>JADRCH010000051.1:1513872-1608838 GCA_019843965.1 Rhynchomys soricoides | reverse complement strand
TCTCTCTCTCTCTCTCTCTCTCTCTCTCTCTCTCTCTCTCTCTCTCTCTCTAATAAATCAGATAACAGCAATACCCATTACTATTCTCTCTGTGTTAATAATTGCTAGACATAGACACTGGGGATGAATTTTTAAGTATAATGTTTTGTTTCTTACCCCCAACCCAAAAGCTAGGCACAACAAATCTGTTAGATAAACGACAAATTTAGGTCTTTAGAGGTTAAGTAACAAGCCTAAAATCTTATTCCTGAGAAGTAAGCGTCTGGATTGAAATCTAGGCATCACTCTCCCTAAAGGTGGGTGGGTAGTAGAGTGGGAAGGGAGACAGAAATAGAGTATGAGCTGTAGGAGGGAAAGGGGGGCATTCTGCAGGAATACTCAGATGGAGTTAGTTCATCAGGAGATCCAAGCCCTGTTTGTAAGGGAAGGTCTCTAAGCATCTGCTAATCCTTTCAGGACAGATGGCTCCCAGTGCCAGTCAGGGCATCATTCCATCAGTGGCTCAGCAAACCCTCTCTTGCAATGACTGTTTTGATGCCTGCCTACCTAGTGACCCCTGAGCGGTAACACGATTTCCTGTAAGGATGGCTTCTGGGAAGAAATATACTAATGGTCTGAAACTACAACTCAGCATATGTGAGCATCACAGGTGGCCATCCAAACATCAGTGCCCAAGTGGAATGCTGGCTTGAGCCCCACAGCACTGAATGTCCTGGAAGAAGTGAGCATTTAGAACTGATGAAGAGATGCCAGTCACTGCAATGCCCATGGTACTTCACCCTCTCAGAGATGGCCATGGCTAGGAGCTAGCCCTAAGTTCATTTGAAGTAAACTCATCAGAGAACATAGAGCAATCATAAGCAAATGGTAGTGAAATTTCACCTTTATGCCAAGATCAGTTCATAGGACATCAAACACAGTAAAATACCATTTCTTGGGTTCAGGTATTTGGAAAGCAAAATTCTGATGATCACTAGCAATAATAATTAAAATGTGTACTTTGCAAATAACAGTGGCTTACATCTAAGAGTTCTTTACCATTAAAAAAACTGTGTGTGTGTATGCGTGCACACGTGCACGTGAAAGTATATGTGTACATATCTACTACTTTTGAGAGTTGGTTTGGATTGAACTCAGGTGTTCAAGTTTGGTGGTAAGCACCTTCATCATCTGATCATGCTCTTAGACCCTGTATCTGGGAATTCTAAAAGCCATTGTTTAGTTTGGTGGAAGGTGATAATAAGGACATACCACCTTAATAGATGGGGAGAGAAAGAGATTTTCCTTGGAGATGTATACACAGCACCATGGTTATGATAAATAATATGCTGTGTCATTTACAGTCACCAACAAGGAACTTTACTTGTTCTTACCACAAAAAGCAAGGACGGGGAGGTGAATTATTCTGCATTGTTTTTATTTTAAGTGTTCCCCCTACCTCTGTGTGTGTATGTGTGTGTGTGTGTGTGTGTATGTATGTGTGTGTATGGTGTGTGTGAGTATGTGTGTGTGCACATATGTGTGCATGTATGTGTATGTATGTGTGTGCATGTATGTGTGCATGAGTGTGTGTATGTATGCGTATGTGTGTGTGAATATGTGTGTGTATGTGTACATGTGTGTGAATATGTGTGTATGTATGTGTGTGTATGTGTGTGCATGTATGTGTGTGTGTATGTGTATGTACGTGTGCAGATATTAGCGGCTGACTTTATATGTCTTCCTCAATTGCTCTTCACTTTGGTTTTTTTTTTTTGTTGGGGGGGTAAAGTCTCTTACTGATTCAGGAGTTCATGAATTCAAGTAGATTAGTGGCTAACAGTCCCCAAGGACCCTCTTGTCTCTGCCTCTCTAGCACTGGGATTGCATACATGCTCTGCCACATCTGGCATGTCTCCATGTTGACTTGGTTGCACGGTTGCTGGAGATCTGTTTCTCATGCTTGTGTGGCCAAACTAAGCCACCTCCCCAGCCCATCCATATTGTATTTATGAATCACAGTGTTGCTTTTAACCACACAAATATATGCAACTGTATTTGTCAGTTTTTAATTAAAAGTAAAAATAGATGGTTAACTTATGGACTACTCTGACATGGGTTCACCTGGGTGTAATTGCTGATGCGTGTGTGAGACACACAGTACATGGAATATCCTAGGCCCTTGGTGTTTTCTTGAATGAAGTAAGGTAAGTACACCCAGTAAACTACAAGGACCAGTGTCTTTGCCTGATGCACCACATCCTCTCATATGACCATCTAAATTGATGGTATTTGGAAGACATGATTAAATTAACCAGAACAGGGCTGGGGATTTGGACAATGGGGATTGTTCTTTTCAGGAGTTTCAGGGTTTGATCCCTAGCACCACATAAAACTGGATATGTGGCTCTTGCCTGTGATCCCAGGACTTAACTAGAGGCTAAAATGTCAGACATTCAAAGTCATTCTTAGCTATCTTGTAAGTTGGAAACCAGCCTGGGCTACATCTTCTTTCTGTTTAGTAACTTAGTTCCTTAATCTCTTACTAGGATGGTGGGCATGACTGATTGAATGCAGAAGAGCTCTGTCCTTGATAGAACTTAGCAATTGACGTGTTGAGGGATGTTGACTACTTTATGTATGCAGCAAGATTCTGAGCAGAATGCTTCCAGCTCGCATTCTGATGCCCTGTCTTTGAATTTGAGCATGGTAAAACATGGCTGCTGTTAATGCACTCTCTGGGTGTCTAGTCTCTTCTTTGTCAGACCCTGTAGCTAAGTTTGCTGTCAAGCTCATAGCAACTGACCAAGTGTCAAAATGACTGAATGCCAGAAGAATGTAAGTGAAGAGGTTAATCCACTTACCCAAAGGCATTTTAACACACGCTAGTGTCATGCCCAGTTTAGGGGGGAAACTCAAAGTCCTCACTCTTTCTACTTTACCTTGCAGTTCAAACAAATAAAATTCTCTGAGTTTCAGCTTCAATATCTTTTGCTGTTGTTACAATGTTTGCCCCTTACACTTCATTAATTTGTTAAGCTCATTAAATGAGGAACCAGGTACTCATAGGCTCCATACCGGGCTGTGGAACTTTGGTATATTACTATTTTCTGATGAGATTATTAAAATGAAACATTTGCACATTGATAAATAATAATAAATTCTATGGTAGTTGTGGAATGTTTATGAATGAAGTTGGATCTGATTTGAGATCAGGAAAGAGGAGTGGCAGAGAAAAAAAATGTTTATTGAATGTCTCCTAATAATTATGACTATGTACTGTCAGGTATGTGTAGCACTTCACTTAATACAAATAATAATAAGAATAAATACATGTCAATCTGGGTCTTTGTTGATGTTATCCCATTATAAAGATGAAGAATTATGCTGGAGAAATGGCTGAGTGGCTAAAAGTAATTGCCATGGAAGCATATGGGCCTTTGTTTAAATTCCTAGAACTCACATAAAGCCTGGTGCAGTGACTGACTGATTGTAATCTCAGCACTTGCAGGGTGAGATGAGATCAGAGACAAGAGAAAGAGAATCCCCTGAAACTCCTGGGCCAGTAGCAAGCACAGCAGTGACAATGAAGACACTGCCTCAAAGTCGAAAACAAGGACCAAAAGAGTCCTTTGTTTTCTAACTTCCTAAACACATGCCATGGTCTGCTCATCTCACCCCCCCCCCCCCCCCGCCTCGGTGTGAGAGAGAGAGAGAGAGAGAGAGAGAGAGAGAGAGAGAGAGAGAGAGAGAGATATCTTCAAGAATACAAGAATTGAGGAAAAGAGATAAAAGAACATACCCAGTCAAAGTGTCAGATTGTCAGAGTTAGGACCCTGACCCACTCAGTCCACATCAAATTCTATAGTTTCCTGGGTAGCACCGGACTCAATAAAAGAAAACCAAAAGTTGGGATCCCCCAAGTTTTAGGCCAGATCTGACCAGATGGAACTGAAAGTGATAGCCCTTGGCTTTATAATGGCCTTGTTCATGGAGTCATTTGAGAAGGCATCTTCTCAGGAGGAGGGGCCTGGGGAAGAAGTGCTACCATGAAGACATCTGGGCTCAGAGAAGATTCCTGAAAATGGATTCAAGGACATATTCTACAAAGCTAAACACACACTGCTCACTTTTAGCAGAAATCACTTGGGTAAAATCAGTTTAGGTTTGAATTTTGTTTACTGAATTCATTGCTGTGTAAACAACCTTGACCATGATCCTTGGACCACATGAGCTCCCATCTGTGAACCAGAGAACAAGATCCCTCTAAGGCTCAAGGCTGGTGGGAGGGTTAAGTGAGTTAATGTAGGAAGCATGGCTGGCTGGAGCCTGGAGTTAAATTGATGCACTTTCCCTTCATACCTCTCTAGGGTACAGTTTATGTGAGGCCTCTGGGAAGATTTCTAAAGGATTTTGTGCTGTGCCTCCAATTAACCAGAGCTACCATTGTCTTCCTGGGGTTCAAAATGACCATTCCCTGTAGTTTGCCTGAGCCCTAGAAATCAAAGGACCCCATCACAGAGGGAATGGGGGGCTGTGCTAAAATGTAGACAAGAGTGACACTCATAAAAATCATAAAATAAGTGTCAATAAATTCCAGTCATTTATCTCCCTAAGCCAATGCCTACACTTTGACGACAATTCTTACTACCCCCCCCCCCCAAGTTTGCTGTCACAACCTGCTGAGGAAAACCTGGAGGAGTCGTCTCCAGGCACCAATGGAGGGTAAGCATTTTATCCTTGCTTTATCTAACTCAGAGTCCTCTGTCTTGGGAAGGGAGGGCATTTGTCTTATTCTAAAGCCTACATCTTCTGCAGCAAAGCCAAAAGAAAACAATATTAACTTAGAAAATACAAATCTCTATCTCTATCTCTATCTCTATCTCTATCTCTATCTCTATCTCTATTATATTTCCCCAGGGCTGAAAGAGTTTGCTTCTTCTTTAAATGGCCTTCTTCTACTGAGGCTGCCTTTTTAGCGGGCTCCTCCAATGGAGGTTACAAACACTACAGCAGACTTTGTCTCTTGATTTTAGCAACATAGGCTTGGGGGTGGAGGTGTCTAGGCTCCAGGAAGAATAGACTGAAAAGCCTTAATTTTCCATTATTTTATGGGCAGACATCTGGAGTTCTTTCCTAGCAGAATGAAGGAATCTTCAATGCTGGGCTGAAGAAACTGGCTTCCTTTATGCCTATTTGATAGGATATGGAAAGTCCAAGCTTTCATGTCAAAAAAAACAAAGCAAAACAAAACAACCCCCCCCAAAAAACAAAAACAAACCAAAAAAAAAAACCCCACAAAAACCAAAAAACCACCTTTTTATTTATCTGTGTGAAGCTCTTTCTAATGATCACCGTGACAGTGTGGATCAAGAGACATGCTAAGACAGAGCTGTTCTGTTTAGTTTACCTGGTCATCCTTCGTTCAGTCAAAGGCTCAGCGTTGAGATGGCTAGATCCTGGAAAGGGAGTCCACAGTCACATCCTGGAGAACTCAAGGTAATATATAAGATAGGGTTGACATGTTCTCTCCCCTCAGCAGAGTCCTTTAGCAGAGACCGCCTTGTATGTGCCTGTTAGTTTTGGTTTTCTGAGAAACACAGCCACAGACCTGGGCAGTCTGGCCTCTTAGCAGGTCAGACTTCCTCTTTGTGAGTTGTAGTACTAGCTTTGAAGGTGTGGAGGCTGTCAAAGCTGACCTTACGTTATACAGATTCGTGTGCAGCCCTTCATAAGAATCAGAACATGTGACAGCAGACTGCTGAGCGGCTCAGTGAGCTTTGCCTAGTGGACACATGGACTGTCTTGTGACTTCAATGCTTCCCTAGGTTCCTAAGACACATGCGTCTCCTCAGGGATTATTCAGAAAGCACCCAGACTCAGAAGAGAAGTGGTTGGCTCCTATTCTTGCTGTGTTTGTTATTGAAAATGGGATCAAAGGTAATTCTCATATCCATGCGCAAGGCCGTGTAGCACATTTGGGGCACACATTACAGACTCAATATATGCCAATCTGTTTCTTCTTTAACCTTAATCCTCTTAAGATGTCCTCCAGAGTATCCACTGCAGTGGTCCTAGATGAGTTAATGTTATTTAAATGGATCTTATTGATGTTGAATTTTATAACAAATTCCTACATTATTTAGAATAAGTTCAAAGAACTTTATTTCTTTTGGGGTGGGGAATAGCTCTGATTTTGACTTAATGAAGGAAACACTAAAATAAGCTCTTATGGGGTGTTAATTATGAGCCAAGCATCGCACTAAGCAGATTTAGGTGTCAACCTATTTAATTTGACAATAACCACGTGAGAAGAATATTCTTTATTTCATTTTATGGTTGTGACAACTGATGCCTAGAGAGATGCCAGCAATTCATTCTCTTTATCAATGAGCCTTTATTGTATCTGGGGCTTTAATACAAGATCTGTTTCATGGGTTTACTGCTATGTGAGTCAGGTTAGTCAGTCGTTGGTTTGCTCTAGACCTGTATAAGTCTGTTAGGCTTTGCACACCAGTGTCCCACATAGAGTAGTGGCTTAAGCAGTAGAAATGGTTTGTCTCCCAGCTCTGGAAGCTGGAAGTTCAAGATCAAGAATTTTCCGTTTCTTCTGAGCCTGTTGAGGGAGAGATGTGTATTTGACATCTTCTACGTTTGGAGATAGCTGTCTTTCTTTTCACACAGCATCCTCTATGTGTCTGTTCAAATTTCTCCTTCTTAAAGGAACCAGACAATCTGGGTCAGGGCTTGCACTATGTTCTCATTTTAAACTTACATCTCTGTAAAAACCTTTTGTCTGTATAGGTCACTTTTTGGTATACTAGAGCTTAGGACTACTAACTAAGAAAGTTGGAAGGACATTCTTCACCCACACAGGGGCCTCCACACTGCCCCTCATCCCTCTGCAGGCTGTCCAAGGCTCATTTCCCTGAAGTTTGGGCGCAAGAGGGAGGAGCCATACACACATGCCCTCCTTAAGTCTGTTCTCATTCTGTTTGTTCAGGCTAAGGCTAGACTTGGTTTGTTTCATCCTGAGTGAGTATGGAGACACTTTCTTAAAAGGGAGATGTAGACACGTAAATTCTAATGGAAAAGTTCATGTTTGCAGTTAGTTCTAAAAGTTGTACATCTGCATGCCAGGAGGGTAGCCAAGCTCACCGACAAACCTACAAAGCAACTAGCAGCAGGAATGAAGAAGGGATAGGAAGATGGTAGCCTGGAAACAGCTAGAACAGTGCAACACTCGTTCAGCTGAGGACCACAGCCCACATTTTCTCTCGGCTGCTGTCTCTCATAGTGCACACCCTGACAATCCCCCTGTCCCCATCCTTCAAGTGGTTGTTGTTGATTTTATGCTAATTGCTGCAAGAGTTCTTGCTTCTTGACCCCCAAGCTCCCTCTCCACCTGCCTGGTCTATTAGGTCCAGGATCCTTGAATCACCAGAGGGTAGTTCAGGAAAATTCACTGGAGTCTGGGTTTGAACACTCAGGTTCTGAGTATCCAGATGTATTGCTGAGGGGGTGCCTGGCTTTGAAAGGAGCATAATACTTTTGTTTTCCACAGGAGGCCTGGGAATGAGAGCATGCAGTTAGAGGCATGGCTAGGATGGCTGAAGAGTTGGCTGTGAGGATTCCAGATGTGTGCCTGGCTTCTACTGGACATCTATATCTTTCCTTATCCCTGGGGTTCTTGTAGTCATGAAAAGATGGGGACTCCTAGTCATCTCACTGATGGACAAATAATAGGTTACATATGTGGAGAGAAGATACCTGGTACAACAGAGCTATGCATGGTACAGTAGAGGTACAAGTGGGATGGGGGAGGATGGCTCTGTGCTGTTGCATCATCGAGGGAGTTTGTTGCAATCTCTCTTTCTTGATAATTCTCTCAGAGCATAGCGCCCTTTAACAAATAGGACCATAAATCCAGGGATTTGGAGAGAAGAGGCTCCCTTTTAGCCTGTTGGGAGGTTCAAGTGCAAGGCTTGGTAGTTTTGGAGTTACACTGGCTAAGCCCAAATTCTGCCCAGCCCCTTTCCCTCCATTGATGAACTCAGGCAAGTCACCAGGCTTAACTTTCTCTTCTTTCTCTCATCTCTTAAGACAGGTTATGAACTTAGCACCACGAGGCAAGAAACTATAAACCCACCTGCAAATGTAGTTAGACATGTGTGTCAACCACCTAGAGCCCATCCAAAGAGGGCAGCTTTCCACCCACTCCAACTTTTATTATGAGTTCAGTGTTCATTAAAATTTACAACTTAATGTATACTTAAAAATTATTTTTAACTTTTTAAATTGTTATAGACTTCCAAGAAAGAGGAATAAGTCCAGAGCTGTGACGTAGAATGTCTTCCTGGCCCCTGCATTACTAAAAATGGATTTCCAGTGAGTTAAGTACTCTGAGCAGACGAAAACTT
The DNA here is from genome assembly GCA_019843965.1 of Rhynchomys soricoides. Lineage (NCBI taxonomy): Eukaryota > Metazoa > Chordata > Mammalia > Rodentia > Muridae > Rhynchomys > Rhynchomys soricoides. The sequence goes on along the minus strand of JADRCH010000051.1, from coordinate 1,600,439 downwards.
GATTCTGTTTTCAATTTTTGCGATTTTCTTTTCCTCATCTTCATCTTCTTTTGGGAATAAGAAAAGTTTAAGTGTTAAAAGAAATGGGGAGTTCTGGGTAAACACTCTGACACCTCTTGGTATTCAGTTTCCTGCTTGCAGCTGGTGCTGCCTGCCAAGTCCAGACTCCTGTCAGACAGCTGCTCTCTGGCTGCTGTCAATGCTGCACTTGCACCGTGCAGCTTACACACAGTCATACCCCACAAACATGAGTCAATTTTCTACATCGTGGGGGAAGAGGTGTGGTGTTTATTGGAAGAGCTTGTCATTTTCTGAGTACGGTCTTCTCAGTAGGTCAAAATCCCCTTTAAAAATTGCAAGAGAAATCCTGTGTGGAACCTGAGTTAATTAGCACTAGCTTTCCTGATTTATTACAGTTTAGCATCTGCTCATTACTGGTGCCTCAGGCAGCTGGACACTGGGCACAAGTCAGAGAGGGACTCAGCTTTCTCTAATTGTGTTCTGTTATCTTCTATCCTGTGGTCCCAGGACACACATTGTGAACCCTCAGTCCACCACAATTAACTGTGATCTCTTTCACACCACAGTAGTATCTTCCAAGTGGAGCATGTGGGTTTGAACTTAAGCTTAAGTGTCCTCCTCTGCTGGATTTCAAACATGCTCAACTTTAGTGAGTTCTGAAATACCTCTGGATACTTTTTACAAAGGTTAAATAGTTACCAGGAGTAAAGCTCAAATTTGAACAAGCCTGATCTCTTGGAGGACACTGTGTATCCTTATTCATCTTAAGGTGTTTTCAGTTTCTGTCTTAGTTGTCCTGGCTAGGCATCCCACAGAAAGGAAGAATCCGTACATGGAATATGAGTGCTCATCCCAAGAGTTTGCAGGCCCTGTGAGGAGCAGTTCAGAGCACAGCACAATTTCTGACCTGTGTTTTCTAGAATGGCTGTATTACATCTGTGTTTAAATCCTTTGGAGCTGACAGGGGTTGAGGTGATAAACAAGGGCAGACAAAGTACTTCCCTAAAATCTTTGCCTCTCACCATGTTCACAAGTCCACTATTGAACTTATAGCAAGCTGCTCCAGAAAGGTCTCATGGGTTAAGTGTCAACACTTCAGTTGAGTCAATAGTTGCTCTTGTCCCTTCACATAGATTCATGCTATAATAAAACAGTATGCCTAGCCTGACACCACTGTTACTTCTGCTACACATTTGAAGAAGCAGATGAGTGGTGGCCCACGCCTTTAATCCCAGCACTTGGGAGGCAGAGGCAGGTGGATTTCTGAGTTCAAGGCCAGCCTGGTCTACAGAGTGAGTGCCAGGACAGCCAGGGCTACACAGAGAAACCCTGTCTTGAAAAATCAAAAAAAAAAAAAAAAAAAAAAGCAGATTCAAATGTTGCAAGTCTTCTAAGATGAGTAATTGATTCATTTACCTCCAAGGTCCCCATTGTGAGGACTGGAGGCTATAGGCACTTCTGTCCTATCCTGCTACACAGCATGGAAACAGGCTATGGCTTAACTTTGTGAAATTCCAGTGGCACAGAAACACAAAATAGACACAGCACAGTGCCATGACAGAATGAAACAGGATAAAACAAGAGGTTGGTCAGGACATGGGCACTGAGGGATTTATTTGAACTTGAGTCTGTGCAGAGGGAGCATGTGAACCGAGTGAGATCTGGGTGCAGAAAAGGAGCCAACCAGAGATTACTCTAGAAGGAAGAGATTGTTAAGCAAAGAGAACACCAGGAGAGGTCCCCAACTTTTGAGTTTAAACATGTCTGGTGGTTGTCTTACTTACCACACCAGATGCTATTACAACAATTCACTCAGCAGTTATTGACCTGATTATAGCTTAAAACTTGTTGTTTTTCATTCATGAGACTACAGAGCTCTAGTGAGGCAAATGACCTCACAGTGAACCCTTCTCTCTCTGTAGAAGAGCTAAGACAGAGGCCAGATCCAAGCATCTTAACCCAAACCTCTTCATGGCATGCCTCTTAATGCTACATGGTTATGATACCCAGAGCTAGCCATTTTTCTTGAGCAGAGCCTTGTTTAGACAAATCTGGCTAGGGATGTGACATCATCCACAAGAAAAAAAAATCTGCTATGGGTTGTTTGCCAAACATTTTTCCCTGAGGTTAAAAACACTGTAGTATTTTTAAACTATGCAAGCAAAAATCACTCCCCCCTGCACACAAGGACCCAGTTCTTGCCAAGATTGCTAAATTGGCAGGGCAAAGGGCCCCACACCATCTGTCCTCATATTGGCTGAATCCAGGTCTTGAAGGAAGAGTTGGATTAAGAAAAAGAAAAATAGCACGGACTATTGCTGAGGAATCCTGTGATAGGCTCTCAGGTTTAGCACTCATGGGGAACGGGCAGTGGGTAGGCTGGAGACAACCTCGGAATAGAGAAGGAGAGGAAGGAGGCTGAGGTAATACTCATGATTGACCTGGATCTGTGGTGTTATGGAGGGATAGGATTGCTCACCTCTCTCCCTCATTCTCTGTCTCTCTGACTCTCTGTTGCTCTGTCTCTCTGAGGCCTGGTCTTTGTCTGTCTCTGTTTCTGTCTGTCTGTCTGTCTCTCTCTCAGAAGAAAATCTCAGGTACTTTCTTGTCTTTAAGGCTGTCAGGAACATTAGTAGCTGGTATGAATAGCACAGTAACATTTTTAAAGCTCTTGCCTACACCAAGCATTGCTTCATTTGCATTTTAGGCTACAGTATATCCCCACCCTCAGTATAACCTTTGAGATTTAAAGACACTCATTAAAGACTCTCATCTGGACCCTGGAGTTGGTGGAACACTGAGCAAAGGTGGGCTCTCATTCCTAACCTTCAAAACACTTGTCCCAGCCCTTGCTTTTTTGGTCTTTGAATGGAGGAAACAAAGGCACTGTGCAGTGAAGCATCAGCACTGAATTCCAGTCAGCAGATGGGCTGAGAACTGATCCTAAGTCTCCAGTTTTTTCCATGGATCCCATGTCAGGTAAACACTCTCTAATTCTGGGGACTCTTAAGAAGCTGTGGGAACATGGCTCCTTAGCTAATGATTTTCTGTACATGTCAGTGCAGCCATTGCAAAATTAGTGTGGACATTTAAAGCAAAAAGCCAAGTGGCTGAGGCTGAAGAGATAGCTTAGCAGGGAAGAATACCTGCTGCCTTTTTTTGCAGAAGACCTGGGTCCAGTTCCTAGCACCCACATATTGATTTACAACTGTCTGTAAGTTCAGTTTTACAAGATCTGATGCTTTTGGCCTCTGTGGACACCTGGACTCATGTGGTTCTCATGCATATGCATAGGTACTAAGAATGAAATGAAAAAAATCTTAAGAATGGCCCAGTGCCAGGTGTGGGTAACACTTTCCGAGTTGGCATTGGTCAGTAAGGGTCCATAACACCCCTGCCTCCATGTACTACATGTTATTGCTATCGTTCTTGGTTATCTTCTTGGACTTGATGGTAAGTCCCTATTGCTAAAGACCACATGCCAGTGGTTTAGCAGTGGTACAGGTGTTATGGAAATGACTGACTTCTTTCTTATTAGATTTCAAGGTGCTTCACTCATGTCTGCCATTGTTATTTGAGCCAAAAACCCGTGACTGAGAAAGTCATAGACCCTAAGGGAGAACCCAATACTGTTATTCTGCTAACTTGGCATAGTATTAAACTGCTCTCTATGTTCTTATCAGTTGAGAAATGACTCCATGAGATCCAGCAGTAAGGCACTTTCTCAATTAGTGATCAATGGAGGAGAGCCCAGCCCATGGTAGGTGGTACCATCCCTGGGGTGGTGGTTCTGGAATCTTTTAAGAAAGCAGGCTGAGCAAGCCATGGGTAGCAAGCCAGTAAGCACAACCCTCTATGCACTCTGTCTCAGCTTCAGCCTCCAGGTTCCAGCTTTGCTTGAGTTCCTGTCCTGATTTCATCCAATGATAGATTGTAATCTGGAAGTATAAACCCAATATATTCTTTTTCCCTCAACTTGCTTTTTGGTCATGATATTTCATCACAGCAATAAAACCTAACTAAGACAAAGTGTTATCAGGGACTTGGATATTGCTATGATAGGCCTGACTGTGCTTTTGTTTGGAGAAATGTTGATTTTGGGGGGTTTTGAATTAGGAAAGTAGTGGAATATGGTTTAAGCCTGGCTTAATTGGCCATCTTAGCAAGAACATGGAATACAGTTTTGTGAGGATGACTTGAACTGTGGGGGCTTGGCTCAAAAGGTTTCAGAGAAGAATTTCAGTAGTTGCCTAGAGATCATTCTTGTGATATTTTAGTGAAGAACGTGGCTGCCTTTTGCCCTTGTCTGACGAGCCTGAGGCTCTAAAGTGAAGAGATTTAGATTATGTTGGCAAAAGAAATCTCAAACAAAGTCGAGCATAGACTGTCCTGTGGTTTACTCTTATCAAGAGCATTTTGATCAAGCCTAGTATGCTTAGAAAGAAAAAATACAAAATGTATTCTTCAAGGATTGAAGGGACACCAGGAAGTGGAATGGAGCTAAATACTCTCTTTAAGGATATTAAATGGGATTAAGTGGGTGGTGGCCTTGGGGAAAGATCCTATCTAGCTAAGCTGATTGTTTATCCAGTGGCAGTTGTAAGAAGGATAGTTATACCGTGTTGGGCATTATTATGACCTAGTTAATGTTTTCATTTGGACATAAGGAGATACGATTGTGTGTCAAATTGGCAAGGGATGAATTTTGATGGCTATTCCCAGTCATCAACTTGACCATAACTGGAATGAGCTACAATATAGAACTTACAAAGATCTTGTGAAAAGGAATTAAGGAAAAGCTTAGGTCCAGGCACTGTGGTATATGCTTTTAATCCTAGCACTCAGGCATTTAGATCTCTGAGTTCAAGGTCAGCCTACAGACCAAGTTCCAGGACAGCCAAGCTTAGGAGTAAAGGAAAGCACTGAAAACAGAAAGTTGGTGAAGATATACTAGAACAAAAGGTTCATGTTCCAGTTACAGCAAATAGCAGAACTTAGCAGCTTTGGCAATGTGACTCTGGCTTTATAGTCAAGAATAGAAGGGGTTACTAGGGCAATCATTGCTAGTTAGCTGGAACTAAGAAATTAATGCTGTTTAAGATGAGACCAGTATCACTGAGACAAAAATCTTCTGGGAATTGTTTTCTGAGAATACAAAGAAGCTGTGGTCCAGAGATGGACATCGTGCTAGCAGCCAGACTTGATGATGTATAAGAATCATCCATGTGGTACTGGTTTTGAAGGCATGAAGGACTCATGGAGAACAGCTGAGGTTTGACACTGTGTGAGATTAGGAGAGACCTTTGGTGATGGTACAGCCCAGGACTGAAGGTGTCATGCAAAGAAGTTGAGGCTTGGCACCATGAACAGAGCCTATGAGAGGCTACTGGTAAAGCCTAGTTTCAGCAGAAGACATCAGCATATTGGAGACACCAGTGCCATGGAATGATCATCAAGAACAGAAACAACATGGAGTACAGTCAATCAGAACCTAGAGTGTTACAGAGGGAAGAGCTGGAGAAGTGACTCAAGCACTTTGGAGGAGTCCAGAAGACAATGTGTGATTCCAGGCCATTGGAACAGGAAGCTGTGAAGTTGAAGTTCCCTTGGAACTGAAGGAGTTGGACATCAGATGTGGAGATGCAGAGTTTTGAGTTTGCCCAGCTGGTTTTTGTTCTTGCTTTGGTTCAGTATTTCCTCACTATGACATTTTAGAGTGGTAATGTATATCTTGTGAAGTTGAAAGTAGGTGACCTATTTTTTATTTTTATTTTATAGGGGGCTACAGTTAAGAGATTAATCTCAGAAGAGATTCTGACTTTGGATGTTTGAATATTGTCAAGGCTGTCATAGACTATGGGGACTTTTGAAATAGGACTAAATGCATTTTGTATTATATTATGGTTATAAGCTTGTGGAGGCCCTGGAGTGGAATGTAGTCATTCAAATAGATTTATCCCCCATGTATTTGAATAGTGCCACAGGGAATGTGTGGCCTTTTGGAGTAGGTATGGCCTTGTTGGAGGAAGTGCATCACTGTAGGAGTGGACTTTGAGTTCTCCTATGCTCAAACTCTGCCCAGTGTGGAACAGCCTCCTCCTGGCTGCCCTGAGAACAAGATAGAGAACTGTTGGCTCCTCCAGCATCATGTCTGCCTGTAGGCTGTCATGCTTCCTGCTACATTGATAATGGACTAAACCTCTGAAACTGTAAGCCAACCTTAACTAAATGTTTGCCTTTATAAGAGTTGCCTTGGTCATGGTGTCTCTTCATAGCAGTAAAATCCTAAGACAATGTCCATCAACAGATGAGTGAATGATGAAAATATGATATGTATACACAATATAATATATATTTATATAAAGAGAAATTAAGTTAAATTCTAAAATTTGTAGGGGAACAGATGAATCTGCAAAGTGTTATATTAAGCAAGGTAATCCAACACAGAAAGGCAAATATTCAATGTTTTCTTTCATATGTGTATTCTAGTTCTTTCTCTCTCTCTCTCTCTCTCTCTCTCTCTCTCTTTGTGTATGTATGTATGTATGTTGCATACACAAGTGCACATATGTATGTGGAAGCCAGAGGTTAATGTTAGCTGTCTTTCTGGATTGTTCTTCACTCACTTTTTTGAGACAGTCTATTAGTGTACCTGGAGCTCTTTTATTCTACCAGACTGTCTGCCAATGATCTAATGAGTTCCAGGAAGCCATGTATCTCTCTCTCCTCCCCCAACACATGTTTGGGTTCCAAGATACATGTGGGCATGTAAGGATATCCTTGGGTTCTGAACTTATGTCCTTATGATAGAAGGCAATTTTATGACCAAGCTGTCTTTCCATCTCCCTAGCCCTAAGGGGAAAATGTGTGTGTGTGTGTGTGTGTGTGTTTTAGTGTGAATATAGGTCATGAAACTAGAAAGAGGATCATGATAGGGGAAAGAATTTTTTGAGGATGGAGGAAAAGAAATTGAGCTCATGTCACATGAAGCTGGAAAGAAACCTACTGGGAATATTAGATTAAGAATTGGGAGGGGGATGGGGCAGAAAAAGAGGGCAAGATGATACATAGTTCATAAAACAAAATGTTTGAAAAAGTAATGAAACCCAATACTTTGAATGGTAGTTATAAAAATAAAAATTAAATTAAAAATCCTACAAATAATTAATCAGATAGTGTACAAAGGGAAACTTGGGTTCTAAAAAAGGTTTGTTTGTTTGTTTATTGTAGTAAGAATTCTATTAAGCAAGAATTAGAAATGTTCTTGAATGAAGTGCTCCACGAACACTGGGGTTTTGTTTCTATACAAATACGTCCTGTAGATCATCCCTAGGCACATATCTTGTGCTCAGGGAAAAAAATTAATACAGAATGACACAAGCTTGGCCAGGCTGGGTCTCTCTCTCTGCTGCTCACAATCTGTTCTGATCACTTTCCCAGCCAGCCATGTAAATTAGCAGATGGAAAGAAGAAAAAGAAAGAGTTAAATAGATATTCCAATTTATGCCAAATAGTTTGAATATTAAGCCATCACATGGCTGATGCTAGGTCTCAGATGAACTCTTGTCTTGAGAGATTGCTCAATAAGGATAGGATACTTCCTTTAATCATGATTGGGGGTAGGGAGGGGTCCCATTACAGGATTGTTGGAAATGGGTAACAGTTTCACCTGGGAAGTATCAGCAATTCTGGGGCATGGATTGCACAGGGGTGGCTGGGGGTGGGGGCGGGGGTGAGCTGTTGGGCTTGCAAGACTGCTGTTTTATTTGGCTGTGCTTGAGTCTAGCACATTCTAACAATGGGAGCAAAAAGGATGAGAATGTGTAAAAACAGCTTGATAATGATTCTGATGGTGTTGATGAGAGAAAAGACAGAGCAACAAAAATTGAGTATAATTAAAGACTGGATTTGCCAGTGGCACTTTGGCTTTGGAGCCTGTTATCCATTAAATTGTGTTTTCCAAAGAGACATGCTGAAGTCGTAAGGAAGATTATATTAAATGTTATCTTTTAAAAACAAGAGTCTTTGTAGATATCATAAAGTGAAGATGAGGCAATGAAATGGTTCTTAGGCAATTTGACTTCTTTTTTTTTTTAAGGGTGTCATTTTTATTTATTTTATTTTTTAACCAATCAGATTTATGTATCAATAGAAACACAATTTACAAGATGCCAATACAATAATTTCAGAGCCAATTGATAATGATAAAAGCTGCCCACCTATATTAGACAACTTATTCCAAACTTCTTATTTTTATTTTTTTTTATTTAATAGATTATTTACTTTTCAAATGTTTTCCCCTTTCCAGGTCTCCCCTTTGGAAAGCCCGTATCCCATCCCCCCTCACTCTGCCTCTATGAGGGTGTTCCTCCACACACACACCCACTCACCTCCTTCCTCCCCAGCATTCTCCTATACTGGGGCATCTAATGCTCTCAGGTCCAAGGGCCTCTACTCCAACTGATGGTCAACAAGGCCCTCCTTAGCCACATATGTGGCCAGCACCATGAGCCCCTGCATATGCATTCTTTGGTTGGTGGTCCAGTCTCTGGGAGCACCGGGGGCCTGACCAGTTGACACTGTTGTTCCCTCCCCATGGGGCTGCAAACTCCCTCAGTTCCTTCAGTCCCTTCTCCAACTCCTCCATCTGGGACCCCACACTCAGTCCAACAGTTGATGTGAGTTGAACCATGGGTGTTCTGAACTTTTGGGCTAATATCCGATTATTAGTGAATACATAACATGTTTGTTCTTTTGTGACTGAGTTACCTCACTCAGGATGATATTTTCAAATTCCATCCATTTGCCTGCAAATTTCATGAAGTCATTGTTTTTAATAGCTGAGTAGTATTCCATTGTGTAAATGTACCACATTTTCTGTATCCATTCCTCTGTTGAGGGACATCTGGGTTGTTTCCAGCTTTTGGCGATTATAAACATGGCTGCTATGAACATAGTGGAGCATGTGTCCTTATTGCATGTTGGAACATCTTGTGGGTATATGCCCAGGAGTGATATAGCAAGGTCCTCAGGAAGTATTATGTCCAATTTTATGAGGGTCTGACAAACTGATTTCCAGAGTGGTTGTACCAGCTTGCAATCTCACCAGCAATGGAGGAGTGTTCCTCTCTCTCCACATCCTCACCAGCATCTGCTGTCACCTGAGTTTTTGATCTTAGCCATTCTAACTGGTGTGAGGTGGAATCTCAGGGTTGTTTTGGTTTGCATTTCCCTGATGACTAAGGATGTTGAACATTTCTTTAGGTGCTTCTCAGCCCTTCGAGTTTCCTCAGTTGAGAATTTTCTGTTTAGCTCTACTCCCAATTTTTTTGATAGGGTTATTTGGATATCTGGAGTCTAGATTCTTGAGTTCTTTGTATATATTGAATATTAGCCCTCTATCAGATGTAGGATTGGTAAGGATCTTTTCCCAATCTATTGGTTGCGGTTTTGTCCTAATGACAGTGTCCTTTGCCTGACAGAAGCTTTGCAATTTTATGAGGTCCCATTTGTCGATTCTTGATCTTAGATCTTGATCTTAGTCATTGGTGTTTTGTTCAGGAACTTTTTCCCTGTACCCATGTGTTCTAGACTTTTCCCCACTTTCTCTTCTGTTAGATTCAGTGTATCTGGTTTTATGTGGAAGTCCTTGATCTACTTGGACTTGAGCTTTGTACAGGGAGATATGAATGGATCAATTTGCATCCTTCTACATGTTGACAGCCAGTTGAGCTAACATCATTTGTTGAAAATGCTGTCTTGTTTCCACTGGATGGTTTTAGCTCCTTTGTCAAAGATCAAGTGACCGTAGGTGTGTGGGTTCATTTCTGGGTCTTCAGCTCTATTCCATTGATCTACCTGCCTGTCACTGTTTTTATCACTACTGCTCTGTAGTACTGCTTGAGGTCAGGGATGCTTATTTCCCCCAGAAGTTCTTTTATTTTTGAGAATAGTTTTTGCTATCCTGAGTTTTTTGAAATTCCAAATGAATTTGAGAATTGCTCTTTCTAAGTCTATGAAGAATTGAGTTGGAATGTTTTTTTGGTTTTTCAAGACAGGGTTTCTCTGTGTAGCCCTGGCTGTCCTGGAACTCACTCTGTAGACCAGGCTGGCCTCGAACTCAGAAATCTGCCTGCCTCTGCCTCCCAAGTGCTGGGATTAAAGGCATGTGCCACCACTGCCCGGTGAGTTGGAATTTTGATGGGGATTGCATTGAATCTGTAGATTGCTTTCGGCAGGATGTTCATTTTACTATATTAATCCTGCCAATCCATGAGCATGAGAGGTCTTTCCATCTTCTGAGGTCTTCTTCAATTTCTTTCTTCAGAGACTTGAAGTTCTTGTTATACAGATCTTTCACTTGTTTGGTTAGAGTCACACCAAGATACTTTATATTGTTTGTGACAATTGTGAAGGGTGTCATTTCCCCAATTTCTTTCTCAGCCTCCTCATCCTTCCAGTATAGGAAGGCTACTGATTTGTTTGAGTTAATTTTATATCCTGCCAATTTCCTGGAAGTTGTTTATCAGTTTTAACAGTTCTCTGGTGGAGTTTGTCGGGTCACTTAAGTATGTGATCATATAATCTGCAAGTAGTGATATTTTGATTTCTTCCTTTCCAATTTGTACTCCTTTGACCTCCTTTTGTTGTCTAATTGTTCTAGCTAGACCTTCAAGGTCTACATTTAATAGATAGAGAGTGGACAGCCTTGTCTAGTTCCTGATTTTAGTGGGAATACTTCAAGTTTCTCCCCATTTAGTTTGATGTTGGCTACTTGTTTGCTATATATTGCTTTTACTATATTCAGGCATGGGCCTTGAATACCTGATCTTTCCAAGACTTTTATCATGAAGGGATGTTGGATTTTGTCAAATGTTTTTTTAGCATCTAATGAAATGACCATGTGGTTTTTTCTTTGAGTTTGTTTATGTAGTGGATTACATTGATGGATTTCCAGGTATTGAACCATCCCTGCATCCCTGGGATGAAGCCTCCTTGATCATGATGAATGATCGTTTTGATGGGTTCTTGGATTCATTTTGCGAGAATTTTATTGAATATTTTTGCATCCATATTCATAAGAGAAATTGGTGTGAAGTTTTCATTCTTTGTTGGGTCTTTGTGAGGTTTTGGTATCAGTATAACTGTGGCCTCATAGAATGAATTGGGTAGTATTCTTTCTGTTTCTATTTTGTAGAATAGTTTGAAGAATATTGGTATTAGATCTTCTTTGAAGGTCTGATAGAATTCTGCACTGAACCCATCTGCTCCTGGGCATTTTTTGGTTGGGAGGCTTTTAATGAATGTTTCTATTTCTTTAGAGATTGTGGGACTGTTTAGATGGTTTATCTGATCCTGACTTAACTTTGGTATTTGGTATCTGTCTAGAAAATTGTCCATTTCATCCAGATTTTCCAATTTTGTTGAGTATAAGCTTTTGTAGAAGGATCTGTTGCTTTTTGAATTTTCTTAGATTCTGTTGTTATATCTACCTTTTAATTTCTGATTTTGTTAATTTGGATTCTGTCTCTGTGCCCTCTGGTTAGTCTGGCTAAGGGTTTATCTATCTTGTTGATTTTCTCAAAGAACCACCTCCTGGTTTTGTTGATTCTTTGTAAAGTTCTTTTTGTTTCTACTTGGTTGATTTCAGCCCTGAGTTTGATTATTTCTTGCCTTCTACTCCTCTTGGGAGTATTAGCTTCTTTTTCTTCTTTTTTTTTTTTTCTAGAGCTTTCAGGTGTGCTGTTAAGCTGCTAGTGTATGCTCTCTCCAGTTTCTTTTTGGAGGCACTTAGAGCTATGAGTTTTCCTCTTAACACTGCTTTCATTGTGTCCCATAAGATTAGGTATGATGTACTTTCATTTTCATTAAATTCTAGAAGTCTTTAATTTGTTTCTTTATTTCTTCCTTGACCAAGTTATCATTGAGTAGAATGTTGTTTAGCTTCCATGTGTATGTGGGCTTTCTGTTGTTTTTGTTGCCATTGAAGAGAAGCCTTAATTCATAGTGATCTGATAGGAGACATGGGATTATTTCAATCTTCTTATATCTGTTAAGATTTGTTTTGTGACCAATTATATGGTCAGTTTTGGAGAAGGTACCATGAGGTGCTGAGAAGAAGGTATATTTTTTGATTTAGGATGAAATGTTCTATAGATATCTGTTAAATCCATTTGATCCATAACTTCTATTAGTTTCACTGTGTCTCTGTTTAGTTTGTGTTTCCACAATCTGTCCATTGATGAGAGTGGGGTGTTGAAGTCTCCCACTATCATTGTGTGAGGTGCACTGTGTGCTTTGAGATTTAGTAAAGTTTCTTTTATGAATGTGGGTGCCCTTGCATTTGAAGCATAGACATTCAGAATTGAGAGTTCTTCCTGGTATATTTTTTCCTTTGAGGAGGATGAAGTGTCATTCCTTATCTTTTTTGATGACTTTTAGTTGAATGAATGTTGATTTTATCGGATATTAGAGTGGCTACTCCTGACTGTTTCTTGGGACCATTTGCCTGGAAAATTGTTTTCCAGCCCTTTACTCTGATGTAGTGTTTGTCTTTTACCCTGAGGTGCGTTTTCTGTATGTAGCAAAATGCTGGGTCCTGTTTATGTTTCGAGTCTGTTAGTCTATGTCTTTTTATTGGGCAGTTGAGTCCACTGATATTAAGAGATATTAAGGAATAGTGATTGTTGCTTCATGTTATTTTTGATGTTATTTTTATGTTTGTGTGACTATCTTCTTTTGAGTTTGTTGAAAGATTACTTTCTTGCTTTTTCTAGGGTGTAGTTTTTTCTCTAGGGTGTAGTTTGGCGTTTTCCAACTTTTATCTTTGTAAGGCTGTGTTTGTGAAAAGATAATTGTGTAAATTTGGGTTTGTCATGGAATTTCTTGGTTTTGCTACCTATGGTAATTGAGAGTTTTGCTGGGTATAGCAGCCTGGGCCGGCACTTGTGTTCTCTTAGGGTCTGTATGAGATCTTTCCAGGTCATTCTAGATATCATAGTCTCTGGTGAGAAGTCTGGTGTAATTCTAATAGGTCTGCCTTTATAGGTTACTTAACCTTTTTCCCTTACTGCTTTTAATATTCTTTTCTTGTTCTGTGCATTTAGTGTTTTTACTATTGTGTAATGGGAGGAATTTCTTTTCTGGCCCAATATATTTGGAGTTCTGTAGGCTTCTTGAATATTTATGTTCATCTCTTTCTTTAGGTTAGGGAAGTTTTCTTCTATAATTTTGTTGAAGATATTTACTGGCCCTTTAAGTTGGGAATCTTCACTCTCTTCTATACCTATTATCCTTAGTTTTGTCTTCTCATTGTGTCCTGAATTTCCTGGATGTTTTGTGTTAGGAGCTTTTTGCATTTTGCATTTTCTTTGACTGTTGTGTCAATGTTTTCTATGCTATCTTCTGCACCTGAGATTCTTTCTTCTATCTTTTGTATTCTGTTGGTGATGCTTGCATCTATGACTCCTGATCTCTGTCCTAGGGTTTCTATCTCCAGGGTTTTCTCCGTTTGTGATTTCTTTATTTTTTCTATTTCCAATTTTAGATCCTGGATGGTTTTGTTCATTTCCTTTGCCTGTTTGATTGTGTTTTCCTGTATCTCCTCCTTACAGGCTTCTAGTTGTTTACCTGTGTTCTTGTATTTCTTTAAGGGAGTTATATAATTCCTTCTTAAAGTCTTCTATCATCATCATGAGAACTGATTTTAAATCTGAGTCTTTTTTTTTCTGGTGTGTTGTGGTATCCAGGGCTCACTGTGGTGGGAGAACTGGGTTCTGATGATGCCAAATTGCCTTGGTTTCTGTTCTTTATATTCTTGCCCTTGCCGTTTATCATCTGGATATCTCTGGTATTAGCTGGTCTTGCTCTCTCTGGCTGTGGCTTGTCCCTCTTGCAAGCCTTTGCATCAGTACTCCTTGGAGACCAGCTCTCTCTGAGAGGAATTTGGGTCTGGAGAGCTGTGGTACAGGGTCAGTTCTGGGATGCAGACAGAAACCAGAAGGATCATTTTCCCAGCTTTTCCTTGTTTCTTGTGTTCTGATGGCTCTGTGAGGGTCCCTCTTGATTGAGGAATTTGAACAGAAGTGGTGGTCTTCCTGTGCTCAATGTTGTGTAGTCACTCCTGGGAGACCAGCTCTCTCCTGGCACTGAGTATGGAACCCTGTGTCACGGGATCAGCTCCCTGGCCTCAGAAGGAAACCAGAAGGTCTCTCAGTCCCTGTGTCCTGAGAGTTCTGGGCAGGTCTCTTTGAGCAGAGGTGCTGGCCTTACCCCTGATCACAGGCTTGTCCACACTCCTGGGAGGGTAGCTCTTTCCCTGAACTAATCAGTTATGGAGCTCTGTGGCACATACTGGGATCCCCAGCCACAGAATGAGACCGGAAGGCTGCTGTCCCAGGCTGCTTGTAGGTCCCTGTGTCCTGGAGGTCCTGGGCAGGTCCCTCTGAGCAGAAGTACTGGCCTTATTCCCTGATCACAGGCTTGTCCACACTCCAGTGAGGATAGCTCTTTCACTGTGCTATTTGGTTATGGAGCTGCATGGCACAGACTATTTGACTTCTAAAGTGAGGAGAGACACAGTGCTATCCAAGTCTCCATGTGAACATGGAGACACAGATTGGGTATATGCAGTCACAAGTATCTCCTTATCTACTGAATGATGGATGAGGCCAGGAAATAGCTCCTCCTGGATCGTTTGGTAATGCTGTGACCTTCACAACACCTTCATTTTAGACTCCTGCCTATGAAAACCACCTGGTCTGTGGTACCTGTCACAGGAGGCACAACAAATAAACCCAGACTGATAGATTTGCTACTCTGAAATACCATTTGGAAATTAACTTTTTCTTTCTTTCTTTCTTTCTCTCTCTCTCTCTCTCTCTTTCTTTCTCTATTTCTTTCTTGTTGATACACAAATGAGTTTTATTATGAGGTTCTCACATACAAAACTAAAATAATAACAACAACAAAACCCAACCCACAATGTTAGAGAACTCAGATACGGATGCATTCTGTAAAGGGTCTTCAGCATCTAGGGTATATGCCTCCCTTTTGCCTCTGAATATTTCAATCATCCTTAGTCTCCTAGAGTCATCCTTAGAGCTAGATACTGCATTTTCTTGGTAGATATTATCTGTTCTGTCTGTTTGTTTTGTTTTCTTTTTTGATTTTTTGTTTGTGTTTTTAGGAACTTGGATATATAGGTCCTTGAATCATAAATTCAGATAGGATCTGGGGTAGACTTGAACTCAGTCATAACTGAGCAGAACTTCATCTACTCTACATGAGTTTCCATGCTAAACTCAGTGGCCTCCCTATGCCTGTTTCTCTACAAGTCGGTCTTAGCTTCAAAGGGTCTTTGTTTCTTTTGGTGACTGAAGCAAGAATTGAGAAGCAGGATAAAGCCTTCTCCTCTACACCACACCCTCAGGAGTTTCTTTCTCCTCAGCCTAGTCAGACCAGCTTTCCAGTCATGGAATTCTCCAGTCCCTCTTGTATAAAAAGATGAAGTTGGTAGATGAGTTGTGTCTCTTGACACTGTGACCAAATACCCAATAAGAAGCAATGTAAGGGATGAATGATTTATCTTGCCTCTCAGTTGAGGGAATACAGTCCATCATGACAGGGATGGGATAAAGACATGAGATATTTGAAGCTGTGGTGGTGGGAAATTGTTTATATTTGGGCAAATCAGGAATCAGGAAGTAGGGGATGCCAGAACTCAGCAGACTCTCTTTTTTATTCAGCCTCCTTCTCCAGCTGATGGGATGCTGCTGCCCACATTCAGGGTAGGTGTTATTTCCTTAGTTAAGCCTCTTCAGAGACAGCTCTGTAGACATTCTCAGAGATCTGTGTGTTATCCTATGCGATTCTAAATTCAGTCAAGTTCACAATGAAGATCAACCATCACAGGTCAGAAAGGTAAAAGAAGACAGTAGATAGAATAAGAGAGTCTGCTTCGTTTAGGATACATGGGCCCCTTTGTCTTTGCATTGCTTTGGCCTTGGCCTTCTGTATAGATAGGCATAGCTCTGACTACAGTCAGTGTCTACCTGGGCTTTGTGTTATACCCATTTCACTCCTACTTCACAATATAATGTCTACAGCTGGATCATTGAGCAACTATCACAGACCACCCAACGAGTACTGTGGCACTGTACAGAGCAGGACCCACAGCCCATGTGTAAGAAAAATGAAGGTTAATTTTGGGAGCATTGAGTTCTAACAGTTTGGCATTGAGAGATTTGAGCTGTTGTCCTTTCATCCTCTAGGAAGACGCTTTGGGACATAGTGTCTCATCAAGACCTAGGAAGATGACACCACAAGATTGTGAAGTGGAACAATTACTCAAGTAAGATACAAAATAGACAGTTCAGTGTCATCTTTCTATAGTGACCCATTTTCCCCCTTCAGTCTAGCCTTCTTGGACTTGTTAATCAAGTATTCAGCCATAAGGTTTTAGACTCTATTTTCTGGTAAATTCAGGTTTGACTAGTCTCTCTGTAAGTTGTATTAACAACTCCAGACTAACTAGGTCACTTGTTAAAAATACGAATTGCAGAACACCCCAGAAGAGTGATGAGAATCAACATTTCAAAGTTAGAGCCTTGGTATACAAGACAAAGCTTTCTAGTGATTCATATTTGCTTTATAATCTAAGAACAAATGCCTCTGTGTAAGGTAAACCGAGGAAGAAGGGCAGGGTTTGTGAACAATACCTGACATTTTATTTGTCTCTAACAACAGCAAAATCTCTATTTTGGAATAGGAAACTCATTTTCCATCGCTCAACCTATGGGACATTTGCTGCCCTCACTGAATGACTGTTTCCAGACACATGTGAGCAACAGTAATGCTAGAGGAAAACTACTTCAGGAACTATTCAGAACT
The DNA here is from genome assembly GCA_019843965.1 of Rhynchomys soricoides. Classification (NCBI taxonomy): domain Eukaryota; kingdom Metazoa; phylum Chordata; class Mammalia; order Rodentia; family Muridae; genus Rhynchomys; species Rhynchomys soricoides. The sequence continues at coordinate 1,583,528 of JADRCH010000051.1, read as the reverse complement.
GTCACGAGTGACTTCAGAGTATCCATGTGGAACCTCCTAGACATTGGCCTGAGTCTGCTCCCACCCAGAGGTTACTCGTGAAGAACTGCTGAGGAATCCAAGATCATTGGAGCTCAAGGAGGCAGGAGCTCCTTGGCAACTGTGATGATGTTTTAAGACTCTGCATGGCTGACCTACTTCAGAGGGCCCTCAGGAGCTGTCAGGTACCTAGGAAATGCTATTCCATCATCTCTGTTGGTGAGCAAAAGAAGTCATTGATGGTACTTACAGGTAAAGTGCAATGAAAACGTAATTATGGTAGGGAGTGGGGGAAGAGTGAGAGTTGGAAACTCACTTCCACCATCTTTCCTGAAATCATTCCCTCCAAAGTTCAAGAGCCCCACAAAAATGGCTCCTTATTCCTGAGACTATTCTCTAAGTGGTCAGAGGGGACACTGAGTACAGAGAGAAAACATTGGTTTTAACTTTTTCTCTCTCTCTAGATCTTTCATATTTTTTTTCAAAACTAGCTGAATGTGGTAGATAGAGAATGAACTAGTTACTTGCACAGAAATGACTTCACAACCCACCCTAACTCTTTACTGACTTGGGAGCATTGAGTAAACCACATATTTCTTCTCAAATTGTTTTCCTTAATTGGAAAAAGTGTTTCTTGCTTCAATTTTTGTGAGTTGTGGTAATAAAAATGAAGCTAATTACAAAAGAATCATAGCAAGTGATATGATTTAAGTACATTATAAATAAATATTCTTATAATCATCAGACTAGACCCTGGGGATTGGAATTGAGTATGTTTTAGAGTTTGGGTCTAAAATGTCTCACAGAAGCTCATGTTTGGAACATCTGTTTTCTAGTTGATGGCACGGATTGGGAGAGGGTGTGGAACCTTTTGGATGTGGCTCCTAGGTAGGAGAAATAGGTCTTTGTGGAAGTCAAAGGAGAGTGTCAGATCCCTTGGAACTGGAGTTATGTATAATTGGGAACTACCATGTAAGTGTTAAATCAGGTACTCTGTAGGAGAAACAAGTGCTCTTAACTGCTGAGGCATCTCTCCAGCCCTGAACAGCATGGCAACCTATCCCTAAAGGTTTGATGGTGACATCCATATCTTGCTGTTAGTTAACCAACAGTTGCCCATTTGTACTTAAGGCTCATTCAACAGAAGGAAAATGATGTCTAGTACAAGGAACCTAGTTAAAAACCTCAGAGCTAGTGAGGTCTTGGATCTTTACTAGGCTAGCGTAATTCTTCACTACATTGTCAAACTGTAAGTGTAGCTATCCCTCTTCATCAAAGATACTTATTTTTACAGCAAATGGAGATCATTGTATAAAACTATAATGCACACAATGCAGAGATCAATGTATCATGGGAAGCCCAACCTCAAAGAATACCTCTTCTGTATGACTCCTGTGTCTAAGGCTTAGGGCACATCACAAAAGAGAGGGCAGAAGGATTGTAAGACTCACAGAATCAGGAAGTTTGCTATGAGACTGCATCTTCTAGAACTGGTGGCCTAAATAAAGCCCAAAAGAATGATACTATTCCGTGAACAACATATATGCTAACACAGAAGGGAGGACACCTCACAGAATCTCACTCTAGACAATGGGCAACTAATGACTGCTAGGAAAGAGAGCCTCTCCCAGGGAGGAATTCCTTATTTGATTATCTAATACAAAGAGGTCAGCCCTGAAACCATATACACACAAACAACAACAACAAAAAGCAGATTGTATTGATATATTTTTGTATCTTTCTCCATATATGTATCAATGATAATAAAAGAAAAGGAGGCCATCAATTTGAGAGGGAGGGAGGGTTGAGGGGATAGATTGATAGATGACACATGGGAAGGGTTAGAGTGGACAAAAGAAGGAGGAAAGTGATATTGTTATATTTTTATTAAAATCCATATAAAATCCATACTAAATAAAAAGGTAATGTGTCCCTGTGGTCATGCTTTGAAGGTGATATTGGCTTTTAATTTTGGCCCTAGCTCACCTGCTCCATGAGATGTCAAGACATGATGAAAATCTAATATACATCCCCACCACTGTAAATTCTCACATGCCCTCTCCACCATGATGGACTGATACTCCTTGTTGTCATGACCTAAATAGACTCTTTCTCCTGTAAGTCACTCCTATCCTATGCTTGGCCATGGTTATGCATGATTGGGTAATACTGTATGTGCCCATGGAAGCATTCATTATTGTGTTGATTTATATGACATAAACATTTACAACCTGCAAGAGACAGATTTCAGTTCCCAATTATGATTCTTATCAATGCCACAAGGACATGCTAGCCGTGGAGACCATTCATGAGTTCTCTGGTGCAGAGTTATGGTGATGATTTTAGAGTCTTTGATAGTGGTGAGCTGGGAACAGGTAACAATGCAACTTTCAAAGTACTAATTCTAGGACTTCATGCACACATCACACCAAAGGGGTTTGTAAACATGTTTTCTAGAGGTACCCTATGGACAAGGTCCATACTTGAGTTGATTCTTAGTCCCTGTCCCCAGTATAACTTCCTCAGTCACTGTTGGCTGGTAAGTGAATATATAAGCAAGGAATCAGTTGGGTAATGGAAAAGCAAAATGTGCCATGCACGAGAGACAGATTTGGTCAAACTTCAGGAAGTCTGTGAAGCTAATTTTGTCCCTAGTGCTCTTAGCTTTTCTTCTTTCGTATTCAGATCCACCTGTGCCTTCTGTCCCTTGACAGAGTTCCCAAATCCTCATACTTCTCAGATAGTTACTCTCTTTAACCAATTCCTTCAAGTGAAGATTGGGCAGCACCATTGCACATAAGTGGTGGAAGAATAGACACTCGTGGACACTTACTGCTGTGGTTAGTTTTATGTGTTAACTTGGTCTATTATGAGGTGTCCATATTTGTTCAAGTGTTATTCTTGTGTGCCTACAAAGGCATTCCTTAGTGAGATTTATATTTATTGTCTTCCCTGATTGGGTGGCTGTGGGCTTCTCCAATCATTTCAACACAAGAATAGAATAAAAAGACTGAGTAGGAAGAATGCTTTTGCTTTCCTTGCTTGAATTGGGATATTGGTGTTTTCAGCCTCCAGATTAAGATGGGTTGATATTTTAGTTCTTCTCTGGTCTTAGAGTTGCTGACTTCCTTTATTATCAGTTTTCTTGGTTCTTGGGACCCTGGAATCAGACAGGAGCTCTGCCCTGGGCCCTTCCTACTTTCCAGTTAGCTGACTGAACAGCTCAGGGGCCTTTTGACTTTCAGCCTTTTAATGAACCAATTCCTTAAATTCTCTCTTTCCCTTTGATCCTCTTCATTTGGAGGACTTCAGTGCCCTCATGGTATGAACAATTTAATTTTAGCAGAGATTAGAGAAGAAGCAAGTTTGGCAGAAGGAAGGGACATGGCAGGATTTAATGTGAAATGAGATAGAAGGAAAGTGTCTACTTCAGGATTGAAGTGAGTGCTAATTGAAACGGTTATAACATAGTCTATATAATGCACCTGCCTTCATAATATGCAGCAAACACAATGAGTTGATAGCTTCTTCTAAAGGAAGCCAACATCACTGAGCTAAAACAATAGTTGGAAGGATGAATACCCACTAAAATCTAGGTTGCATTCCAATGCCAGGAAAGCATCCAGTTTTAATTTACAGAGACCCTGGGATTACCATTGGTTTGCAAGCAGGGTTTAGGTGGGATCACATTACATATTCACAGTGCTTTATGTTTTCCCAAAGCTTAACACTCATGACCTCATTCGGTCTCAGAATCTGACTTGTGATACAGGCAATTTTTTAACTTTACATATAAGCAAACTCCAGTCAAAGAGAAGCGATTTGTTAATATGCAGAATGAACAGGGGGCTCCTGTGGGAGCTGACACCTCCTGACCCCAAGCCTTGTAATTTGCCCTTTAGTCTTTAGTGGTAGCTCCTGATGGAGTGTGCAGCTTCAGATTATTTGGGGAGCTGGTAAAGACAAGAGGGAAACTGCCTACAGCAGTTCCTGTGTTTGTCATGGTCTGTGTAAACTATGGCAAAATGTCATACTCAAGTGCCATGGTAGAATGTGCATAGTGATGTGGTGCTATTATAGCAAGGGTTTGCACTTAGGGATACATTTACTCAGCTCTTTATTGTTTGAAACAGTTCAGCAGATAGAAATGATTCCTCCTTTTTGGGATGTCGATGCCTTTCTGCACCTGTGAAAGGTTTTTATCTCCTCTCCAACATTTGTCTACTCAAAATTGTTATAAACTCCCAGTTCTTCCATTTCCACCATAAATATGTCTATGGAGCTATTACCATCCAACATCTCTGCCTGAGTGTGATGTTTTCCTTTAATTTGTCAATCTTTTGTTGTTGTTTTACAAGGAAATGCTTAAAATTTTGCTACAGATATTGTCTAGTCTAAGGTTGGTTTCATATATTGCTTGGGCGTATAAGCCAAGATACTTAATGTCACCTCTTATCTCTCTCCTAGCCAGTGTAGCTGAATGGTTTCTGGTAACTCACTGGCCCCTCTGTGCCAGGATGTGAATGGGATCACACAGCTGAAGACCAGCAGCCACTGCAAACCTTCTCTGAACCCCTTATAGTTACTGAGACTAGTGCTGGATGCTGGGAAGAGAAATAAAACATGGTTTCAAGGGAATTTCTATGTGGGGAGAGACAAAATAAATGGACAGTTTGTTTCCTAACTGAAAGCATGGAGCTGTGCATGAGGGGTTGGGGCTGGCAATGAGGGCGTTCATAGTCAACTCTTGTGTTTGCTCCTAGTCCACATTTACCTTGCTTGCTGAGGCCAGCAGAAGAGTTTTGTTAGATCTGTCCTTCTGATACCTTTGACTGAGCTTAGCATCATTTCATTATACAGAGGATGGGGGAACTGAGAATCAGAAAAATGAGGTGAGGCCACCAAGTAGGTGTGATCCAGTGTTCACACTTCTAGCTGCTTACACCATCTCCAGAGTGGCTTGGCCAGTAAGAGGACAGAAGGAAATGCATCTTGTGTAGACTGAGAGCTCTCTTCAGAAGCCAAGGGATGAGATGGTAGGACAGGGGACCCCCTGGTGTGTTAGTTTGACAGATTTCTCCAGATCAAGTTGGGTACTTCTTAAAATAATCCTCCTAGGGCCCCACCCAGAGCAAAGATTAGAACCTACCTTTAAGTGCAGGGTTTGATATTCTGAGTGAGTTCTCTTGGTGACTCACATACACACTACAGCCTGAGAACCAGCACCCTAGTTCATGGCAGACTGAGAGAAAAGGGCAGGGAATGCTCTTACAGTTGCTATTCTACTTGAATGGTATTGTGTCTTAATTATGGATGGTCCCTTGTAGGCTCATGTGTTGGACAACTTGGTCCCTAGTTGGTGTTGCTGTTTGGTTGATGGAACCTTGAGGAGGTGGTCTTTGTTGGAGGATAAATGTCACTTGGGGTGGGGTTTTGGGGCCTTACAGTCTTACCTCACATCTTGTTAGCTTTCTTACTGCCTGTGGATACTTAATAAAAGGCTGCTCTCATGTTTCTGCACAGTGCATTCTTTGCCATGACAGATGCTAGCCTTCTTGAATCATAAGGAAACATAAACCTTTTTTTACTTTAAACTTTCTTGTATGGTATTTTATCATAGCAGTAGAAAAGCAACTGATACATCTGAAATGACCGAGGAATCTTTACCTTTGACAAGCATCTTTCACATTATCTCTCAACTTAGGATGTGTTTCTGCTATCCCTGAGTATCTGTTCACATGGTTTATAAAGGTAGTCTTTGAGAATGTATATAGCACATAGATGTGGAGATACAAATGTCACAATGTGGGGCCTTGCAGGTCAGCCTATTATTTTAGCTCATCAAGGGAACAATTCACTGACTTCTTACCTTGAAGATAAGAAGCAATTGAATTTGACCCAGGGTAACAGGGTCTGAATTTAATTTACCATGTTATCATTTAGAGGAGATCTGGAGGATATAATTTGTGTGTGAAGGCATAGAACTAGGAAGAAAAGAAGTTGCAAGCCCTCACCATTGTCCATAACCCAAGGGACAGAATAACAGTACATACAAGATGTGATTGATGGGGAGAAATGCAGTAGACAGGTTGACTGGGTCATTCAGTGACAAAAAGAGTCTATGGTCAGGTTAGGAGGTTGATGGGAGCAGCTATGAAGGAGCAAACCGAAGAAGATAGTTCTGCCATGGATTTTTAGGGCTGGTGGTCCTAAAAGGGTCCACCCATATGGCACAGGTTGAGTAGGGACTATGGACTAGACAGTGGTGCTGGGAGAAAATATTCTGAATTTAAGAGTCCAGCTGTGTTTATAGCAATAGGTTCTGGAAGAGACTAACAGGTGGCCAGGTCAGCTGGACACCAATATTTCACACCACCAGTTCTTGTACAGGTGTCTGGAATTACGCCTACAGCCAGGCTTCACACTTCAGCTGGGGGAGTTAGCAGCCTTAACTGAATTACTATTTATAAACCATCCAAAATAGTTGCTGGAACTTAGAAGCCCTTGTTAAATAAGTAAACAAACAAAACCCATCTGGATCACAGCTGAGCACTGTTTTCTCACTTGACATGGATGGTTATGGGCAGAAGTATGGAGGATCAAGCAAAGAAGTCCAGTGTCCAGGAAGTCAGTGAGAAAGAACTATCCAAAAGGGTAGAGGTGCTTTGCAGAGCTTAAGCAGCTGATGGAGCATGCCTTCAAGAAAATGGGCATCAGCAGTAATTCAACAGGGCAGAGCGCAGCCTGAGGATGATACAGTGAAAGCCTGAAAGTGATTAGTCACCTTTGGATCCCCCTAAGGTGAAAGCTCTTGACTGCATTGCAGAATCAGTAGTGAGGCTTGTCAAATGTCTATCAGATGTGATGGGCTTGCCTTTAAAACTGTAGCCAGGAGAGTTAACCACACCTGTTAGCCATGTGTCAGAAATGAACTGTTCTCTGGTCCATTCAGCAACTCGGTGTATTAGTTACTTTTCTTAGTGCTGGGACAAATACCTTACAAAAACAACTTGAAGGAGGAGAGCTTTCTCTCGCTCCTATTCTGAAGGTGCAGTCCTTCACAGAAAAGAAGCTTCAGCTGCAGGAGTGTGGGGTGGATGGTCATACTGCAGCCACAGCTGGGAAGCACATAGTTGAATGCTGGTGTTCTGTTTGCATTCTCTTTTTATTCAGAAAATCTTTCATTGACACGCCCAGATGTTTGTCCCCTGGTGATTTTAGGTTCTGATGTGTTGACAATCAATATTAACTATCACAGTAATTGTTCATTGTGAATCTAATAAATGGCCAATGCTGGCCCTTGCAGGGCACAGGAGGTAAACTATATGGCTGTTTTGTAAGAGAGACACTCATTTAGGTGCTGCCTTGATGTCTGAGCAGGATTAGCCTATGTCCTGTGTCTTTGTGTTTCTCATCCAGAGGCTATTTGTTTGCTGTGACTATTCTCTAGTGTAACATTGAGATGTGCTCACAGGGCAGTCTGGAAACTTCTGAAGAGCAGGGTCCTGTGGGTCTGTGTCATTCAATCTCTAAGCATGTGGCACTAAAACTCAGAAAAGTCATCATAACTTCAATAAGTGCTCTGAAGAAAAGGTACATGGTCCCTGAGAGGATGCAACAGGGAGGGGTGGAGAGATTTAATGAAACTAGGAAGTAGCCTGTGGCTCTGGGAGAATGCTAAAATCTGAAAAGTTGAAAGGACACTTTAGAAAGAATAGGAGGGGGCTAGAGAAGACAGAGGAGAAAATTCCAGGCCATGAGGAAGAGGGAGAAGAGAGGTCTGGGAAAGAAATGGTAAAGAAGAACAGAATGAAGGGAGGGAGGGAGGGAAAAAGGAAGAAAGGAAGGAAGGAAGGAGAGACACTCCTCCCCCAGTGAGCAGAGCTAGGTGTACTTCATTATTTCTCATGTCAAGTTCTGGTTTCCTTTAGGCTTTGTAAAATGCCATTTCAGGAAGTCATGTTTTCTGGTTTGCAAAATGACTCATGTAAAAAAGTCCTTTTGTTGTCATTGGCATTAAAAATAAATTCAGAATAAAATAACTTGGAACCACTTTTATTTTCATTCTTCTTCTTTTTATATATATATATGAAATGATGGAACTCCAACTTTAAATTTTCCTATGCTGTTTTAGAAATGAGTGTTGTCTTGCTGATGGATGCCAGCTGCCAACCTCAAGCCCCTGGGAACTGTGCTGCCTTCAGCCCTCCCTCCATCCCTGCTGAACCATATGCTGGAGGAGGTCCATGTCTATCTCTCCAGACTGAGAAGGGTGGAGTCCCTGGTATACATAGCACCCTAGTTCTGTGACATGACACCTGTGCCTGGGGCAACTGGTCCACACAGAGTTTGCACATCAGCAGGGTAGAGCATTCCATGTCCCTGTGTGTCCAAGTAGGCTGCTTTCTGCCTGTAGAGTTAGAAGAGAGTCAATTACCCTTTGAGGCACAGCTCTTTGAACTTAGAGAAATAAGTGATTAATCATAGACAATGTCTAGTTAGCTGTTTAATACTCAGCAGGTTTCTGGGTCACAGACGTCAAAGTAAACCCATCCCTTTCTTGCATAATCTTTTCCTGTCTTAAATTTCATACTAAATAGGTGCTTTTGGATTGGGGAACCCTTGAGCACACAGAGGACAGAGGGGATCAGTAAATCCTAGGAAGTAGGGCCAGACACTTCTCATAGGTGTTTTGTAGTAGTGTTTCCAAGCATCAGGGCTCGAAATTCAGATTCTGGTTGCTGTTTGGCTTAGCTTTTGGACATGAATTCATGGAGGAAGATGTGAAACTTCAGAGGGAGGAGCTGAGCTCTAGTGTGCTTGAGACTTAAAAGGACAATATTGACCTTGGGTATACGAAGGTTAAAAAGGCTTTTGTGGAGCCACAGTGTCACTGTGGCACCCAAGTGCAGAGAGCAGGGGTGGTTCAGTCCAAGTGTAGGCAGTGATGCCAGGCAGTTGCCTTCATAGACCCTGCAAACAGTCAGGAAAGATTTTGGAATGGGCATCAGGGGAGAGACAGAAGACAATATGAAAGGTTTGTTTATAACCAAAGATAACATTAACATATAAGCACATGGAACCCATTTGAGGAACTACTGGTAATGGACAGAAGGAATGGGGCTTTAGAAGTGGGATGCTGAATTCCTTCTGTAGTAAGTGGAGGAAGTGAACAGAGTCCATAATATGATGTTAAAACCTCTCTGTCCTTCTCCAGATGGAGTGACGTTGGGAGGCACTAGTGATTCAGGCACTAGAACATTTTTTCTGTAATATGAAATTGCCAAAAACAGTTTAGAAAGTCAGAAATCTGAAATGGTTGCTGCTAGGCCGAATCCAGATGTGAGCTGGGTTGTAGTCCCTTGTTCATAGGAACAATTGATTTCATTTCCCTTCCAGACTTCTTTTGGTTTCTTTCCTGTTTTCAAATCCAGCAGTGGAAGATTTACTAAGGTGTTAATAGGGTGTTACTATGTTGTTCAGGCTGGCCTACAGCCACTATATCATTCCAGCTGGCCTTGAACTTGCTGCAATTTCCCTGCTCTAGCTTCTTGAGTGTTGGGATTACAGGTGTGTGCTTCCACGTGACTAGAGTCTTTCTCATGTTACTCTCTAATCTCCTTGCTTCTCTTTTGAGGATCCTTGTTATCCTTAATCCCCAGATAATCTAGAGTAATCTTTCTATCTTATAGCCAGCTTCTTAATGACATTAATTACATTTGTACCAAATCATATACAGGGGTTGTCTTAAGCTTCTTAGGGTGTGTGGTGATTTGAATAAGATTGGCCCATGGTACTACTGGGAGATGTGGTCTTATTGGAATAGGTGTGGCTTGCTGGAAGAAGTGTGTCTCTGTGTAGATGGGCTTTGAGGTCCTGTGTGCAGGCTCCACTCAGTGTGAAAAAGACTATCCTTTTAGCTGCCTGGAGGACAGTTTTCTCCTGCCTACCTTCTGATAAAGAGGCCGAACACTTGGCAACTTCTCCAGCACCATATCTATCTGAACGTGCCTGGATGCTGCCATGCTTCCTGCTGTAATGATAATGGATTGAACCTCTGAACCTGTAAGCCAGTTCCAATTAAATGTTGTTCTTTGTAAGAGTTGCCTTGGACATAGTGTTTCTTCACAGCAATAGAAACCCTAAGACAGAGTCAAATCTTTGTTTTTCTTTCTTGTGGTTCTGGGTTCCTCCTCTCATATCTTGGTGTCCAGAGTACACTGGCTTGGAGAGGATAGGGCAAATTCTGGAATAGGTAGAGTCTGTTGTCTTCCTTTTCCCTCTGGGCATCAGATGCTACTGCCTGTCAGGCCAAGAGGTGGTGAATGGGAAGGATCCTCTTTAGGGGTTGGGAGCAAGTGTTGGAAAGGTCAGGGGAAGCCTTCTTTGAGAGTCTCAGTGTTGCATCTCTTTTAGGCAAAGGCCTTCTCCTATAATCTTTAATGAAGTGGCTCTCTGCGACAATCTTAACTTGTTGATATTTTTTTATTCTGGGTAGGTTTGAATGTAGAGACTTTATTGGAGGTGAACCAAGGGTTATATAGTTTTGGGGTAGGGTGTGAGAATATCCAGGGAGGAAAGTCATTGGCTGAAGGCTAAAGTCTGCTGAGATGCCTAATTAGCATGGAGAGGAGTTCAGGTGCTGAGTATATGACTGACCTCCTGTGACTACCTGGATGGAGGTCACCTGGTTACATGCTCCAAGGCAGAAACAGAAACAGGGATGGAGTTAGCCCTATTCCTGCTGGTCTCAGGAGGAGACTATAATACCTTGTTTTGAGATTTCTGGGGTTTGAAAATGCTCAACCTCGCCAGTTCCATGCCAATTCTTTTGGTGGCACAGTCCACATGCTGTACACTTTCTCACATAATAAGCACTTTTATAGGGTTGAGGGACTAGTATATATGCATTTAGGAGGTTGTTATCCTGCCTTTTATTTTCCCCTTGCACAAAATAAAATATATTGTTTGAATTGGTCCAGGGATATATGAACGTGTAGGCATGAGGGTAGGCATGGAGTCTGAAGTCAGAATTATCACTTGTGTGTTCTGGCAAGCCATCTTCTTTAACAGTACCTTATTTTCCCTCTATTACTTCTGCTATTCTGAAGACAGAGCAAACATGGAAAGAAGAGGAAGAAAGATGGGGATGGGGGAGGGATTTGTGCTAATAATGTCTCATTCATTTCTTCAGCTGGGGTAATGTGCTCTCATGTTAGAAAGTCAGGTGTTACTATCTGAAAAGGAAGATAATAGGAAGTAAGTATATAGTTGTCTGTACACCTGTCCTTAGACCAAAGAGTCAAAAAATTTAACAAAGTGTCAAGCACATATGATATTATCTAAGAGACAACAATATTAAAATAAATATTTTTATTATTTTCCAGTTCAATTATTATGAATGTTTCTGGAAGCAAAAGTCATATTTTTATTTGAAAGTATGAAAAGCTGATATTCTGGGAAGCTAAGTGGTCATAGAACCCTCAGACCCTAGCACTGAGTGTTGTCCCCTACACAGGATTCTCTTGCCATACTAGTCCTGTTCCAACAGAATCACTCAGTGTTCTCTGAAAGTTCAGGGTCTCACACACACTCTGCCACTACCTAGCAATATGAGGTTGGTGTCATGGCTGTCCCATCTCATGTGTGAGGACATAGTTTCAGGAATCTTAGGTCATTTTTTATTTACACAGCTAATTTAAAGCTTGTGTTTATCTGTTTATGAAACTCCTATTTCTGGGTCTTTGGATTTGGTGTTTTGGAAAGATGGATAGCAAACATGGATGTAATTTTCCACCTCTCTGTAACCATGCCTTTATAATGGGATTTTACACATTTTCCTATTAAATAGTGATTTTTCTTCTCCACCCTTCCAGTCTGGACTGCCTTGTGTCCTGCTTTGTCCAGAAAATGTTGCCAAAGTGATGCTCTTGCCAGTTTCAAGTCTAGGGCCGATGAGACCTTGCAGACCTGCCAGGTAGCTCAGTAAGTAAACAACACCAGGCTACATAGGGAGGAGAGACACAGGGCCTGGGAACTCTATTATCCAGAATGCCAATAGTAGACAAATGAGGCCAATCCAGATCAGCTACCAGCAGCTCAGGCACATCAGAAATCCAGTCCAGACAGCTAACCAGTCAAGTCTGAACCAAACCACAAGAACTCCCATCCAGACCTCAAATCCCTAAGGCCAGTGAATGGTTATCATCTCAAGTCACTGGCTTGGGAGATGTTTGTTATGGAAGATTGCCGATGACCCACATGATGATTTATTTTCCAGACTGAAAGACTTTTGAAAGAAGGCTATACTAATAAGGTGTCACTGGCTGGGGTTAGTTAAGGGGAAGAGTGTTCACTTAGCATGAGCAAAGCTCCAAGTTCCATCCTAGCAACACAAGAAATAAGATACCAACAATAGCACTGACAGCAACAACAACAATAATAAATAGTCCAAGGAAATCTCCATCAGAGAGCTACCACAGCACTGCCTCCAGGAATCCCCACACCAGCTCTGGGCTCTGTATCCTGACATACCTCTGAGCAGAGGTGTGTGTCAATCTGATGTGTAGCTGGGCTGGACAAGAATCATAGAAAGCAGATGGATCTTGTAGAGCAGCCATTTCCCGATAGAAGGAGAAAACAAGGCATGCCATAACTGAGAGAGATGGGGATAAGACTGGTAGTGTGAAGAAACTTTAGCACCTTTGGGGCTATTGTTTTCCAGCATGTATTCCATCATTGTCCTTTCTACTTATGACAGTCAGGGTCTCTCTGCATGGACTGTGACTGATGGTGTTTTAGCTAATTTTTAAATATTAACTGATTCCATCTTCATAGCATCTCCTGGGCCAGCACTGGCCTTCTTCACTTCTGAGGAGACTGTGGCTTTGGAGGCTAGGGTCCTAGAGGAGAAAGCACATTGTTCATGATGGAACTTGGTGAGTTCAACAACCAAGACAGGACTCGCCTTCCTCCCCAACTCCCTTGTCCTTCCAGACACTTAAGGGACTTATCACCAGAACTACCATAGATACATTATGACATCTCTTTACATTTGCTTCTTAGGATTAGGTTATGTTTTATCAACTTCATACATGTTCTTGGGTCCCTTCATATATTACCTGCTCTGTAAAAGCCCAGTGAATAATTTGAGAAGAGAACATTCTGGAATTGAAAGATAGGAGAAACTATTTGATGCATTGAATTATATGCTCACTGCTTTCAGAAAATGCTTTCTTAGGTCTAAGGTCATGATATGGCATGAAAAATCAGTAATATTTATAGCTCAATGGTATAAATTAGTCTCACAAATGACTCAAATTTAGAATTATGATTCCAGGCTTTCAGAAGAGAGGGAAACCTAAAGATTAACACAGATGCAAAATCCTGGGCTACAAACTCTTCTCTCTGCCAAGGTGGCAATAGTAGCCAAACCAAGTCTGAGACTCTGGCATAAAGTATCTTTGCTCTTTTTCACAAAGCTTTGCTGATATTATGGGCCCCAGGAGCAGAGAACACCCACAGCTCTTTCTTCTGTGTTGCATAGGGTGTGGTGCCCAATACAAGCCCAAGAACAATCCGTTTCTCTTAGCAAAAAAACACATGCTCTCTTACTTGCATCTTTAATCTCATGGAAGACCTTTCAGCCTAATGCTACTGATTCATGGAACATTCTCTTCCAAGGAATAACTACCAAATAATTTTGAAATATTAAAAATACCATATATGAGTACATAATACAAAGTGTTTTAGAGAATTCTGGAGCCAAGAGACTTAGAAAAACAATTGCTCATATGTTCTTCACTAAATGTTTTTGTTTTCAGAGACAAGTTCTGTTCTACTTTAAAAACTGAAGGGTATTTCATTCTCTCTTGCTTTTTGCAAAATTCTAGGTAGAGAAATGATCTTTTTCCTAAGACACTGAGTGGTGGTTGAGGCTGCGAGGTTGAACAGCCCATTCTCTTCTTCTAGCCCTCCCACTGAGCTCTGGGGCACTTGACTTTTTCAAACTTTCTGGGATCTAGATCATCCTCTTTACAAAAGGAAGGAATGGGTGATTTCTAAGGCCCCTTTAAAGCCAACATTCTTCTGAAGTATTTACAAGGAACATTCCTGAACCAGTCCTGTGATCTCTAAGGTAAAAAGAAGGTTTGAAGTGGGGAATGATTTTAGAAATGCTCTTGAGGATTCTGGGGTGAGATTCATTTACATATTTAACAGGATGTGAATTTAGAACTACTGGTCAAGGCTTCAGGAGACAATGGGAGTCCCATTTCAAAGGAGGTGCTAGATAGACCATACCAAGAAGTTCAAAGTAGATGATCAAAAGCTGGATAGATGTTTTCCCCACATGTAAGCTATCAAAGGGCCAACAGGAGAGAGGAATTTTGAATATGTATTTTTACGAAGTGTAATGTTGAACTGTGAGACTTTTTCACCCACAAAGAGACAAGAGAGGAGGTGCCTGATTCTCATACAAAGTCCAGTGATGATGAGAGTCTATACGAGGCCCACACAGAGAAGTTTTGTGAATGTTCTCTGCAATGGGAAACAGGCCAGGGATTCGGTGGTGGCAGTGATCACCTATTCTGGAATCTGAGTCTTCTTTGATAAATCAAAGAGTAAAAAGACAAGGTGACCAAGGTGTACATGAGTGAAACAGAGTGGAGTTGGGGGGTGAGCAGGAGGAGAGATTGAATTTCTTGTAATTCTAGAATTTCTCTGGATTAGGATGTGGGAGTAAGATTTTTGGTGCGTGCGTGCATGCGTGTGTGCGTGTGTGCGTGTGTGTGTGTGTGTGTGTGTGTGTGTGTGTGTGTGTGTGTTTTATGATCAAAGTGAGCGTCAGGTCTAAGGGAAAGCTGTTGTGGAATAATCCGAGCTCCTGTTCAAGATGTCACCAGGATGACAGAGATTCAGGAAGGGAGAGAAGAGGAAGAGGAGATGGAAAATAAAGGGCATCAGGGTAGTAGAGAAAGACCTCAAAGAATGCTGTGAGGTTGAATGGGTTTCTGAAGATTAGCTTCTGTTAGGATAGTCTTAGATGAAGTAACAGGGCTTCTTACAACTGTTTCTATGGAGATTCTTTCCCATAATGCCCCTGGTAAGTCTACAGAAGCAACTTGTATGTCAGATGTCTATTAAGAATAGAGTCACAGCCTCTTCATAAAGAACCTTTCTGCCATGGTGTTATCTAAAGATACCATGGGACATTACCAAATCATGGGTAACAGAAGCTTTGCACTGTTTCCTATTCATGTAGCAAGTAATAAGACTGCCTTGTGGTTAATGCTAAGAGCTGCTTGGATTATTTTTCAGGGCCTAAAGTCTGCTTTGGATGAAAATATTGACTGATGTAGGACATCTGAGGTGACTAGGGCAGATGAGCAAGCTTAGTATTTCTGTCTTCATATCATGTTTGTCTTCTCTGCTGCCTCAACATTTAAGTCATATTTATCTACTCTCTGCATGTAGACATCTCAAATGCTAACCATTTGAGATATGCTTTGTCCAGAATTATTTTATCAAGTTAATTTGACCTAAACTTGCCAGTCTCTCTCTTTCTCTTTTCCTGATATATTTAGAGACACCTTTTTGTCATCAACACAGAAACACCATATCAGTTCAAGAGGACATCCTGTAAGACCTCTATGTACTTCCAGGAAACACAAGAATGATTGTTTTCCTCTTTGTTAGTGTACAGATCTCCATCATTACTCATCCCTGTATCTACAACTTTTCAATATGTTTGGGGTGACTCGCTGTTTGCTGAACCAAGCCCTTGTTCAACCCAATACCCATTGCTTAGATGCTGGCTTTTTCATGAAATGAGCCTCCTTTTCTGGTCAGTAATACAACTGCTGGCCAAGTCACCAACTCAAAACAGATCGCTGTGTTAATGTCATGTTTTTCATTCTTGTGATAAAGTGCTCAACAAAAACAATTTAAGGAAGGAAGAATTTTCTATTGGTTCACATTTTAAAGGTGCAGTCCATTATGGTGGGCAAGCCATGGTGACAAGAGCTTGATCCAGCTGGTCATATGATATCCTAAATGTATTTTGGGGATGGTGGGTGGGAAAGCTCTTGAGGGGAAATAGAGACCAACCAATGGAATCCTTTCCTGACCATATGCTACACACACTGTACCCCATTGTGTTGGAGAAGCCCAGGACTCAAAATCAATATCAGGATCTTTCTTTTTAAATTGTTATATAAATGCATAAATTAAAGCAAAATGTATGTGCTAGTGACACTTTGAGTGGATTGTTCTGTTAGTGAAGAGAGTCAAGACAGACAGAAAACTAGTTCCCAGGTTAAGCTTAAACAGTGGGCGGAAATGAAATTGGTTTGTGGTTATATCTAGAATGTTCTGCTCTAAAAAGTTCTGAAAAAGAGATTAGTTGACCATGCCCTGGATTTTCTAAACTTATTTGCTGAAAACAAATTCTTTATTTTTCCATACACAATCAGATAATGTGCTACTGAAAATAGAACATTTTAGAATATCTTAGGTGCATGCTGTCTGACTGCTTAAATATATTTAAATGAATATATAAAGGGCTATTATTTTGATTTTTGATCCAATGGTCAAAATAGCCCTTACTATATAAACAGTATGTTTCTGATCATTAGACATAGTGTACAGTATTTTATTTAACATTTGTGTGTTTATTGATACATGTGAGTTTATTTTTCACAACTAGTCTGGGATTAACAGTGAAATATATTAAATTTCAAGGGAAAATGAAACCTGGTTACCAAAGTTCTGATTTCAATTTTCAGTATTTTGACAGATGGTCATATCATGTGTTTTAATTTCTGCTTTGGGAATTGTCATCAAGGAATCTAGAGAACGCTGGAAACTGTTCTTTTTAACACCCGAGGAGTTAATTTTTATGTCTATGTTGAGATATTCTGATTTCAAGTCATTTATTCATCTTAAATAATTTCTCTGTCCCAAATCAACATTTATTCAGTTTTAGTATCGAAATGAAGTACTCATGTCAATTTTAAAGCTAAAAAAAAAAAAAAGATGATATGACTGAGATAGTTTCCATTAGAAATCAGCTCCTTGATAGGAGGACCTTTTGCAAGTTAGCAGAGGGTATTGTCCAGAACCATGATATCTAAGACATGGTCTGTGGAGCCACAGCACAAGGAAGCTTTAGCCTTGTCCTAAGTAAAAGATGATGAGCCCCTCTATAGATCTACAGCTGTTTGGGGCTGTGACATTTACTGACTGGTTTCTTGTGTCAACAGTTTGTCACTAGACTCAGACCTGTGGCTTCCACCTCTTCCCTATCAGGGTCTTGGGTCCAATTTAGCTAGCATTATTTTCCATAGTTCCGGTGTTCATACCAACACTGAAAATTCTTTATCCAACAGAGAAATTCTTCTTTTTCCTTCTCACCCTTTCTTTTCTCTTCTCCTCCTTTCTTCTTTCTTTCCTTCTTTCAGCCTCTTCCTCATTTTTAAACTTTTATTAGCAACTTAGGATACCTGGAAAATTGCTACAAAGATCATATTTTTCATGTTGCTATAGTAACCACAAATTTATAATCAAAACCAATTGCTTGCTTGGTGCTGATTGGAGAGGTCCTATGCTTCAATCCAAATAGTTAATTCTTAAAAATTTACTCGCTTCTGCTGGACTCAGAAAGACAAGTAGTGAACATTTCATCCCTCACCATTAGAGTTTAGGATTCTGAGATAGTTGAGCAAATATGTTAATTAGAGTTTTATCAATGTGTCAGGTAAAGCAGGAGGTGAGAAATTTTATACTCCTAAAGGAGAGGAGAAAACAAGAAGACTACTGCTTTAGGGAGGATGAAGCAGATGTATTTTGTTTATTTCTTCTACTAAGGAGTCCTAAAAGTTTTGGATGCTATATTAAAAAAATTAAAACTCTGAAGTACAGGAGAAGACAGAAATACAAAAAGACAGAATCCATGGGTTCCTTGAGTTTTATTTCAGTTTCTTGTGTCTATAGTTAGAAGCTGAAGAAGTTTATAATGGAGACATATCACTGAGCAAGGATAAAGAGCCTCAGCAAAGCCAGCCCTCTACCCAAGGAAATGGGCATGCTGGGAGACAGAAGTTCCAGAAACCACAGATAAACTGTGCCCCTCTCCCGCAACAGTAGCAGTGGGCAAGGGGTGCCTTGTCATATATTACTGTGTTAAAATGTACATCAAATCCCATCTGGGGTCATATCAATGAAAATTGAATAAGATGCTGAGACTTTCCTTATCATCAGCTAACAAAGAGCTTGTTGTCCATTGCTGTATCTATGGAGGGCATTTGAGATCCCTGTACCTCTCACCTCACTTACCAGAAGCTAGATGCATTTCTTTACTCACCAGGGTCATGAGAAGAAAGCTTGTGGTGAGAAAGACAAGATGTCCCTTTAAGGAGCATCCTGGAACCTGACTCTGCACCCTAAACACCACAGAAATAAGGAGCAATACCTCTCCTTCCATGCCTAAAAGGTATCAGAAAGAGGAGTTAAGACACATACTTAATCAAGATCTAGGATTTCACAGAGTAATTTCCACTGTGCCCATATTTCAATCAAACATCATACCAGGAACCACACAGTTCTGGTTGAGAGAAAGAAACTAGAAATGTCAACTCTAGATGGAGATGAAAAACGTTATTAGAGCTATCATGTGACTCACAAGAGATTTAAAGATCTGTTACAACAAAGCTTCAGTAAGATATTCATATTGGCCTGGAGACTAAAGGAGTCTTAGCAAGTAAAGTTGAAATGGCAGCAGAGGAAAAGAAGATTTAATAAGAATCAAAGAAAGTAAATATGATTAGAAACAAAACTGTCTAAGCACCCTAGGCCTATGAACTCAAGGACAGAAAGAAAGGAGCAAAGTGAAGATTGGTGAGCTTAGCAACAAAAATTATTTTATCTGAGCATCACAGAGAAAGTAGACTAAACAAACAAACATAGATATGAGCAAGATTCCAAACACTTAGTAAAACATAAGAGAAACATTAAAAAACAATGGGCATAAAGAATAACTTTCAGAACAGGACTCTAGTAAGTCAAGAATAGTATCAAATTTCTCAATAACAAAAGAAAAAATCCCACTAGTGTGGAGGCACATCCTTCAGGAAGGGAGATGAATCTGGCCAGATGTTCTTCTACCAGGACATTACCATCCAGGTTATATAAACACTCAAAAGATTAAGTGTAAAAAACCAGTCCCATGAATAAATAGATAAATGAAGCAAAAAGACACCTTTCAAAAGAATAAATGCACATGGCCAAAAATTCATGAAAAGTTGTTTAACATCTGTGGCTATTGGGAAAATACACATCAAAACCACACTGAGACTCCACTACACTCTAGTGAGAGTAGCTACCATCAAAAAATTAGCAATAAAAAGCACTGGTGAGGATATAAGAGAAACAGGAGCCTCTTTACACTACTGGTGGAGATATAATTAAAATTAGTGTGGAGGTTTTTCAAAAAACCAGCAGTGGAAGTATATATTCTAGCAATGCCAAGAAAGATTGCAGGGAGCAGAGATGCCTGCATAGCCATGTTATGTAGCACTATAAACAGCAACTGAATCAAGGAATCGGCCTTGGTGGTTGTCAGTGGATAAATGGGAAAGAATACACACACACACACACACACTCACACACACACCACACCAACACACACATATATACACACATATATATAAACATAACAATTTATGTGCACATATATACACATATATACATATATACACATATGTACATATATACATCTACAATACCCACATAGATATATGCACACACAGAAACACATATACATGTATACAAACATACACACAAACACAAGAACATACATAAGATACACATATACACAAATGCACATATACAAACATACACCTCCACAAATATATGCATGTACACATAAACACATACAAGCACACACACATACAAACATATTTTTATACACAAACACATAGACACATGCCAAAATGTACATATATACACACACAAACATGCACATATGTGCAAACATGTATACATAAACATATGGGAGTCATGTTGTTTATAGAAACAGATGAAACTGTGGATCATCATGTAAAGTAAAACAACCTAAATCCCAAAAAGCCCGTATCGTGTTTCCTCTCAGTTGTGGAATTAAGGTAGGGGAGAAAGATAAGGACCTGAAAATGTGATGGGCCCAGGAAGGAGACTCTGGGAGAAGTGGGAACAAGTGTAAGGAGTAGGGCTGAATGCCATCAAAGCACCTTATGATAGGGTATGAAGTTGTCATGATGAAAGCCTTTATTTTGTATAATTAACATGGATAACAAAAAGAATGATACTGAAAACTTGAAAAACACCAAAATACAAGAATTTCTCTAGAAAAGTTAAGCAAATGAAAGGAAGAAAGTTATCTTTCCAAATGACTACTGGCTGTAATGAGGGAGGAAGCATTGCTACAGATGCCATGGTACTAGAGGTACAAGAGACCTTAGAAGCAATGTTGACGTAGATGTCATAACCTAGGCAATGTCACTTAGTTTTCAAAAAGACAAAGTAGAACACTTGTCCATCATGAAATAGTCTGTCTGGACCTGCAAACATGAAATAAATCACATTTGTTGATATGTTATTTTAAAATACAAATCTCTAGGTGCAGATGGTTTCACTTGCAAACTCCGTCAAGCTGTAAAGAAGAATTAACACTAAATCTACACAATCTGTTCCAGGAAATAGAAAAGAAGGGAAAGCTAGCTCTGCAGTCCATTTTATGATGTGAGGTTTGTACTAGTGCCCAAAGCACTGAAAACAATACAAATATATATATATATATATATATATATATATATATATATATATCCATTGTGAATACATATGCAAATTTTCTTTTTTCCCCTTGTATGTGTGTGAAATGTGTGAGTGTGGGCATTCATGATCACACGTGTGGTAGACAGAGGACAACCTCAGGTATTGGTTTGTACCTTTTGCTTGTTTAAGATAGGGTCTCATGTATGTTGCTCTGTAGCCTGTGTGTTTCCAGAGATTCTGTTGTCTTAACCTCGAATCCTACTGTAGGAACACTGGTTTACAGATGCCAACTTCCATATTTTGAAGTATGAACTCAGGTCATCAGGCCTGCCCAGTCAGTGAGTTAACAACTAAGATAACGCTGCAGCTCTACATGTAGAAATTCATATCAAAATATTCTCAAATTCACTACTGCAGTAATATATAAAATAATTGTATATCATGATTTACTAGGACTTATTGTAATGATGCAAGCTGTTTCAATATAAATCTATGTAGTAAACCATATTGGCATGGTAAAAAATATTATGTGTTTCAATTTATATAGACTGCACATTTGACAAAATTCAACACACATTTATAATAAAACATTTTTGAAAAGCACAAAGGATCTTCTTCAACAAACAAATGAAGCCTTACAGCTTCTTGATGGTGAAAGCTTTCATGCTCTCCCCTTAGGATCAGGAACAAAGAAAGGCATGGAGAAATCAAGCTGATGTTCAACTAGAAGTGTCACCATTACTGGTTAGTATATATGGTGCTGTGATAGTACTTTTCCTGCTACTAGAGGTGAAAGATAATCAATTTCACTGAGCTATAAACCCTTCAACATACAATTGCATCTGAATGCAAATTTTATTGGTACAATAGTGATACAGATGTTTTGGGAGTAACCAATTACCTTTTGGTTGGAGGAGATGAGATGGCCCACTCTATGAGATAAAACCCATGCACGATACTGCTCAAATGGCCAAGAACATGAGACTAGATAAGCCATGATGAGCCTATGGGGAAACCTACTACAATTATTCTGCCATGGGATCACAGCAATAAAAATAACTTCTAGTGATACATTTCAATACCCATATATGAGCAGAGCAGTGATCAACCCTTCAGAGAAGCTTCTTCCTTCAGTAGATGTAAATTAACACTGAAATCCCCAACTGGAAAACATACAGAGAATGAGAGACCTTGGAACATTCAGCTCTAAATAGGGTGACTTTATCAAATTCCTCCCCTTATGGCCCAATGATCTATGTGGAAGAGGATGGAAAAAGACTCTAAGTGCTCTTGGTGATAGGTGGCTCTAGTGTCTTCCAGATACAAAAGAACTGATACAACACATCTCTGAACTCACAGAGATTGTGGCAATACATACAAGACTTCCACAAATTCAAACAAGACAAAACCCTAGCACCAAGGAAGGGAAGTGGACACAAAATTATACCCAAGAAGCTATCTGTAATTTATACCTGCTGGGAAAGGGAAAATCGGTTTTCTTTACTGGAATATGTCACTCCTATGTCAATAGCACTTCAAGACAGGCCCCCTGCCAAGGAGTAGTTGGCTAACACAAAATGTACTTGTGTGTGTGTGTATATGTGTGTGTTGTTTTATTTTGGTGGAGTTTTATTTTCATCTTACATATTTTCTTCTTTTTTATATTTATCTATTTTGATTTCCTTTTTTTCTGAGAGAGAGAGAGAAACAGAGAGATAGAGACACAGAGATATAGAGATACAGAGAGAGAAAGAGAACAGGAAAAAAGTTGGATAGGAGGTAGGAATGAGAGGAGTCATGAGAGGGCAAAGAATAGGATAAAATTTGTTGTATGAAAAACATATATGAAACAAAATTAAAAATAAAAAGTAAGTAGGTGTCAGAGCCCACTCCTGTTTTTAATTACAGTGTTTGGAGTTCTAGCCAGTTTAATAAGGCAAAAAATGAAAATAAAATCACATAGAGAAGAGGAGAGAGGAAACTATAAGTATGCACGTATAATGTGAATTTCAATATAAACAACTCAAGCAAATTACAGAACATCTTTTAACGAACAAGTTTGGCAATGCCCAATCATAAAAGATATACATAAAAGTCCAATTCTATGCATTAACATTGGACATGTTCATATGGAAGCAAATACATATATATATATATATATATATATATATATATATAATTTAAAAACAATACAAAAAATAAAAAACATGATTAGCTATAAATAAAAAAATGTATGAGACTTTTATGTTAAAAACTGAAAATTTTGATAAAAATAAGTAGGGGAAACAAATTGTTTATAGATGAGATAA
Organism: Rhynchomys soricoides; assembly: GCA_019843965.1. Classification (NCBI taxonomy): domain Eukaryota; kingdom Metazoa; phylum Chordata; class Mammalia; order Rodentia; family Muridae; genus Rhynchomys; species Rhynchomys soricoides. The sequence continues at coordinate 1,560,393 of JADRCH010000051.1, read as the reverse complement.
GAGAGAATATTCAAGAACTCAGGGCCTCTTATATCATGTGCAGGTTTGACAGTCATAATATAATTTTAAAAAATGGAGAGTCAAACTGTTCATAGATGGAATGATTCAACATATTCAAGACCTCAGTGCTCTCTGAATCATATATGTATTTAATGATATTATTATCAAGACCCTACTAAACTATAGACAAGATTATACTAAACTGTGGCGAAGAAACTATAATAAAGTAAGTTTAGAGAAAGAAAAAAAAAAGAATAAAATACAGGAATAAGAGTTCTTAACCATAATATAGTAATTGAGACCATGTTGGTAGAAGGGTAGTTACACAGACTCAAAGAACAAAACAAAGTAGTGAGACACAGAAACATGCCCATATAGACCTGCTATACTGTTTTGAGCACAGTATGAAATCAAAGCACTAGAGGAAAGTACCTTCCAGCCAATGCACAGACAAGGCAAATCATCTTAGATAGGAGACTTGGACTTTGACCAAAATTTCATATTTTATGCAAATTTTTTACTGAAATAGATTTCAGTCTTAAATTAAAAGAAAACATAAAGCTAAAATTTTTTAGAAAAAAATTGGACAAATCTTTTAGATAAAAGGTTATGTGAAGAGTTTATAAATGGCTTCCAGCCCACAATTCATCCTGGGGCAGAGCAGGCACTCCAGACTGCCTCCCACACCCAGAGACAGTTTGACACCCAGGAGTTCTATCACAATCAGGCTCACAGGCGAAATACTCCTGCTCAAAACTTGGCCTAACTGGGACCCCCACAGGCCCAGTGGTCATGGGACCTATCTGCCCTGCCTTGCTTGAGACACAGACATGTTTTCCTTCCAGCCCACAACTTGGCCTGGGGCAGGGCCAGTACTCTAGACCACCTCCCACACCAAGAGACAGCCTCACTATTCCAGGAGCCTTGTCACAACCCGGCTCACAGACTCACAGGAGGGACAGGATCCAGTCAGAGACAGAAAGGCCAGTTAACACTTGAGATAACCAGATTGTAAGAAGCAAGAGCAAGAAAATAAGGAAGAGAGACCAATGCCACTTGGAACCATCAGAACCCAGTTCTCTTACCGAAGCAAGCCCTCAATACCCTAACACACTGGAAAACCAAGACTGTGACCTAAAATCCTATCTCATGAAGATGACAGAGGACCTTAAGGAGGGTTTAAATAACATCTTAGAGAAATACAGGAGAACACGGGAAAATAGGTAGAAGCCTTTAAAGAGGAAAAACATAAATCCCTTAAAGAAATACAAAAAACCACAATCAAACACATGAAGGAATTGAACAAAATCATCCAGGGTCTAAAATGGAAATAGCAACAATAAAGAAATCACAAAGGGAGGCAACCCTGAAGATGGAAAACCTAGGAAAGAGATCAGAAGTTATAGCTTCAAGCATCACCAACAGAATACAAGAGATAGAAGAGAGAATCTTAGGTGCAGAAGATAAAATAGAAGATATTAACACAACAGTCAAAGAAAATACAAAGTGCAAAAAGCTCCTAACCCAAAACAACTAGGAGATTCAAGACACAATAAAAAGATCATCCCTAAGAATATTAGGAATAGAAGAGAGCAAAGATTCCCAGTACAAAGGGCCAGGAAACATCTTCAACAAAATCATAGGAGAATACTTTCCTAACCTAAAGAAAGAGATGGTCATAAATATACAAGAAGCCTACAGAACACCAAGTAGATTTGACCAGAAAAGAAATTTTTTCTATCACATAATAATCAAAACACCAACTGCACAGAACAAAGAAAGAATATTAAAAGTAGTAAGGGAAAAGGGCCAAGTTACATATAAAGGCAGACCTATCAGAATTATACCAGACTTCTCAACATAGACTCTAAAAGCCAGAAGATCTTGGGCAGATGTCATTCAGTCCCAAGGAGACCACAAATGCCATCCAAGGATACTACACCCAGCAAAACTTTCAATTACCATAGATGGAGAAACCAAGATATTCCATGACAAAACAAAATTTAAACAACATCATTCCACTAATCCAGGCCTACAGAGGATAATAGAAGGAAAACTCCAGCACAAAGAGGGGAAACTACACCCAAGAAAAAACAAGAAATTTATCATCTCACAAGAAACCCAAAAGAAGAGAACCACACAAATACAATGCTACCACTAACAACAAAAATAACAGGAACCAACAATCATTGGTCATCATCAATGGACTCAATTCCCCAACAAAAAGACATAGGCTAACAGAATGGATATGTAAACAGGACCAGCATTTTGATGCATACAAGAAACATATCTCAGTGACAAAGACAAACACTATCTCAGACTAAAAGGCTGGAAAAAAATTTCTAAGCAAATTGTCCCAAGAAACAACATGTAGTAGCCATTCTAATATCCAATAAAATAGACTTTCAACCAAAAGTTATCAAAAGAGATGGGCAAGGACACTTAATACTCATCAAACAAAAAATCCACAAAGATGAACTCTCAATTCTGGACATCAACACCCTAAATGCAAGAGCACCCACATTTGTAAAGAAACGTTACTGAAGCTCAGCACACACACATTGATCCTCACACAATAATAGTGGGATACTTCAATACCCCACTTTCACCAGACAGATCATGGAAACAGAAACTAAACAGAGACGTAGTGAAACTAGCAGAAGTTATGAACCAAATGTATTTAACATATATCTACAGAACATTTCACCCTAAAACAAAAGAATATATCTTATTTTCAGCACCTCATGGCACCTTTTCCAAAATTGGCCATATAATTGGACACAAAACAAGCCCCAACAGATACAAGAAGATTGAAATAATCTCATGCATTCTATCAGATCACTATAGACAAAGGATAGTCTTTAATAATCACAAAACAACAGAAAAACCACATACTAATTGAAACTGAATAACTCTCTACTCAGTGATAACTTGGTCAGGGAAGAAATAAAAAACGAAATTAAAGACTTTCTAGAATGTAACAAAAATGTCATGAAGATCTTTCCATTTTCTGAGGTCTTCTTTAATTTCTTTCTGCAGAGACTTGAAGTTCTTGTCACACAGATCTTTCACTTGCTTGGCTAGAGTTAAGCTAAGATATTTTATATCGTTTATTACTATTGTGAAGGGTATCATTTCCTTAATTTCTTTCTTAGCTTGTTTATCCTTTGTGTAGAGAAAAGCTACTAATTTGTTTGAGTTAATTTTATATACAGCCACTTTGCTGAAGTTGTTACCAGGTGTAGGAGTTCTCTGTTAGAATTTTTGGGGTCATTTATGTATACTCTCATATCATCTGCAAATAGTGATACCTTGACTTCTTTCTTTCCTATTTGTATCCCTTTGACCTCCTTTTGTTGTCTTATTGCTATAGCTAGAAATTTGAGTACTATATTAAATAAAATAGGGAGAGAGTGGGCCGCCTTGTCTTGTCCCTGATTTTAGTGGGATTGCTTCAACTTTCTCTCCATTTAATTTGATGTTTGCTGTGGGTTTGCTGTACATTGTTTTTACTATGTTTAGGTATGTGCCTTGAATTCCTGATCTTTCCAAGATTTTTAACATGTTGTAGTTTGTCAAAGGTTTTTTCAGCATTTAATGAGATGATCATGTGATTTGTATAATCAACCAACCACTCAACCAACCAAGCAGCCAAACAAGCAGCTAACCAATCAATCAACCAACCCCAAAACTACCCAATCTACTCTCCAAGCATCTAGCCAGTAAACCAATTAACCAGCCAATTAAATAACTTTCTAAATGACCAACTAACCAACCAACTAATTATCCATCCATCCGTCTGTCCGTCTGTCCGTCCGTCTGTCCATCTATCCATCCAGCAAGGCAACCAACAAGGCAACCAGCAATCTAGCCATCTATACAACCAACAAATCGTCCAATCAATCAATCAACATGCTAGTCAAATCTACCAATCAACTAGTCAACTAACCTATCAACCAACCAACCAACCAAACAATTAACTAACCAGTCAATCAGTTAGTCAATCTACCAACAAACTAACAATTAAATAACCAGCCACTCAACAAAATAACTAGTGACCCAAGCAGCCAATCAACTAACCCATCAATCACCCAACCAGGTCAACCAACTTCCTAACCAAACAACTAGCTATTAAGCCAATGAACCCATCAATAAGCCAACCAACCAACCAACCAACCAACCCACCCACCCATCCATCCACCAACCCACCCACCAACCAACCAGTCAATTAACCAGTCAGTCAAACAACTTGTCAATCATCCAGCAAAACTACCAACCAACTAAACAGCCAGCCAACTAGCTAACCAAACAACCCATCCACCAGCCAAATTAACCAACCAGTCAAACAGCTAATATTTATAGATGTCTATTATAGTTTTAAAGTCTGATACATTCCTTGCCACAAACATGAAAATACATGCCATTGACGACTGTCTATTGGCCATGTAAGGAAAAAATTTTTAGAGGCATATGACATATCATAAGATTTATAATAACCCAGGAGATAAAACAAGGTAGGTGTAGAATAAGAAAAGAAGACAATCTGCTAAGTCTGGGCAAAAGGATCTGTCAAAACATGAATTTATAAGATTGGATTATGAACACTCATTGAATAAAACTCAAGCTTATGATCATTCACCCTCAGGTTCCAGCATAGGCCATCCTTCCTTTCTGCCCCCTACTAGCTCAGGTTCATGGTAGTTTCCATTACTCCAACATGTGTGTCTGTTGCTTCATCCATATTCTTTCTCAACTTGGACTCCAGAGGACCATCACTCTGGGTCTTTTAATGATTTCTGTTCACCATGCAGAAGAGTGCACTCCATTCCCCCTGAACAAATGTGTACATTTTGAGGTTCTGACCACATGCCAACAGGATGCTGCTAGAGTGTTCAGTGAGCCAATACATACAGATTAAAGTCTTTCTTTTTCTAGTTAATGGTTGTAACAACTCTGAGAAGCTTGCTAGCTCCTCAGATATCTCTCTCTCTCTCTCTCTCTCTCTCTCTCTCTCTCTCTCCCCTACTGATCTATAATTTCAAATTGGCTTTTGTTGTAGTACTGATGTGAGTTAAGAAAAATAACACCTAGTATGCTTTAGAGCTCTATCTGGAATGTAAGTAGAGTGAAGAAATTCTAGCTCTTATGCAATATGGGAAAACTTACTTTGGGTTTCCATATGCTCCATTCAGTTATTTGATGTAGGAGCTGTTTCTATTATGACCCTCAAATAGCAACAGTAGTGTCACTAATGACAGTCATGTATTTGCTGGTACACAGTAGATTGTAGATGATAAATGTATGTTGAGGTAGCATGTATAAAAATTACTAGATCCTGAATTCTTATGTTTCTTCTAATTAGGTCATGATATTAGTCACTGAGGTCTAGAGCTCTGTGCAATAGAATGAATATGTCCTTGGTGTCAGGGGAAAGGGGGTAGGCAGGTTAGTATGCTTTGGTTATTATATGTAGATTAATTTTATGAGTTCCTTTCTAGAGTTAGTAGACCTCTGTATGATCAAGCACTTCCTTGTTGATGGTATAAACTGCTTTGTGAGATAGCTCAGAACAGGGAAACATGGCACTACAGGGTGTTACTAGGATTCCTTTTTTTCTGAGATGTACACTATGCAGAGGTTTGTGTAGTATATAATTATTATTGTAGATAACACCATGAATACATGTAAAAGGACAAATTGTTCTGTGATCATGTAGATCTCTCTCTCTCACTCTGCCCCTCCAAGCCCTCCTCGGTGTTCCTTAGACAAGCCTTTGTTCTTTGCATTCACTATTATATGTCCTTGACATAGTCTTTAGCCACATGCATATTTGGAAAATTTCATTAGCTTATACTACAAATCCTTATTCACCAGTTATCTTATGCCTATATCAACCTCATTTTATAGCCTTCCTCTCAAAGTTCCAATCTTCCATCTTCCCCTTTTCCTATTCTGCTAAGCTCACTTCTAGAATAATGTGTATATTACTTGACTTGCTGGTCACATGTGTAACTTGCTTTTTATCTTCATTATTAGACAGAAGCCTCACTGCAGAGGCTGTATCTGTTTTGTCCCTTGCCATATGCTAAGTGTGTGGAGCAGTGCATCTCACTAAGACATGCTCAATATTGTGTGAAGATATATAAATCAGATGGGGTTTTGGGAATAAAATTCTTAGGATGAAGCAATAGCTTTGCTTGGAAATCCTCCAAGCCAAGAATAGATGCAGCCTAGGGAACTAAGATTACAGAGAAGAGGCTTACATGTGGAATCATATGGGCATATTAGTGTGTGCTTTGGTTCCCTAGGACTGAAATGATGAAGCACAACAAATCTGTGACTGTAAAGCTTAAGCACCATGAAATATTGTTTGAACAACATCAATTTATCAGGTCATAATTCAGAAGACCAGAAGTCCAGATGGAGGTGAGAGCAAAGCAGGTTTCTTTAAATGTCTTGATGCCGAGCCTGTTCCAGCGTCTCGTTTCTTCAGATCTTTTGATACCTTTGCCATTGGTTACATTCTACTACATATCTCCAGATCTCTTCTTTTATCCTGTAGTTTTTTCCCCTTTGTGTGTTCAGTTCAAGTTTATAAGAATACCAGTGGGATTAGCTGGTTGTGTTGGTTTATACCTTTAATCCCAGCAGTTGGGATGCAGAAGCAGGTGGATCTCTGTGAGCTGGAGGCCACTCTGGTCTACAGAGCAAGTTATAAGGCATCCAGGGCTATCCACAGAGAAACCTTTTCTCTAAAAACCAAACCAAAGCAAACCAAACCAAACCAAACCAAACCAAACCTAACCAAACCAAACCAAAACCAAAAACCAAATAACTCACAAACAAACAAAACCAGTGGGATTGGATGCCTACCCTACTTTCTTATGACTTAATCTTAATTATGTCTACAGTGACTTTATTTACAAGTAAGGTCACATTTGAAATGCTGTTGGTTCGAGTTGCAACTTGGGAATTTCTGGGGGACACAATTGATCCCTAACATGATACAACCAAGTGTTTGATTATAAAATCATTTCTACAGGTTAAATACAGTTCCTTTCAATCTTCTAACAATGTAAAAGCAAAAGCTGAAACTCAAGAGATATTCAGCATAGGGTGAACTGAATATATTCGCACAGAATCGTAACTTTACCTTTATAAACAATGTGACTTAGACACCCTCATGGTGTTACCAAACAGGGGGCAGAAGTTGAAATAGTTAATTTTCAGAGTCAACTTGATTAGATTTAGAATCACCTGGAAGATACACATCTGAGTGTGTCTATGTTGGTCTTTCCTTAGACATTTTACTGTAGAGGGAAAATCCACACTGAATGTAGGTGGCACTGTTTCATGGACTGGGATGCTAGATTAAGTTAAAAAAGGGGGGGGATTCAAGTTGAGCACCAGTGTTCATCCTTCTTTTCCTTGACTGTAGACATAAGACCAGCCCACCGGTGTTCTGCCCTCACAATGAAGGCTTCTCCTGTTATCACACATTCTCCATTATGAGGGTCTATATCCTCAAACAGTGAGCCAAAATAACCCCTTCCTTCTCTAAGATGTTTTTGTCAGACACTTTGCCATAGCAACAACAACAAAATGAAAATAACTGATATAAAAGTTAGATGGAAAACTCAGCTGCTATAGTAAAGGATAAGGCATAAAATATGGTAGGTCACATAATAGCTGGCAGACCAACAAGCAGTAGATGGAGCCTGAGATAAAGTCTATAATTATTTCTTCATCCATAAAATTGTTCTGGATACCTTTCTCTGCAGAGTTTATGGCAAAATCCTCAGGTGCTCACAGCAGGAATACAGAAAGAGAGAAGCACAGTTGAATTTCAGACCACAGTACAATGGCATTAGACTTAGTCCAACCAACTATGTAGATAATCCTAGAGAGAAAGTGCCTTTACTCAATTTGCACTGGCAAATACCAGTTCTTGGCAATACCATTGTTTTTTCAACTTATGAACTTGAAACCACGGTGGGGTAAATGAATGCTTTACTGGTGGAGTGATTGCTAAAAGTCCGTTTGAACACTGGAAAATTCTGTGGTCAGACTCAAAGCCACTGAAAGATCATTTCATAAATAACCAGCAAGGTGGGACTTGCACCCAGACTCTTCATCTGTTAGCAGTGTTGGTGGCAAGGGGTGTGGGAAGTGTCAACTGAATTAACTGTTGGATTTGCAGCTTCTGGCTATCTTTTTTCCCTTCCTGTTTCTCTTTCTTTTCTTGTTTGGGAGAGATAAAGCTATTTGTGAACAGCTAGTGTGAACACAGCTAGGTTAGTACCATAGTGATCAGACAGGACTTACTCAAATAAAGTATGCATGGATGCCATGGGCCTGAAATGTCACTCAGGGTATAGAACTAGGAAAGCCTCCCCCTAGTGTGTTTTTGGACAGCTGCAGACAGGCTGAGTGGAAACAGAGAAGCAGAGATAGCCAAGTTACCGTCACTACAGAAATGAAAAGATAAAGAGTGCAGAGATGAACTGGATCAGTGGTTCTCAATATATGACAGCAGGACCACTGTCACCAACATCACCCCTGATAACTTCAAAGTCATGGACCCTACTCCAACTGTAGTGAATCAGAAGAGCTAGAGCTAGGGCCAAGGCATGAGCTTTGAAAATAAGCTCTTTAAGGAGATTTTGGTGGATGATCAAGTGTCAAGTCTACTAGACAAGACATTCATACAGGCAGATGTTAATGTACAGCTAAGAAGATTTTGCTTCCCTGTGGATTTCTGGCAATGTCTGGAACAAATGTGATTGTCAAATCTTAGGTGGGGATGCTGGAACCTAGTGACATAATGCAGGGGTCCTACTGATAATTCACAGGGCACAAATTCACAGCCTAGAATTGACTCAGCAAAGTCTAAGTGTCCATAGAAATGACATGGAGGTGCCCCAATGCATTGACTTGACAAAACTCTGTCTCTCTCAAATTTAATTGTGCTTAGAAGATGCATGTGTGCCATGGCTTCTTAATGATCTGTTCTCCTGTTCAATTAGAGAGAGCAAACTTCAACCTAGTGATATTTTATACTAAAGTGTGTAGACCCCAGTGCTAACACACTTTAACCCAGAAGTAAGTTAACCCAGTTTTTAAACAATGCTTAGGTTTAACCTGAGTCTATGGGTAGGTAATGATGGGGTTTATATCCATGATCTCCAGGGTGATTACTGGTCCACACTTTCCTCTTTTCTGAGTCAGTACTATGCATGTGTGTATGTGATACCTTTCTCTCCTTGTTTCATTCTAAACAGATGCAGATTTTGTTCCATTACCCAGTAACTAATTATTCTGGGAAATATGTTTTCTCCCATGAACTTTAGCCCATATACATATCATACATTCTGATTTCTGTTGGTTTCCCAGAACTACACGAATGCTGTTCATATCTTATGTTTATGCTCAGATGTTTAGATCAATGCTAAATGATCATAACTGCCCTGTATTCTGAATGTATCTCTTTGTGTCCCATTTGACAAAGTTCCTTACACTGTAATGGCTCTGGGGTAACATGTGCTTGTGTTCAGCTGGTGTCCTGATTTGCTTGTGATGCTGATTAAGCCTTTGAACCATAAGTACAATGCTAGGTTTTTTTTTTTTTTTTTTGAGAAATGTTAGTTTATTTATAACTACCTGCCCACATTACTTGTTTCCTCATGACATTTACTTGATCATATTGCACTCAATATTTAGTGTATAGTTCTTACAAACAGGGAAGAGTTCAATCAGTAAGAAATGAAAAATGTGTGGTGAGAAACTTCCATAAGCATATGCAGTCTGAAACGGACATATTTAACTAGCATTTGTTATTTTCAAAAGACAGAGACTGGAAATACAGACAAATGTTGATATGACTCAAACCTATAGGTTGGTTCAAACACACAAACAGGAAGTTGGGTTGGACGGGTTAAGGGGAAGGGTAGAAATAGTGGGTCGCCCCCCTTCTCAGGAGCTCACCCGTGGTGTGAGGGCTCTGTGCTCTGCCTATTTCTGGTTGCCTGGCTTTACTGAACCTTCTAGTGCACAAATATCTCCCCTCGGGTACCCTGCACTCATTTCTGCTTCACTAAGGCTCTTTACTACCATGGAGGCCCCTTACCCAGAAATCACTGGGAGACTTCTTCATTTTCTCCACCTTCCATATTACTCTACAAACAATTCTTCTTGACGAAGTGTTTCAAAATATGCTGCCTCCCCTTGCCAGGCTTCTCACTCACTTCAGTGAAGTGGAAACTTCTAGTTCTTGGGAAAGTTAGTTATGTCAAATAATGCTTTGATGGGCACACAGGGTATCTTGCTAAAGCAAACACGTGAAAGACTTTTCCTGAAGCAGACACAGGAGAAAGGATGTTTTGATATAGCAGACACATAAAGGATGTTTGATGAAGGAGTGTAAATATGACTCCACAGACAGTAGAAGACGAGCACTAAGTCTTAGTTTGGTTTGCTACACTTTGCTATTCTTTGATAGTCTCACACATGTATTGGTTTGCCTTACATTGCATTGCTGAACTCAACTTGTGACAACACCACCATTGAAAGAAACTCACCCGAGAACTGCTCTCTAGGTTCCTGTGGCAGCTTGCTGCTTCTGTGGCCTTGCCTCAGGCTGTTTGACAGCCTGGAGGTTTTTTCAGGATTGAACTACAGTTGCTGGTTCATGCCTAATACATGCCTGCTGAAAGGACTGGACTATGGCTGCCGGTTCATTCCTAGTGTCTGCCTGCCTAGAGGACTGGTCTGTAGCTGCTGAATCATATTCGGTGTTTGCTATGGGACTGAACTGCTGGGAAAGAAGATCTAGCTTGCTCTCCAAAGAACTACTGGGGAACAGGTCCACTTCCCCCACAGCCTAATAACTTTCCTCTTCCCCTACCTCTGCTGGGTGGTGGGCTAGAGATGGAGTGGTTGAACCCGTCTTGAAAGTAGGTTGCAAAAATTTTGTGCTTACACTTCAGACTTTATCAGCTCTTGCTAGTTGAGTATAATGCCTTTAAAGTGGTTGATTATTTAATATATATATATATATATATATATATATATATAATTTTTAAATTATGATTTAAATTGTACATATTTGTGGAGGATGGTGATAATTCATTACATGAATGCAATATATAAAGATTAAGTGAAAGCATTGCCATCTCAAGCATATAAAAGTGTCTTTGATTAACCTGCAGCATTGTACACACTTAACAGGTTCAGTGTGACATTTCAGTACATGTCTGTGATATGCATAGGCACAATTAGGGTGCTTGACATATCCTCTCCATGTCATTACTCTGCATGAAGTCTTTCTGGTCTTCTTAGTTTTTATGAATCATCCCATCCGTTACTACGAATGATGTCCACCTTGCTGTGCTGGAGAACACCAAAGCCCTCTCCTTCTCTCTGACAGTGTTTGGGACCAGCCGTGTAGCACATTCTTAGCCATGTATTTGAACACTTATTTGGCTGGCTTCCAGTTTCCTCTTTCCTAATTTCAAAGGTGCTTTTGAACCACAAATGATGGATATTCTATTGTCTAGAATAAAACCACCACTGAAGTATTTGTTTGCTAGTCTGTAGTACTTGAAAGATTTGACAACAAACAAACAAAAACAACAAAAAACAACCAACAACTGACCAACTATCTTATCAATCAGTATCTCAAATGTGTCATGAGCTAGAAATACAGGTCATTGACTTCATATATACCTAACATGACTGTAGTTCACACTTGTTATATGTATCAATTGTTGCCATTTATAAAGTTCTGTGGCATGTCTTCTGTTTTTATTCCACAGAGTGTCTAAATATGAAATATAGAGTTTCTGTCAATGTATACTCATATGAACACAGAGCACCCATATATACAAGTACTTTACTAGGTTAGTTAGGAAGACTAGAGTTAAAAGCTATTTATGTCACATCTCAAAAACCTGAAAAGAGCCAGAAGACATTTTCCTTAGACACTTTGGCTACATAATCTCAAGGTCTTCCTCCTGGGATGGTTCACTGTTCCTTGTACTAGAGCCTCAAGTCAACCATCTGCCCTTTCCTTTCCTCTTATCCAGAGGTTTTTAGTTCCATCTTATGTGTGTCAGCTTTAGTTAAATCTCCAGGAGTCCTCTTTCAGGCTCAAATAGCTGGGAAAATAATGGGAAAAGAGACCTCAGTAAGAAAAGAGACACCCTAGGTAGGAATCTAAATTGTTCCAACCAATATGGAAAGTGGTAGGAATTTCACTAAAAAGCAAGCAAAAACCAAACCAAACCAAACCAAACCAACTAAACAACAACAAAAACCTATAAAAATAAAACTTTTATATGACCCTGCTAGATTACCCCTGAGACTTCCTAAATCAACACACCACAGAGATCCTTGCACATCTTTGCTTATCAAAGCTGCTAAGTTGTGGAATCAGCATAGGTATCTCTCAACAGATAAATGGATAAAGAAAATGTACACAAAAGAGTTTTTTCAGACATGAAGAAAAGTGAAATTATATCAGTTGTTGGAAAATGTTTGCGATTGGTGAACATTTTATATGATGGAAAATAAGCCAGATTTATAAAGACAAATATTGGAAGTTCTCTTCCATTTTTGGATTCTAGATGGTACATAGATACATAAAATCATACATATACATATATATACCACACACACACACACACACACACACACACACACACACACACGACATGACAGCAGTGGACATGGCACAGTCTAGAAGAAGGTTATGGTGGTGGTGGTAGTGGTGGTTGAAGAGGAGGAGGAGGAGGAGGAAGAAGAGACAGGAGAAAGCACGGGGAGGTGAAAATGGTCAAAGTGTATGATACACTTGAAAGAATTGTCATTATGAAGTCCATATGAATATACAACAATAAAAATTTTAAAATGCTTATCAGTACCTGCCAATAAAATCATCTTCTTCCTAAAAGAAACTCTAATTTTATCTGTTTTGGAACTTATCTTTCTCCCTTAAAGGGCTCAGGATTCCCCATATAAGTTACATTTTTCTGATAATATAAGTTTGTCTTGTTTGAGACAGTCTGACGAGCTTGCAGTGGGAAATGTAAGAATTCTGCTTTCATTAAATATAGAACCTACATCTTGAATAAGTGACACTTACCATTAATGAGTAATTATAGAAGTCATTTAAGAAAGGAATTAAAAACCTATGATGTCACTCCACATGTGAGTCTAACCTAGAGTAGGATCTGAGAGGGTGCCCATTAGGAAGGCAGTTAGGTGGAGCAGCTCCAGATGAACAACGGTCTCTACAGGGAGGAAAAAACCACCAACCTTGGTGCGTTGGATTTACCAGTTTCCATGATAGAAATATTCCCAGTGTGGCTGGGTTCAAAGCCTCAATGCTCACTGTCTACATGTGGAGGCAGGAAGACAAGCACAGCCAGCACTATTATGCTGCAGTTCTACCCTAGAGAAATAACCCAAAGGATACAGATAGTGATGCAACTTAGTGAAGATAATCATGAGCAGTGCGTTTTGATTATTTATCACCTTTATTTGTTAGTATAACTTGTCTAAGCATACATGTGGTTTATTTTTTAACAACAACACCATTTAACAATCAGTTTTAAAATTCCTAATAATGTAATGATCAGTCCTTAAGAGCTCATCAGGCTGCAGCCAGCACAGCAATGAAAGCAGAATGGATATGGTGAAGCATGTGTGCTACACAGAGCACGCACAAAGGCCTATGGTGAGAAGAGGCTTGGTTTGTGGATAGAAAATGAATGGTCTGACTCACTGTGGTGAGGAGGATTTCCCCCATGGTCTCTTGAGTGGTTTTTATCTGAAGTACTGTGACGAAGGTTGTGATGTGAATGGGACCAGTGCCACAACAGTTTGTCCCACTTTGAATTCCACTAATAGGCAAAGGGAGACTTGTTTTAGGAAGTGTATGAAGAGGTGAGAAGTGATGAATTAACAAGTTAGAACCTAGAAATGGTGTCTTGCACATTTATAAATACATCTGTAAATAGATCAGGCATCCGAGGATCAAAGCAGTCTTATCTTCAAAATAAGAGCCCCAGGAAGCAGAGGGAAGCAGGTGTATTTCCTCTCCCTCCCTTTTTCATGGGTTCCTATTTTTGAAACATCACTTCCCCTAAGTGTCAGACAATTATATCTGCTAATATATATTTTTGACAGTATCATTCTGAGAAGGAAAATGGTAATTACTTATGCCACTCCCTTTTAGGAAGAGGATGGAACAATAAATCCTACAGTACTGAACCCTGGGAAAGCCCTCCTCCAAGAGATTTCAGAGATCATCATTCAAGATTAGGAAGAACAGCACATACTTACAGCTTGGAAAGAAATTACCTACCAGCATTCTTAAGTTATGGCTGTGGTAATGGCAATGACGTCCTTAAACTCTTTAATCCTCCTAGGTCTTAGACGCAACTCCCTGACCATACAACTGCCTATTTTTGCAACATCACTTCTTCCAAGTGTCAGACAATATATCCACTAATATTATTTTTTTGCCAGAATCATTCTGGGAAGGAAAATGGCTACTATTCATGCCACTCCCTTTCGGTGGGAGAGGATGGAACAATAAACCCTGCAACACTGCTCTTGAGGCTCATCTGTTAACATCTGCTCATATCTTTCCCATGCCAATAGGCCTTCTCCAAGATAGCCCTGTCTACCCTTAGGGCCAAGTGCCACAGTTCACCATATGACCAGCAAGCCTTTCACATGCCACCATCCTGGACATCTCTGACACAGGCCCACTTTCTCTTCCTTATTCTCCATTCAGACCCTGTCCCTGTCATCCTGGTTTGAGTTGGCCTTACAATAAAACATCCTTTGTGATAGTCAAATTCTTGTTGCATGCTGTGCTAACTGTACTGTGCTGGGTAAGGTAGTAATACTTTCTGGTCTCCTCTTTGTTTTCTGATGTTCCCTGATGATATGAGGATTAGAATCATCTTTCCTTGCAGCTCCCCAAGTTAAGTAAGTGAATGTTTCACAATGTCTCATACAAGCAACTAATAGCAACATACCATTTTCTATGATTACTGCTTACATTGGCTTCATGGCCCAACTGAACATATGTACTTAACAAAGCTCAGGAATTTGTCCTCACACTCTGCCAACCACAATGCCTACTTTCTCTTGCTGGCCATAGTTGGTAGGAGCCATTCACCCTGTGCATGCTGTGCCATTGAAGGATGTTTCTATCACTTATAACTACTGAGATAGATGCTAGATATCTGGAGAGGCTGTGCAGAGATGTCACTCGCTACAGACAATGGATATTCTTCCATGTTCCCCATGCACACGTGCCTTTCCCCTAAGGTGTTGGGTCTGAAAGCATATTGCTAATGTTTACTCCTTCAGGTGTATTTTCAAAGTTATCTGGTGGCTCACTATCCCCTTAGACAATATGCCTTGTTCTCTATTATTCATGTATGCTTACAAAGACAGAAGACATGTTTCCTTTGTGCATGCACTCGGGCAGAATTTGCCCGAGTATATAATATATAATATTCATGTGCCATAAGCAGCCACGTGAAAACCTGTCCTTTACTTGTTTCTGTAATTAAGTTGAACAAAAGCCACAGAGATTAGGGAACTGATCTCCAGTTCCCAGATTTGCAAATCCTATACTTGATTTGTCTGGCATGAAGTCCCAAGTACTCTGTGACATCTGCTACTTTAAATCTATGAGTAAATGTACATCTTCATCATCCTGATGGTAGGACCACTATCACTGCTTGGAACATGATAGCAACATCAGTATGTTTGCAAGTTCAAGACAGAGAATTTTGATAACACCCAACCCAAGCTTTATTCTTCTTCAAGAATCCAGGTCCCTTCGAATAGGTCTAGTTTATTGACAATTTAATAATTTCCTACTTATCGAGGTTAGAACAAAAAGTTTAATTGACTTACCATCAAAGGCAATGCAATTTAGTAAGGAATCAGTTAATGGCCACGGCTGTTTTCACCAGGAGTCTTCTAGGTTATGGTCCAAATTTCAGCTGATATGAAAGAACCAGCAAGTTCTCCTGTCAGTATGCCTGGTATCTGAATTGTGCTTTTGTTCAAAGGATCATCCCTCTGAGGCTCCTTTGTGTGGATTGAGGACTCTTCAGAATCTTGACAATTTCATGGGCCTAGAAGTCAAGGAGAAACCACGCCAGGTGAAACATGAAATTGCCATCAGAAGTTTACATCATGGTGCCTCAAGGACAAAGCAAGAGGGCAGAATCCAGGTAAGGCTGTCAGCCCCACCCACAGCTGTGTTTACATCAAACAGGTGTGCATTCCAATGGTACCTAGTTTTTATATCCCTGAGCTCAGAAATGTAAAGCTACCTCCTCTTAAGAGCTTTCTAGAACAAAGCTAGCAACTATACCATTTATTTTCTTTTTTTCTATGCTTTCTGTATACACAGTCTAGGTGCTGAACTTTGTTGTACACATTGCGAACAATCTTCTCCCAGGATATGGCTTGTCTTCTCGCTGTTCTCATGGAGCCTTTTGATGAAAAGATCTTCACATCCCATTCTGTATTGATTGGTGAGGGTTGCCTGGAGCGTCACTTTACAAAGGGATCTGAGAATGAGCTGGTTCAGTAGGAATGAGCACCATGATCTATTGGAGACTTCTGACAATCACGAGAGCCCCCAGGATCATCAATTCACAGTGCTGGAATAAGCTATCTAACTAGACAGTGATTTCAGACCACATTTCTACCCATGCTCTCATTGGATAGAACCCTGGGAATGAGCTAATGACATGACAGTAGTTCCTGAAAGAACAGAGGTAATGCAGACTGTTAGGAGGTAAGGGACATACATCATCCCTTAAGGAGAAGGTAAAAGTTTACCTTTCTAGTAAAAGATTACTCTCAAGATTGATGAGTCAATGGCTTTGCCAAGTAAAAAAAGTTCTATGAAGTTTTGGTTATAGAAAGTCTGTATAGCCTAGAGTTCCATCTGCAGCCTGTCATCTGCAGACAATAGCCCAGTATTAGGAACTTGAAGGTTTGAGGACATCTTTCATGTTATGTAGTCTCATCAAAAATCTTCAACAGAAATCAAAGGCACAAAGTAATGTTTTGAGGTGATGGCTGCCCATTACCTAGAGAGTGTAGTGATGGTCTATAAAGTTATCAACTTGTATATACTAAACAAACAGATTACATATGAATTATAGGTCAGAAACTCTATTTCAAATACAAGGACGGCTCAAGAAATGTCAGCAGGCAATGGTTAAGCATCCTGGTATGTCCTCGAGAGGCTCTCTCTTATCAAGTATAGCAGGCTGTGGTAAGAGAGGGGTTTAGAGAAGTAGGTAACTGGGTATTTAAAAGATCAAGGGAAGGGGCATACGCTGGTTGGTCTCATCAACCTGACAGGATTGAGAATCGCTTAGAAGACACACTGTGCATATCTGTCAGGGCCTTGACAGAGAGGATCAACTGGAATGAAAACCCTGAATACAGATTTCACCCTCCAACAAGCAGCCAAACGCAGAACTCTGAGAAAAATCAGCCCACATGTGTTTTACTGTTTGTTTCTTTCTGAGAGAGTGTAGCTGTTGCTTCTACACCCAGCTGGCATCAGACTTCAGCTTTTTTGACCATTTTATGTGCACTCAACACATACAGCCCTCCCTGCTGTTCCCCTTGTCTCACAAGCAGGATATTTGAAAGTAAGCCGGGAAGGAAGAATCTAGCACGTCAGCACCTCACAGTAGTCACACTACTAGGCTACCTGTGAGTCAATACAGTTCAGCTTAATCCAGGGTCTTCCCCAGGTCCCCAGACTATGTTTCAGGTTTTAGTAGAAATAGGTATCCAACTGCACATCCTTGACAAACTGTCAGGATACTCTGAGGACTCTAGGGCTTATCTGTGAAACAGAACAATTCCTATTTTATACAGTAAATATGAAACTTCAAGCATAGGGCTGGTGAAACACACACACACTATACTATACCACCAACATCTTCCATAAGTTTTCAACAAATGGAGTGGTTGCCATGGTGACGGAGATGGTGATTTTGATGTATGCTGACCTCTGGTTCCCTAGGAGTCACACCTCAGTGACCTCACTATCCCCATTTGCTTCAGAGTGGTTAGAGTATACAAGTGGCTTGTGAGAAAGCAGGGCACTAGAAATGGACGAGTGTGAGGCCAAGAAGGACAAAAAGTTGGAGAAAGAACTGAGAACCAATTAAATAAATTCTAATTTTAAACTTTCAATGGCTCTTCGTGGCTTCAGGAGAAAGGCAATTGTGTGATTACAATGTGAAGACAGTATGCAAATGAACTCATCAGACCTGAGCTCACTCTCATACTGACATAAAGCTGAGAGGAGGTTGTGTTGGGTGGGCTGTGCAGGAAGCCGGAGGTGGGGAAACGGGAAGGAAAAATGATCAATTTTCATTGTATACATGTATGAGTGTAAAGAAAACAACCAAAACAAAGCCGACCATTCTCATGTCACAAGACTTTCTGTATTTTGGGTATGGCAAATTGTAAACCTCTGAAAATGACCTTCTCCCACGCTTGCTTTGTTTTCCTATCCATTTCTTTACAGTTCTGTAGCAGTTCACAAACCAAGTTTTTGTGAAGTATGTGTGTGTGTGTGTGTGTGTGTGTGTGTGTTGTATGTTGGTAATTACTGGTTTTGCCAACTAGACAAGAAGCTCCTATAGCTGAGGACTAACTGCCTGCTTTGAAACCCCTTTGTTTTCTCGTGCCAGATGGGCAGGGAGAATCTGTTTGTGAGACAAATAAGAGCTGACTATAATGAAGCCTCAGATACAGGATCTGTAAACAGTTCTCAAAGGGCAAACTGAAAATGTACTTATTCAGAACTGGAGTAAACAGAAACAAAGCAAGCTTGTGAGTAGCAAGGGGATATCTGTGGTGTGTTATCAATTATATTGGTTGGTAGATAAGAAAGTCTCCAACCACAGTGTTAGAACAGAAGTCTAGGACAATGGAGACTGCCAGAGAGATATGCTGTAGGCGAAGGTATCCAGTCATTGTGTTAACGCAGCTCCCAAGAAAAGGCTCAAATAAAAGGAGAGAATCTGCATGATTAGAATGCATTTTCCTTGTCTTATCTGCTTTCCTCCCAGGCTATTTTTGGTAAGTCGTTATTAACCTTCTAAGGAAATGCCAATTAAAGCAACTTTCTATAGTCTGTGTTTAGAAGACTCAATCCAACGATGAAAGTGTATTCACTCGGCAGTCAGTGTAGATGCTTGATTCTAATCTGAGTTGGATAATGAATGAACTTCTCAGCTGTTGTCACCTGGGATGGCAACATATAAAATGGAAAAGGCTACTCTTCCAGTAACGAGTGCATTTCTCCTGGGCTCCTTTCATTGTCTTGAAGTGATCTCCTTTTTTATTTTGCCACCAGTCCTTCCCCCGACAGGAACTTGTTTTCCACATCTTACCACATGATATTTCAGCATTTATGATTATAGCATAAATGGACAGTACACTCTAGTCTGTGCTGATATTTTGAGTGTTATGTGTGATGTCGGCATTTGCTGGTTCGTGAGAATCTGAACCCAGCTATTCTGCACATTTTATAGTTGTGTCACACATGCACAGGGGAGATTCCACTTTGCATACATGATTTGTTAAAAAAATAATGTCAAAAGGAGAATCAGACAAAGGTTTAAAACCTGGGTCTGCATGTATCTTGCCTTAGCAATCAGATTCTGAGTTTCTTCACATTTCTCACCTTTTAGCTCTTTGTTGTCTGTATCTCTTCGTCCTTTGACTATCTGGTCCTCATCCAACCTACTGACTCCTTGTCGGGTATTCCTCATTCTTGTTCCATCTGCCTCACTGTGCGGTCTTACATTAAACTATGTTTATCTTCATGTGTTTTGATTCTACCTGGGAGCATGTCTTTACATTGTTGACTGGATATTGCCACTCAACCAGAGACAGACTGATGCTATGAGTATTTGCCCAGCCTATTACTGGAAAATAATGAGTTTAAAACCCCTGACAATAGGCAAAGAGACACCGTGTTGTTGTTGGTGTCCTTTTATCAGGGAGGGGCAGAGCAGTTGGTAGACCTTTGTTTATCCTAGATTGATGCCTGGCTTAGTGGCCAAAGCTTTTTTTTTTTTTTGCCTAGGACTCATAAGAATCAAACCAAACCAAACCATATCCAGGCAGCACAGAGCAGAAGGAGGAAGACAGACAGAGACCTGCAGACCTACATGCTACCCCCACTGACCTAATGCACAGTATAGGTGGGGCATAGATACCTGTTTGCTAACAAACTATGCAGCATGGATGGAGGCCAACCATCTGTGTGGCCAGCCTGCAGTGGGTTATATCACAATGTTCAAGTATGTGGTGATCAGATGGGAGAGAAAGAAATGCAGAAGCTTGAGCACTATGAAGAAAGATGAAATTGTGATTTGAGGATGGAGAGGAGTAACCTGTTGTGAGTGGCCAGCCCTGCCACATGGGGTCATGGTGGGGTCCCACACAGAGCTGGAAGGGACATGTCTGAGTCCATGGCTACACAATGGTAGAGGTCAGTGCTAATTCTCATGGCTCATATTACCACTAGAGAATGTGGAATTGTTCCTGGTCTGGGCAGCTGTCACAGGGGACCACCTCATCTAGGGGCTGTTCAGAGTCACACAGTTCAGTGGAGCCAACGCTGGTGGTGTAGTTTCAGGTGAACCAGGGCAAGAGTGAAGGAGAGTTGGCCCCAGGGTTGCAAGGCCCTGGCCCTTGTTAGCTGCTGCTTCAGGAGAGTGAGTTCTGCTCTTCATCTGAACAACACAGAAGGGCTGGCCCTGGTCAAGGGGAGTGGGTGAGCCAGCCTGAGGACAAAAGCACAGGAGAGCTGTCCCAGGCACTTGTCTGTTGTGAGGTGGCATGGGTGTGATACTTGCCCACCACCACCACCTGTGGCAACTGGGAGAGCTGGCCCTGGGGTCATGATAGCCAGTGAACAGCCCCTGCCCCTCTTTAGCTGCAGAACTCTGGGCTCTGTACCTTGTGTGGGCATCACAGTAGAGCTGGCCTTGATGGAAGGAGCTCAGGTAAGCTACCCAAGTGCAAGAGTGAGGGATAATAGCTGATCTGGAGTGCATGAGAGTGGGAAAGCTAGTCCTGCCCCCTCACTGGCTATAGGATTCTGGAGTACAGATCCTGTACCCTGCCTGGGCAACACAGCAGAAACTGGCTCTAGAAGTATGGGTGCAGGTGAGCTGGCCCAGAGGGCATGAGAACAAGTGAGCTGACCCTGCCTCCCACTGATGGTGGCATTGGGTGGCCTAGCCAGAGCAGTGCTGGAGAGCTCACACTGACAGTCTGCATAAGGGAGAGCCAGTGTGGGTTGACAAACATAGTTATCACCAAAGTCCAGGCTCTGAGATGGCCCAATATTATCTTCGAGTGTTGGGACACATGAGAGGGCCAGTCCTGATGTTTCAAAGCTGAAGGATCTCCATGACACAGGGCAACAACAGGATAACCCGGAGGAATCCTGATGAGAATCCAATATTGACAGTGATCAGAAGCCAGAGATCTTGAACCAGACCAGTGACTCATTGCAATGAATATTTGCAAGGGAAAATATGTGGACCGAGGGATATAGTGTGAGACACGCTGTGACACACCATAGCTTCCATGAGATGTTTTCTATGCTTTGCTTTTGCTGTTGTTTGCATGTGTGGTTTTTATTTTGAGGGAGGTTAAAGGGCAAAGGGAAAATATAAAGAGATGGGGAGATGAGCAGGACTGGGGAGCATGATGTGAGACTCACAAAGAATCAATAGAACGTTAAAACAAGAGTTTAAAATAAGAATAAAGAGATAGGTAGTTATTTTTATACATAGTTATTGATTAGTGCAGATGGTAGATAGTGGAGGATTATGGGTAATAAGA
This sequence comes from Rhynchomys soricoides, assembly GCA_019843965.1. Classification (NCBI taxonomy): domain Eukaryota; kingdom Metazoa; phylum Chordata; class Mammalia; order Rodentia; family Muridae; genus Rhynchomys; species Rhynchomys soricoides. Next base: position 1,538,457 of record JADRCH010000051.1, on the reverse strand, counting down.
TAGAAAGAAGGATGGAGGTAGATGGATTCAGAAGTAAACACTGGAGACAAGGCTAAGAGGCAGAATTCTGCAGTAATTTAAGGCCAGCATAGATGTCCTACTTTAAACCTTTCCCATTTTTCAAATGATCTTTTAATTTCATTTCTCAGAAATCATAAGGGCATCTGTTTAAGTCCCCATGACGGTTTCTCTCTCTAGTCTAACTGAAAAGGTAGATATCTAAAATTTTGTTATTGTTCAATTGACTATGCTCTTAACTTTGAAAATTGTTTGGGAGCTAGTATAAGAAAGTAAAATGTTTGTGTCAGTTTTCTTTGGTAATAGAAGTTTTAAATGTAGATCTGTGGTAGGAGCTTCATCAATTGTACCAAGCAAGGAAACAGATGATATGTATTGGTGGGAAAAACCTTAAGTCCCAATAAGTTTAAAAAGCGATGTTATTTTCTGCCTTATGTGCCTTTCACGATAAAAATCATGCCAATGAATAGATATTGCCGTATGTGGTGGTTTGAATAAAAATGGCCACTGGAGGCACACAAGGCATGGCAAGATTAAAGGTATGACCTTGTTGGAGGAAGTGAGTCACTTGGTGCAGATTTTGAGATTTCAGAAGCTCAAGCCAGGCCTAGTGGTCCACTGTCTCTCCCTGCTGCCTATATATCCAGATGCTGAATTCTTATCTCCTGCTCCCGCACCATGTTGGCCTGGCCTGCATGCCACCACACTTTCTGCCATGATGATAATGGACTGAATCTTGAACTGTAAGCCAGCCTCAGCTGAATTTTTCCTTTATAAGAGGTGCCATGATCATGGCATCTAATCACTGCAATAAAACCCTATGGCACCATGACAGAGCTGCCAGCCCCTCTATGACTTCTCTGCCGTGTGGAGTATGTAAACAATGTGTTTCTTATGCCTAACATCTTTGGGGACCAGAGTAGGCCTCCTAATAGTGAATCTGCTCTGACTCATGAGACTGGTTACAGTCAATTGTCCAGAAGGATGTTCTGCTTTCTTAAGTAAGTGGGAGATTTTTCGCAGAGCACGAAAACAGAAAACAAGGCTGTCTCTCCTAGTAGCTGCATTGATAATTAGATATGGACTTCAGAGATAGGCAATGAAGCACTCTTCAAGGTTGGAGAGGGCCACTGGAGTTTGGTGTGGCTTGCATCTAGCAGGACCTGAGAAATCTGAAGGGTGAAGGATGAGCACTGAATCTACCAAGTTTTTTTGAGAGTTTAGAAGTTGATAAGGATAATATAAATGGAAACATATTTAAAGGTTTTGTCTTTACCTAAAATGTCTGAATTTGACCTTCTATTTTATTATTTCTATCATTACTATTATTATTGTTGTTGTTATTTATACCTATTACCCAATATCAACAAGACCAGACTCAGTTATGCAAGATCTATATTATCTTCCTGCATCTCACTTGACCCGCTGTCTATCTTCTTTCTCTCCCAGCCTATAAAGAGAAGTGTCCACTCCAGGCATTATGTAGACATTAGTACATCCATTTCAAAAAGTTACTAGGAAGTTTTCATCATTTCCGATTTACACAACTTAGATGTAAATATTAGGTGAGCTGATATTTAGAAATAAATATAAAAATGTTAATTAGACAAAGATCAGATGTCATTCTTGACTGTAACCATGATTAAATGGTCTGCCTTCTCCATCTTTTCCTGGTCTCAGGGGCTGTAGTTGTGAAATGAAGATCCACCTGATGCTGAGTTCTTCCAGAGATACAGTGAGATAATTCAGGAAAAGCATACCTCAGTGTGCGTAACATACCTCCAGTACTCTGAAGGCTGTCTGCTAGCATCAGCATAAAAATTTCTGCAAAGTTCCTTATCTGCTCATGTCTGCAACGATGGTGATGTCCTGGATACTTTGCTATTTTCTTGACTTCCCACAATCAGTATAGTAAAAAATAATTTAAAATATTTAAGCATCACCTCTTCTGTCCCGCGCTACGGTCTCGCCAGCAAGAACAACGCGGCACACATAGGATCCTTCTGCAGTAAAGCTTTAATGCATCTTGAGAGGGAGAGCATAAGCTTGCCATGAGTGGAGACCCCGAACAATAGAACACCCGTCCCTTATATAGGTCACAGCGCTTGCCTGGGACGTGGAGCTTCCCCATTGGCTCCGGCACACCAGGCCAGATGCCGCCACGAGAGAGGCTGAGACTCTGAGGTGGAAAATTACCAGGTACCTGCGCACTAGCCTGTTTACAACTTGTCCTCGGCCGAATGTTGGCGCCATCTTGTAATGGCGAATGTGGGTGCTCAGGCGGCTCCCAACACTCTTCCACACTATTCATAGAATAAAAAGACATTTGGCATAAGGAATACATGTATCACATGCCATGTTTGATGTGTTCCCCTCCAGTCTTTCATTACCAAAGGAGCAGAGGTTTGGTTTGCTGGTTTGGCAACCATCACCATGGCCGACTCACTTTCTTTAGTTTCTCTAACATTGAAGTCCAAGAGACGATTCCTCTCGTATATGCATACCTGGGCATCTTGCATCATCTCCGTTTTACAAGCAGCATTTGTCTGGCAGATTATTTACAAGACGGAGGACCCTGCCTTGCCTGTGTATCAGACATTGTGCGGGAAAATGCACAGGAGTCCTGAGCAGAGGAATGCAGGATGCCAGGATGTGATTCTTATGACTTCATAAACCATGTTTAGGTCACCTCTTGGGCTTCATACCTTCACTTGTTTCACTTCTGCCATAAATATGTTCCTTTTGCCCTTATTTCTAGTAAGAATGCTTTATCTCAGGGATTTGGGAGTTATCTGTTGCCTCTTCCTGAAACTACCTCATGCCTAGATTTCTCAGTGCTGCCATGGTTCCTTTCTTGGGTGTCTGGTGAAATGGCAGTTTCTCAGTCTATTTCCTAGAGGCATTACATAAATAGCAACATCCATTTTAACCCTTTCTATCTCATTATGTTGCTTTTAAATTCTCATCAGACAGGTCTTCTTATGGCAAAACTGACTCAGTACAAAAGGCTCACGAGAGAAGGCTGCTCATCATATTTGATCTTGGCTATTCAGAAAAGCACATCAGCTACTGCTCACTACCACCCCATCAGGATGCCATGAGTCTCTAAAGTGTCATTCAGGCTTAAGACTGCTTATTGTTCGTTTTAACTCAGACTCAGCTTTTGGTAGCTAACTCAGATTTACCATTGCTTTGCTTCCATAAATGACTATTCCAGTCTAAAGTTCCCCTGTGTTGCTGGAAGAGTCAAATTCTATCTATGGATTACTCTGTAGCCTTTTGGGTGCAGGCTAGGGTAGGCATATATTCTACTATCCATAAAGGGTTTCAAGGTTTTTCCCCAAAGTCAAGCTATGTGGTACTCCATCCCTTATGTCAAATAGCATAATAGTTAATACAACTTACATACACCTTTACATATACTTTAAATTATGTCTGATACTTAATGTAATATAGAGGCTATGAAACAATCAATATACTTTATTGTTTAATCAATAATTGGAGAAACATTTGTATTTTCTTTTAATTTCTTTTCATCCAAGACTTTTTGGATTTAACATGATGGAACTCAAGGACACATTCAGAAAACCATGCTGGGTCACATGTACAGATGCTGGTATCAGACAACTCAGACATTAGTATTACCTGCTTAGGTGACCTTGAACCAGCTGCTTAGCTCACTTTTGTGGAAGAAGACAACACAGGTGCTGACAAGTGGATCTGTTCCATGGAAATGGGTTACTCTCATTAAAGCACCATTCTTGGCATATGTAAGGCTTGGTCAATGGCTGTGCTTCTTCTGTTTGTCACCTAAATTACATCCCTGGGCAGATCCAAAGCTTTGTTCTCTGCATGGCCCACAACATCTGCCAGAGCCTCCCACTCAGCAGGTGCTCAATTACTCTGTTGATTTCTGGTAGAATTATTACCCACAAGAAATGTCACAAGAGATGCTTTGGAAAAGCACACCTAGGCAGTTCTATTTGTAAAGCTGTCTGAGGACTGAGGGCAGAGCAAAGACTCAAAGGGAAGTTTCTTGAAGACTCATTTGGGAAACATTTTCTCAACATCTAGTATGAAATAGCCACTTCACTCTAAGCTCAAGGGAGGCATCAGAAAGTTACTTTTTGTGTGGGATGTGGGGAGACAGATATGCAAACCAGTGGCTGGGCCAAGAAGAGGAGGGCTAAAAGGTAGGCTGTGCATGTGTGTCTCTGTCATCTGTGAAGGGAATGTCCTGGACAATTATAGCTTCGGGATTAGTCAGTGGCTCCTATTTCTGTTTCTGAGTGCTGTACCAGTGATTCTGAAAATGAGAATAGTGTTAAAATTGAAAATGGAATTAGGTGCCTTGGGAACAAGAGCAGAAGTGGTTTGGGGAGAAAATATCCAAACGGTAAAACAAGAAGCAGAGATTGAACCACAGTTGTTGATTTCTTCATGTTTCAATACAATCTGAAAAACAGTTCCAAAGACTTAATGTTTGTTTACTTATGGGTCCAGCTTGCTAATTAATAAAAGTGCTCCATTCCTCAATGGACTCTGATAAAGGATATAAAGATAGCATAACACCGCATGTGTCTGGTAGGGCCTTGCAGAGGAACCAATAGTCTGTCTTCAGGTCCTCAGCCAGAGCATTTAGTCTCACCTGTCTGTCCCCACCTGTCACTCAGGTCCCCATCTTTTCTGCAATGGGTTTCAAAAAAGAACAGCAAAATTAAGATGAGTTTCTTATTAAAATAGGCTTAAAATGCCAACCAACTCACTAACAATTTTAGGTGATAAATGATAAAGTAGGCATTCTGAAAATGCACTTGTTTTACAAGTGAGTTCTAGGATTCAGCTAATAGTCCTACACACATGGCTGTGTTCTTACTGAAAGCTTAAACTGGCACAAGACCATTATATAAAAATGGGCTCTACTTTTATATGCTAGCAATTAAACATCAAAAAGCTTAATAAGATAACTCCATTCACCACAGCAGTAACAATAATAAAATTATCAAGAATACAATTAGTAAGAGTGCCAGACTGGTACCTGGAACTCTGTTGAGAGAAATTAGGGATGAAGGTGGGGAAGAGACCAGAACAAAGCAGAAGAGGAGAGGACCAGGGATGAACAACATGGTGGGAGAAATGGGGCAGGGCAGGGAGGACTAAAGGGGAGTGGGGAGGAGGATCTACCGAAATGAAATGTGCTAAAAAAACCAAACAAACCACACAACCAGAACCTCCAGAGCTCCTGGGGACTAAACTACCAACCAAAAGAATACACATGGAGGGACCCATGGCTCCAGTGCATATGTAGCAGGGGATGGCTTTGTCTGGCATCAATGGAAGGAGAGGCCCCTGGTCCTGTGAAGGCTCGATGCCCCAGTGTAGGGGAATGCCAAGGTGTTGAGATGGGAGTGGGTGGGTGGGTGGGGGGAGCACCCTCATAGAAACAGGGGGAGGGGGAAGGAGGTTTTTTGGAGGGGAAATCGGGAAAGGGGATGACATTTGAAATGTAAATAAATAAAATATCCCATAAAAAAGAAACTGGTTATTTTATAAGCTAATTATATTAAGAAGTTACAGAGAACTCTGAATGAGGGGAAAGCACTCCTCTGTCCATGCAATGGGAAACTCAACATTGAAATTGATCTGTGGATTCAACACAGCCCAATCACAAATCCACATGATTTCTTTTGAAGAGAAGCATGAGCTGACCATGACATTTACAGTGTGACAAGCAAAGGGCTCTGATTACTGGGCGACAGTTCTGCAAATGACTAAAAGAGGAATTCAGGGTTTTTATTCTAAACCTTATGCCAGCTCTGCAGTCCCTAAGACTATGGGGCACTGGGGTAGCAACACACGTGGAGACCAGTGAGTGGAATCAAGAGCACAAAGTGTATTATCAAAGAAATTTGAAATGTGTTTTTCGTCCAAAGATGGCAGCAAGAGTGGGGACAAGCCACACAATGAGATCTTGGACTTAAAATCTGTATATTCCGTATACGGGAAATGTGCCAGAGCTTCTGTGTTGGTTGCTTTTCTTGTTGTGATGAAACACCCGACAAAAGCAACTTAAAGAAGGTATTTGTCTATTTTTTATTGAAAAATATCTTTTCCCCAGATAATCTATTCTGATGACAGTTTTCCCTTCACTACTCCCTCCCAGATCCTTCCCATCTTCCATGCCACGCAAATCCACTCCCTTTCTTTTTTTCTACATTAGAAAACAGACACCTAAAAATAGTAAAAATAATTGAACAAAAAGAAATACATAAAACTAACAAACTGGAGCAGAACAAAACAAAACAGAAAAAAAGGAGTCAACGAAAAAGCACAAGAAACACATACAGATGTAGAGACACATATTCATACACACAGAAATCACATAAAAAAATCTGGAACCATAATATATACGTAAAGACCTGAAAAGTTATAAGAAGAGGAGGAGGAGGGGGCGGAGGAGGAGGAGGAGGAGGGGGGGGAAGAAGAAGAAGAGGAGGAGGAGGAAGAGGAGCAGGAAGAGGAGGAGGAGGAGGAGGAGGAGGAGGAGGAGAAGGAGGAGGAGGAGGAGAAATAGCAGCATCAAAAGTGTTACTGAGTTTATGTTGTGTTGCTGCTGCTGAGCATGGACTTTGAGGTGGGAATAGGTGGGTGGGTTTATTTTGGCTAAGGATGGCCAAAGAAGCAGGAGGTAATTGCAGTCAGAAAGGCAAAAGAGAGAGATTGAAGGAGAGAAAGAGCATAAATGGGGGCAGGGGCATAAGGGCAAGCATGCCTACACATGAACTGGTGCTCAGCTCACTCTCTCTTTTTTGTTCAGTCCAGGACCTCCCTCTATGGACTCCACCCATGGACCCCATCTAGGGACCCCACCTATAGACTTGAACAATGACATGGTGCTATCCATATTTAGGGTAGATCATTCCACTGCAGTCAACCTAATTTAGAAAAGCCCAAGTAGTGTAGTGTGAGTCCATTTATAAGGAACAGAGCGACAGAAAGATGGGTGGCTACCAGGAAGGAGAAGGAGGCAAATGGGAAGTGGATATGAAAGCCCGTGGGTGTCCTTAACATGGAATGGGTGGTGCAGGTGTTCTCAAACAGTGGTGCCCAGACAGTTGCACAGTTCTGAGCATACTAAGATCCACTGCCTGGAGCATTTTGGCAAGGTAAGTTTTATGAATATACTTCATTCCAGTGAAGCTGTTAGTCAAAAACCAACCACAATAGCCAAAAAAAAAAAAAAAAAAAAAAAAAAAAAAAAATGGCTGACAACAGAAATCATTTAGGACCACAATAACGAGGGGTTCCTATCTGTGTTCTCCTTTCCCCTAAAATCCAGTAACCCTCCTCCCCACTTCTCTGATGGTTTTTGTGCACGCTAGAAAATTTGAATAGCCATTACTGTAATCACACAGCTCATTCTACAGTGTCATGTTACAGTCCATTTTATTGTTATGAGCCAGGGTGGAATGTTTTATACCACTAAGCACTTATTGTTCATCTCTCCAATTGAGTCTCAGAATTATAATTGGCTCCACTTTTCTCAGAAACCAAATCAAAACCCAGGAAGTAAACAAAAATTCCCAAACTCATAAAAAGACTCATAAAAGAACTCAGACCTGTCGGACTTCACAGGCTGCTTTCAATTCTTATTCCATGCGTACCCCATTCAAAACTAAAGCCCACTTCCCTGTCATTGCTGATTCCCGCTCCCTTTCATAACCCTGCAACCTAGAAGTTTCCCACTTCACTTATTTGAAGATGTTTTTGTGACCCCTTTAGTCTTTTCTTCACAGTAACCTTCTCAGTCTCCATCACTTCTTCCTTAGGGTTTTAAGTTTTTGTCCTGAGCCCATCCTACATCTGCTCTAAAGCAAAGGGTCTGGGGGCAAAAATATATGAAGACATTACTCCAGCCATGCTGTTTCAGGTACATTAAATGCACGTTTACTTCCTCAACCTGACTTTAAAGACAGGCAATTTTGGCAAACCGCATTTGAAAAGCTGGAGTTCAGATAGGTTGAGGTTTGTCTAAGATAACCTAACCAGCTGTAAAGCAGCAGACGTAGAAATGAAACCTGGGTCTTTTTTTTTTCAGTCAGTACTGACTGAAATAATTTGACTGTTAGGGATCCCCAAACGCTCAACCTCATAGACAAACAAGAACTGACTCCAGTCTCTAAAAGTATCCTGCTGAAGAACGAGCATTTTCTAAGCAACTAGAGGTTGTAAATCTTAGGGCAGATGTCACTTTGCAGCCAAGTTTATTTGTTGTAATTAGAAGTCCCTAAAATTTTGAAGGGCTCTTTGTTTGCTGAGCTGGATATTTTCTCTTGAAAGGAAAAGAACGATCTTTTTTTTTACTGCTTTGATGTCACTGTTTTACTTACCACAGTGAGGTAGTGTCCTAAAGAGAACATTCCTAGGCTTCTCATTCCTTTCTCCCAGGATCCAGGATCCAGGATTCTCTCTTTTCAGGGTGCCTTTTAACCACAGCAATGGAGAGAAAAAAAAAAAGCTGTTATTTTGATTAAAGCATAAAATGCATCTTGTATGCTGAGAAATATTTTCCCCTAAAATGTCTGGAGTCCTGGGCAGCACTCTGGCAGTTGATGAGCCTGGGGAAAGTATCCTTGCCTTTCTGGGGAGGCCCAGCCTTTGGCCACAGACATTGGTTACACCCAGTGGTGGCTAGAAGCTCTCTCTACAGGAGATGGCTCTGGCTAGTTAAGGCATAAAAGGCTTGCTTTAATGAGGCATTTGGTATGGAGCTACCTAAGGTCAAACTATGGCAAAGAGAAGGCAGCTTTTCTCATGACTTCCCAGGAAGTGATTCCTGCCCATCAGCACAGGCAACAGAGTGGGAGGAACTTTCATGTGTGACAGGGCTGACTTTTAGTTCTCATTTTTACTCTGAACATAAAAAGTGAGTGGGATGTAAAGGGAATAACACACACACACACACACACACACACACACACACACACACACGGAACAGAGGGAGGAATGGGGGTCTGAGCAGTGCCATCTGCTGCATGCAGAGGTCCAGCAAGAAGAGGAAATGAAGTCCTCCGGTACAGTTCTTTGAGGGACCAGAGAGCATGTAGTGAGCAAACTAGCTACACCCCTTTCACTATACAGCAAGCATCCCTAGTGGTTGCTCGTGTAGCAAAAGGTTTCAGCCTGTCCAGTAGTCAGGGGCTTCCAGATCTTCAAGTCATCGAGCAAGTAAAAACAAAATCTGAGACTTAGAACACTTTTGTCCAAATATTATGGATCAGACATACTCAACCCATGGAATGACCCCTGGTGGGAAGTGACTCTAACCACTCTGTGTGTATGTGTGTATGCACTTGATCTGAAAGGCTCAACTATTCAGATTAAACTCAGATCTATGCCACTCAACACATTTGGCACAGTGCTTCATAGTTTCACCATCTTATAAAAGAAAAACTCTTTCTTCTATGATTCAATTAGACATTTTGGCATGCCCTAAAGTTAAAAAATGTAGTTCATGTTTTGTGATAATTGCCTTTGTTTCTCCAAACCACTCCCTCCCCTCTTACTAAAACTCATCTTAACCCAGTGATAGGAGGAGAAATCTCCTGATTGGCACCATTCATTATTCATCTCAGCATTTATTTAATGAATGAAGTAAGTTCATAGGGACTGACAGAGTGGCACTGAAAATGTAAATGAGGTCCCTAGCCCCTTTGAGAAGAGGTCAGAGCTAAGCAATGGCTTCTACAGCACGCTGGGACTTAGTGCTGGGAGCTTTGGAGACTTAAAGGAGAGCAGAGGAAACTGTGTCTTCACTTGGGTCATGTGGGTGGTTGGGGATCCCTTCTTCAAGGCAGTGACATTTCACCAGATCCAAATCATACTTGAGAGCATACTCCAGGCAGAAACGTCTATAGGCTTCACTTTAGTCATTGTTTTGTGAAAGAAGATTATACTGTAAGTGCCACTGTTTGTTTAAAGACTGAGCAGTGTTTTGGGAATCTTTGTTTAGAAGATGATGTCCTGTACCTAGATGTAGCAAGACCATGGTTGTAAGATGTGATGGCTATTCCTTGTCGACTTGACTACATCTGGAATGAACTACAATCCAGAAATGGAAGTCACACTTGTGATCCAGATCTTGAGACTGGAAGACACAGGCTTCTGACCCAGATCTTGACATGGAGATCTCAAGGCATAGTGGCTGTGAAAACCTTAGGCCCTGGCAAAGCACCTTTAACCCCAGGAGACGGAGGCAGGCAAATCTCTACATTCAAGACCATCCTGGAACAAAGCAAATTCCAATCCAGGCATGGTGGTACACACCTTTAATCTGGGACATACCTTTTGCTGGAGGCCTGTAGAAGGACAATGGAAGAAGGGAAACTCATCCGTTTTTGCCTGCTTGCTTGCCAGCACATCTCTTAGAACTTACTTCTTCAGGATTCCAGCTTATACAGGAGACCAGGTGAATCAATTAGCCTCGTGAGTCTGCACAACTACTAGATTTTTGGACTTCCCATTCACAGCTGCCCATTGTGGGTAAGTTAGACTACAGTCTGTAAATCATAACAATAAATTCCATATATATATATATATATATATATATATATATATATATATATACATATTCTATAAGTTTTGTGAGCCTAGAGATCCCTGAATAATAATACACAGGATAGCTATGCCTGCTATAGAGAGGTACCACACAGAAGTGACCCACTGAATTAGTTTAATATGAATGAAAAATCCTTTTAAGTTGGACAGTTTCAGAGAATCTTGGGATAATTCTGGGTTTGCTTTTCTATAAGGAGACATTATATGTTTATGGCTTTATGGCCCTTAAGATTTTCTTCACAAAAACTTCCACTTGCCTGAGAGGCATCAAAGCATCCATGGCAGCAGGTTAGACAAGCCAGTCTGACATGGTCCAATAATACTTGATTTAAACACAGACTGTAGGTATCTAGTCTTTGATTATGGATCCTCCTTTGGAGCAGTTCCTTTGTGGATGTCTGGAGTCTGGATGGATGTCTGTTCTCTTGGGAAAGGTTGATAGTAGGCTTTATAATTTGCGTTTTGGCTTCCCCCTCTTTGCTTCCTTATCTTCATCACTGCTACTTGCTGAGTGCCTGCTCCAAGCCCAAACCTCCTAACCTAGCTTCTCACTTGTCCTCTGGGATGGCCAGTCTATAGGTAGCCATACTGAGGTCTCTTCAAAACCAAGAGTAACAAGGTTCTAAGTTAGGAAAAACGAGTAAAGAGGCAACAAACAGATATTAGCCAGCACGAAGACAAAATGTTCATGCTGCAGAACACAAACTTCTTGAAGGTTCTGAAGGCTCTTGGGTTTCTGGTTCTATTTTTCTATGATGTTAGCCAAATTCTGGAAAGTTCAGGATTCTGGGTAAGGATGAAAGGATGAGTCTGAAGGGCATAATCTTATTCAATAGATTCTCACAGGCTGAAGTTTTCATTATTGGTCTGCTTTATAAACAGAATTTCAGGAGAGCAGATATCTACAATGGAGTTACTATTGTGAGTGTGTTGCCTGTCCAGTGTATGGACTTCTTTTTGAATTTCACTTGAGTGAACTGGCATGATTGAGAATTGGTGACTTGTTCCAGTTTACGCCTGTGGTCTGTGCCAGGCAGCTTCATACCCAAATAGTGCAGGGAAAGAACTACCCTCCCAGGACTGCGGAGAAGCCCGGTGTGTGTGTGTGTGTGTGTGTGTGTGTGTGTGTAAGGCCAGCACCTCTGCTTAGAGGGACCTCCCCAGAACCCTCAAGACACAGGGACCTACAAGCAGCCTGGGACAGGAGACTTCCGGTTTCCTCCTGTGGCATGGGGCCACAGTCTGTGCCACAGAGCTCCAAAACCAAATAGCGCTGGGAGAAAGCTAGCATTCCAGGAATGTGGACAAGCCCATGAGTGGAGTACCACTGCTCAGCAGGACCTGCCCAGAATCCTTAGAACATAGGGACCTATGAGCAGCCTGGGACAGGATCCTTCCAGTTTACACCTGTGGTCTGTGCCTCGCGGTTCCATACCCAAATAGTGCAGGGAAAGAGCAAGCCTCCCATGAGCATGAACAAGCCTATGAGCAGGGGTAAGAACAGCAACTCTGCTCAGAGGGACCTGCCTGGAATCCTCAGAACACAGGGACTGAGGAGTGACCTTCTGGTTTCCTTCTGTGGACAGGAAGCTGATCCTGTGACACAGGGCTCCATACTCAAATAGTGGGAGAGAGCTGGTCTCCCAAGAGTACTGACACAAAGGCTTGCGGGAGGGACAAGGCACAGTCAGAGAGAGCAAGACCAGCTAACACAAGAGATAAACAGATGGTGAAAGGCAAGGGCAAGAACATAAGGAACAAAAACCAAGGCAACTTGGCATCATCAGAACCCAGTTCTTCCACCGCAGCGAGCCCCGGATACCCCAACACACCAGAAAAGGAAGACTCAGATTTAAAATCACTTCTCATAATGATGATAGAAGACTTTAAGAAGGAAATAAATAACTCCCTTAAAGAAATACAGGAGAACACAGGTAAACAGCTAGAAGACGTTAAAGAGGAAATACAGAAAAACACAATCAAACAGGCAAAGGAAATGAACAAAATCATCCATGATCTAAAAATGGAAATAGAAACAATAAAGAAATCACAAAGGGAGACAACTCTGGAGATAGAAACCCTAGGAAAGAGATCAGGAGTCATAGATGCAAGCATCACCAACAGAATACATGAGATAGAAGAGAGAATCTCAGGTGCAGAGGATACCATAGAAAACATTGACACATCAGTTAAAGAAAATGCAAAATGTAAAAAGCTCCTAACCCCAAACATCCAGGAAATCCAGGACACAATGAGAAGACCAAACCTAAAGATAAAAGGTATAGAAGAGAGTGAAGATTCCCAACTTAAAGGGTCAGTAAAGATCGTCAACAAAATTATACAAGAAATCTTCCCTAACCTAAAAAATGAGATGAACATAAACATTCAAGAAGCCTGCAGAACTCCAAATAAATTGGACCAGAAAAGAAATTCCTCCCATCACATAATAGTCAAAACACCAAATGCACAAAACAAGGAAAGAATATTAAAGGCAGTAAGGGAAAAAGGTTAAGTAACATATAAAGGCAGATCTATCAGAATTACACCAGACTTCTCACCAGAGGCTATGAAAGCTGGAAGATCCTGGGCAGATATCATACAGACCCTAAGAGAACACAAGTGCCAGCCCAGGCTGCTACACCCAACAAAAATCTCAATTACCATAGATGGTGAAACCAAGATTTTCCATGACAAAACCAAATTTACATAATATCTTTCCACAAACCCAGCCCTACAGAGGATAATAGACGAAAAACACCAACTCAAGGAGGGAAACTACATTCTAGAAAAAGCAAGAAAGTAATCTTTCAACAAATCCAAAAGAAGATAACCACACAAACATAAAAATAGCATCGAATATAACAGAAAGCAACAATTACTATTCCTTAATATCTCTTAATATCAATGGACTCAATTCCCCAATAAAAAGACATAGACTGACAGACTGGATCCATAAACAGGACCCAGCATTTTGCTACCTCCAGGAAATGCACCTCAGTGTTAAAGACAAACACTACCTCAGAGTAAAAAAATTTTCCAGGCACATGGTTCCAAGAAACAGGCAGGAGTAACCATTCTAATATCAGATAAATTTGACTTTCAACCAAAAGTAATCAAAAAAGATAAGGAAGGACACTTCATTCTCATCAAAGGAAAAAATCTACCAAGAAGAACTCTCAATTCTGAAAATCTGTGCTCCACATGCAAGGGCACCCACATTCATAAAAGAAACTTTACTAAAGCTCAAAGCACACATTGCACCTCACACAATAATAGTGGGAGACTTCAACACCCCACTCTCATCAATGGACAGATCTTGGAAACACAAACTAAACAGAGACACAGTGAAACTAACAGATGTTATGAACCAAGTGGATTTAAAAGATATCTATAGAACATTTCATCCTAAATCAAAAGAATATACCTTCTTCTCAGCACCTCATGGTACTTTCTCCAAAATTGACCATGTAATAGTCACAAAACAAATCTCAACAGATATAAGAAGATTGAAATAATCCCATGCTTCCTATCAGATCACTATGGATTAAGGCTGGTCTTCAATGGCGACAACAACAACAGAAAGCCCACATACACATGGAAGCTGAACAACGCTCTACTCAAGATAACTTGGTCAAGGAAGAAATAAAGAAAGAAATTAAAGACTTCCTAGAATTTAATGAAAATAAAAGTGCAACATACCCAAACTTATGGGACACAATAAAAGCAGTGCTAAGAGGAAAACTCATAGCTCTAAGTGCCTCAAAAAAAAAAAAAAAAAATACTGGAGAGAGCATACACTAGCAGCTTAACAGCACACTTGAAAGCTCTAGAACAAAAAGAAGCTAATACACCCAAGAGGAGTAGAAGGCAGGAAATAATCAAACTCAAACTCAGGGTTGAAATCAAATAAGTAGATTAAAAAAAAAAAAAAAAAAGAACTATACAAAGTATCAACAAAACCAGGAGTTCATTCCTTGAGAAAGTCAATAAGTTAGATACACTCTTAGCCAGATTAACCAGAGGGCACAGAGACAGTATCCAAATTAACAAAATCAGAAATGAAAAGGGAGTTATAACAACAGAATCTGAGGAAATTCAAAAACTCAACAGATCCTACTACAAAAGCCTATGCTCAACAAAATTGAGAAATGGATGAAATGGACAATTTTCTAGACAGATACCAAATACCAAAGTTAAGTAAGGATCAGATAAACCATCTAAACAGTCCCATAACTCCTAAAGAAATAGAAGCAGTTATTAAAAGTCTCCCAACCAAAAAACAAAACAAAACAAAACAAACAAACGAACAAAAAGCCCAGGACCAGTTGGGTTTAGTGCAGAATTCTATCAGACCTTCAAAGAAGACCTAATACCAACACTCTTCAATCTATTCCACAAAATGGAAACAGAAGGAATACTACCCAATTCATTCTATGAGGCCATAGTTACACTGATTCCAAAACCTCACAAAGACCCAACAAAGAAAGAAAACTTCAGACCAATTTTCCTTATGTATATCAATGCAAAAGTACTCTTCTCACAAATTGAATCCAAGAACACATCAAAATGTTCATTCATCACAATCAAGAATGCTTCATCCTTCGGATGCAGGGATGTTTCAATATCTGGAAACCCATTGATGTAATCCACTACATAAACAAACTCAAAGCAAAAAACCACTTGAGAAACTTGAAGCATTCCCACTATAATCAGGGAATAAACAAGGGTGTCCACTCTCTCCTATCTATTCAATATAGTACTTGAAGTTCTAGATAGAGCAGTTAGACAACAAAAGGAGGTCAAAGGGGTACAAATTGGAAAGGAAAAAATGAAAATATCACTATTTGCAAATGACATGATTGAATACTTTAGAGACCCGAAAAATTCCACCAGAGAACTCCTTCAACTGATAAATAACTTCAGCAAAGTGACTGAATATAAAATTAACTCAAACAAATCAGTAGCTTTCCTATACTTGAAGGATAAACAGGCTGAGAAAGAAATTAGGGAAATGAAACCCTTAACAATAGTCACAAAAGATATAAAGTATCTTGATGTGACTCTACCAAACAAGTGAAAGATCTGTATGACAAGAACTTCAAGTCTCTGAAGAAAGAAATCAAAGAAGACCTCAGAAGATGGAAAGATCTCCCATGCTCATGGATTCGCAGGATTAATATAATAAAAATGACCATCTTGCTGAAAGCAATCTATAGATTCAATGTAATCCCCATCAAAATCCCAACTCAATTCTTCATAGACTTAGAAGGAGCAATCCTCAAATTCATTTGGAATAACAAATACCCAGGATAGCAAAAACTATTCTCAACAATAAAAGAACTTCTGGGGGAATCAGCATCCCTGACCTTAAGCTGCACTACAGAGCAGTAGTGATAAAAACTGCATGGTATTGGTACAGTGACAGGCAGGTAGCTCAATGGAATAGAATCAAAGACCCAGAAATGAACCCACACACCTATGGTCATTTGATCTTTGACAAAGGAGCTAAAACCATCCAGTGGAAACAAGACAGCGTTTTCAACAAATGGTGTTGGTTCAACTGGCAGTCAACATGTTGAAGAATTCAAATTGATCCATTCGTATCTCCCTGTACAAAGCTCAAGTCCAAGTGGATCAAGGACCACCACACTGAAAGCCAGATACACTGAATCTAATAGAAGAGAAAGTGGGGAAAAGTCTCAAACACATGGACACAGGGGCAAAGTTCCTGAACAGAACACCATTGGCTTATGCTCTAAGACCAAGTATCTACAAATGGGACCTCATAAAATTGCAAAGCTTCTGTCAGGCAAAGGACACTGTCATTAGGACAAAACCACAACCAACAGATTGGGAAAAGATCCTTACCAATCCTGCATCTGATAGAGGGCTAATATTCAATATATACAAAGAACTCAAGAAGCTAGACTCTAGAGAACCAAATAACCCTATCAAAAAATGGGGATCAGAGCTAAATAGAGAATTCTCAACTGAGGAAACTTGAATGGCTGAGAAGCAGCACGTAAACAAATGTCCAGTATCCTTAGTCATGAGGGAAATGGAAATCAAAACAACCCTGAGATTACACCTTACACCAGTCAGAATGGCTAAGATCAAAAACTCAGGTGATAGCGGATGCTGGTGAGGATGTGGAGAAAGAGGAACACTCCTCCATTGCTGGTGAGATTGCAAGCTGGTACAACCACTCTGGAAATCATTTTGTAAGAACTTCATAAAATTGGACATATTACTACCTGAGGACCCAGCTATACCACTCCTGGGCATATTCCCAGAAGATGCTCTAACATGTAATAAAAACACATACTCCACTATATTCATAGCAGCCATATTTATAATAGCCAGAAGCTAGAAGCAACCCAGACACAGGGGCAAAGTTCCGGAACAGAACACCATTGGCTTATGCTCTAAGACCAAGTATCTATAAATGGGACCTCATAAAATTGCAAAGCTTCTGTCAGGCAAAGGACACTGTCATTAGGACAAAACCGCAACCAATAGATTGGGAAAAGATCCTTACCAATCCTACATCTGATAGAGGGCTAATATTCAATATATACAAAGAACTCAAGAATCTAGACTCCAGATATCCAAATAACCCTATCAAAAAATTGGGAGTAGAGCTAAACAGAAAATTCTCAACTGAGGAAACTCGAAGGGCTGAGAAGCACCTAAAGAAATGTTCAACATCCTTAGTCATCAGGGAAATGCAAACCAAAACAACCCTGAGATTCCACCTCACACCAGTTAGAATGGCTAAGATCAAAAACTCAGGTGACAGCAGATGCTGGTGAGGATGTGGAGAAAGAGGAACACTCCTCCATTGCTGGTGAGATTGCAAGCTGGTACAACCACTCTGGAAATCAGTTTGTCAGACCCTCATAAAATTGGACATAATACTTCCTGAGGACCTTGCTATATCACTCCTGGGCATATACCCACAAGATGTTCCAACGTGCAATAAGGACACATGCTCCACTATGTTCATAGCAGCCATGTTTATAATCGCCAAAAGCTGGAAACAACCCAGATGTCCCTCAACAGAGGAATGGATACAGAAAATGTGGTACATTTACACAATGGAATACTACTCAGCTATTAAAAACAATGACTTCATGAAATTTGCAGGCAAATGGATGGAACTTGAAAATATCATCTTGAGTGAGGTAACTCAGTCACAAAAGAACACACACGGTATGTACTCACGGATAAGTGGATAGTAGCCCAAAAGTTCAGAATACCCATGATTCAATTCACAGCAACTGTTGGACTGAGTGTGAGGTCCTAGATGTAGGAATTGTAGAAGGGACTGAAGGTGCTGAGGAAGTTTGCAGCCCCATGGGGGAGGAAGCAACAGTGTCAACTTGTCAGGCCCCTTGGTGCTTGCTCTCAGAGACTGGACCACCCACCAAAGAATGCATATGGAGGGACCCATGGTGCTGGCCACATATGTGGCAGAGCAGGGCCTCATTGGCCATCAGTGGGAGGAAAGGCCCTTGGGTCTGAGAGTATTAAATGCCCCAGTATAGAGAAATGCCAGGGAGGGAAGAGGGGAATGGGTGGGTGGGAGGAGGAATATTCTCATAGAGGCAGGGGAGAGGAGATGCGGTAGGGGTTTTCCAAAAGGGAGACATGGTAAAGGGAAAACATTTGAAATGTAAATAAATTATAAAAAAAAATAAATAAATACCATAAAAAAGTAGATAATTGGTGACTTGAAGATGACCCCAGGAATAGCAAAATAGTCATCCAGCCTTTTGGGTCACACAAGGGAATAAACACATAATATCCTTGCACAACTGAGACAGGAACCCATTACAAACTACTTGGCCAAGCTTGGTGGCCTTGGAAGGACTGCTGACTAACTTCTGGTAAGGTGGTATAGTTTCATCATCTTCAATGTGATGGCAGTAAGGGCTGTCACCTAGTGATTTTAATGAAAATTTAAAGCCTGACAGACTGCTTGGCAACATGCCTGATAAAGAGTAGGTACTCAGTGGTTATGCTTTATGGAAACAAACAAGCCAGATAAATCACATTACATTACAAGAAAAAATTTATTCAAACTACAGAAAATCGAGGAAAAATTTGAAAATGGATACTACAAAATGAAAATAAATGAAATTTTCTAGTTTGAGTTCCCTAGAGTTTTCTGATTCCTATTGTATTGTGATACCCCCCTCCACTCCTTTTCAACCAAGGTCTTTTCCAGGCTCTCTTGAAGATTAAGGCTGCTCCACATTGACGTCAAAGGATAGAATCTTATCAGGACATTGCACATCTCCCTTACTCTATATTCACATAACAAGAACAAAGTATACAACGAGATTATAGAACTTTATGATGAAACAAACTATATGTTGGGGATGTTCTGTAAACTCAATGGTTAGCTTTCTCAGTACCACATTCCCAAGACAAACTGGATCAGGCATCAGGGGTGTTTCCCTTCCTCGTATAGTCTACCCACAACTTTCTGTTGCCTTCAGATAGTGATCTATGCTTCCTCACAAAGCCCAGGCCCCACACTTGTCAGCAGGCTCCAGCAATGGTCTCAATAGCCCACTTTCCTCCAACAGAGCAGGGAGTACACAGAACTCCTGACTATTCTTTTCTTCTGGCCACTGATTGTGACATCACAGGTTTGTTCCCTCCCTACCCCCAAACTAATTACATTATGAGCTCGAGGCCTCAGAGATGGCACCTTTATCTTAATTTATACTTTCTTTTTAAAATTAAGGATGAGTCTATCTGGGCTCAGGGTTTGAAGGTGCAGTCCATTATGGCAGAGAAAGCATGGTGGTAGAAGTGTGAAGTGGTTGATTCCTACTTGGAACCACAGTCAGAAAACAGAGATGAATGCTGATGTTCAGATAATTTTTACTTTTTAAATGCATTCAGAACCCCAGCCCTTGAGATAGTTCCACCTTTGAGAGCGGAATCAGAACCCTGACTAGAATGCAGGCTAAAAAATGTTAACTGAATATTTGATTCACATAGGATGATGCTTTCCACATGTATTCTCGCTGTTCTGATCTGATCCTGAGTGTCTTTTTAGACATATTTCCTGAGTGACTTTCTAGATGTATTTTGTAATTTCCTTTAACAACATTTAATCCTTCTTTCCTATGTAATTCTAATAAATTCTGTTATCTAATTTCTCAAGACACAGAAGATTAAAAAAGAAATCAGAACAATATTTTTTAGACTGGGAAGCTTAGACATGAATTCATTTTTATTCCTTTTCAAGGGAGGCAGGAAGGGGGACTTGTAGAAGGAAAGGCCCTGCCACACTAATTTTGTTCTCTGAGCAGGTACTGCTCAGTGTGCTCAAGTCAGGGTGACACATGATGAGACTCCCCAGGTCTTAGTTACTTTTCTATTATTAAGATACTATTATCAAAGCAACTTATAAAAGAAAGTATCCCCTTTGGGCT
Organism: Rhynchomys soricoides; assembly: GCA_019843965.1. Classification (NCBI taxonomy): domain Eukaryota; kingdom Metazoa; phylum Chordata; class Mammalia; order Rodentia; family Muridae; genus Rhynchomys; species Rhynchomys soricoides. The sequence continues at coordinate 1,518,370 of JADRCH010000051.1, read as the reverse complement.
TAGTTTCAGAGGGTTAGATTCCATAATGACAGAGTGAAGGCATGGTGGCAAGGACAGCTGAGATCTCACATCTTGATCCACAAGTAGGAAGTAAGAGATCAGATTGAAAATGGTGCAGATCATTTGAAACCTGAAAGTCCACCCCCAGTGACCCATCTCCTCCAGCAAGGCCACACTTTCTAATCCTTCCCAAACAGTTCTTTTAACTGGCCAGCAGTCGTTCAAATATATGAGCCTATGGATGCCATTCTCATTCAAACCATCACATCCCAGATGAGAAGCCCAGCCTAAGATTGGAAAGCTGCTAGTCAGTGATCCTTATCTATGTGCATAGAATAATAAGGAGAAGGGTTGGTGGGGTTGGGATGTTTCCAGGTATGGGAATTATTTTTGACAACATGTTTAATAAAATCCTAACTTTCCAAAAATTTATATGAGGATTATTTGGGGGGAATTTACTGTTGGAAGTAAGCTTCAGATATGCTTGTTAAATCCTAGACTTTAAAGAAAAGTCTGTTTAAATGACAGTTTCTGAATCTGGTTCTCATTTCTCATCTCTAACTTCATCCTCACTATACATCACAGGTTGTTCCCAGAGACAATCAGAAGCTGAAACAAGGGGACAAAGAGGAGGACTTGTCCCTTAAAGATTCATGCTTTTGTCTCCTTCACAGCAGAAAGGAAGATTAGAAAAGCTCCTAGTGTAGGGGGGAACTCCCTGCATATAACAGTAGTGGAATCAAACTATGCGTTTGCAATTACAGTTCAGTTCCAGGCACCAGTGGTATTCCTTAAAATGGGAAATTGTGAATTCTAAGCTATTGAGATCCTGCCTTCTTGCCATTGCTTTCAGGAGGAGTTTAATAAGTGCAAGAAGAAAATTTTCATTACACGAGTGAATAATACTCAACTCATTCTGTTGACAAAACTGAATGTATTATTTGTTTGACATGTTTAAAAACAATCCAATTTTCTTTGTGTCACTAGATCATGTCAACCTGAGAGAATCAGTCTATGGTATGAGTTTATGTTCCTGAGCATTCATTAGCCTTAAACTCTAACATAAGCCTGGCGGGTGGAATACAGATGCAGACACTGAAGTGTGATAGAGTAGAAAAGGAGGCAGATGTTTAAACACACTGTGGTTTCTTACTATAAATACAGATGCATCTCCTGAAAGGGTACAAAGGCATGAAGGAGAGATATGTAAGTACTACCTAGAAGATTCAGTTCCGAGAAACATGCTGAATTATATCAGATACATAAAGTGGGGGAAGGGGACTGGAGATGAAAAACAAATGCAGACTTTTGAACAGCTCAGATGTGGTTACTGAGCACTGAATACGTACATTGAAGCGGCATACTGTCTCATAGATATATGCAAAGACTCCTTGCTAGTTACAGATCCCAACATTCAAAACAAACAAACAAACAAACAAACAAACAGCATACACTAGTGTGCCATGAAGAAGAGCAGGAGATGGGTGATGCTATAGTTAAAGGGAAATGGGGGGATGTGGAGATAGAGGATCAGTGGGTCAGGTGCTTGCTGTAGAAACTTATGGATTTGAGTTGGGATCCCCAGAAGCCACATAAGAGACAGACACAGCAGTACAAGTGTCTGTCATTCCTCAGTGCCCAACCTAGAAATGGGAGCTGAAGACAAGATTTTCTGGAAGCTAGCTGGGTAGCTAGTTTGGCATGGGCATCAGTAAGAGACAGGGAGACATTGTGTCAAGGTGGAGGGTGAGGATTGGCACACACACACACACACACACACACACACACACACACACTCAGAGAGAGAGGAGGGACAGAGGGCTAGGAAAACAGACTGTGGAACAAGAAATGGGACAGGGAGAGAAAGGAGTTAATGTGTGTTAAGTTGAGATCAAGCCAGGCATTGAAAAACTACTCAGATACCTAAGCCTGGTACTAAGCTCTGCTTATACCAGTTCATTATTTCAGGGTGATTTACCTAAGTAGCCCATTAAAAAATCTTAAAACATTTTTAATTAATTTCCAAAGGCACAGTGAATGAGCTTCTATATTCCCCATCCAAATATTAATCCTCACTCATTGTTGTTAAGTCCCAGAATAAATACAGATACTTTAAATCCTGGATTTCTCAAGTTAACATTCTTTCTTAGAGGAAGGAAAAAAAATAAGTAGAACAGAACACTATTAAATCCCACTCTAATTAAAATTAGAAGAGGATTTAAATTAATATTCATAAATAAGCCAACATCTCAAAGAAATGAATAGAAACGTTAGGAAATGGCCACATTTTCCTGAAAATATTGATGCTACTTTCCAAATATCTGATTCAGGCTGTATGAGAATGAGAAGTCACTTTTGTAGTGACTTGGAGGAGACAAAAGGACACAGTAAAGGACTGGGCTCTAGAATCATTCTTCATGGCCCTCACAATTATAGACTGAACTCATGACCCAGCTGGGTCTGTCAAATACATCTCTACATGTGCAGAAAATCTTTTATCTAGAGCATTCAAGTCACTTATCAGCCTGACAGCAATTGCTGTTATCCATGATAAAAACGAGTCTGATTTCCACACTCCATTCCACAGACTGTCCAGATAGAATTGTCTGGAGTTGTGTCCAGGGAGTCCTGGCCTTTCCCTTGGGGCCAGCCTTACCTCTTCCATACAATTCTATACAATTGAGAGAGAATAATCACAAACAATATCTGACATGGCTCAGCACACGCTCATGGGATAAGATGCTCCATTCTCATTTTTGATTCAACATTTGCTGTCCAGGAAACAGTTTCTATTGGCAAAAGTTAACCTCATGTTAACTCTTGGCTAATCTTCCATGCCTCTTGTCTCTCATCCACTCTGCTGAGCTGTCAACAATATTAATCATCTGACTATGGTTTACTGTAATCAGTAATACTGTATTCATTTAAAATCCTTCATCATCAGCTCCCTGCAGATTAGAATCTGCTGTCACATGCATTAAACTCTGCATTCTTGAGTGGCTTAGGGTGGTTATCTTTTGAAAAAACAAGCTTCTAGTCTTGAAGCTTCCTGCTCTGGTCATATCACATGATAATCCCTTTCATTCCCTCACTGTGCTTTTGTTTTCTGTTTCTTAATCTACTAAGGCGACCAAACAAACCCAGTTCAGTTAGACTCATCTCAGACTCAACTCAACCCAACCCAACCCAAATCAAAATGACCTCCACTGAGAACTGTAGACGCTGAAAGGATTCCATGCCTTCCCAGGCTAGCCATATCAGCCTCAGAAACTTCAGTGAATGAACTTCCTGATTTTGTCTTGGCAAATGAGTGGCTTAGTGGTGCTCATTCAGAGGTCTGGATCAGTTAATTTTATCCCATGATCTGCTGGATTTGCAATAGGTGACGGGAGGACACCATCATTCAGAGGAAATACCTGAGGCTGGTAGCAGAAAGCAGAAGGAAGAGGACATGGACAATGACTTTGCTCAGAATCCCTTGGGATTTGCTCCTCAGGAGTTGTGTTAGTGTTACTCCAAGCTCCATGCATCAAATGTACCATCTTTAGGGAAAAGAAAATCCAGTGGTGGCCTCTTCTACAAACTGTCCTCCCTCCCCTCTCAGGTCTATTCCTCTGACCTGTTACCTCCTACAGAGAAGGCACCACAGCCTCTCAAAGGCTCCACAATACTCCTGGAGGCCTAGCATAGGCAGAGTGCAGTTGTGAGGTGACACAAAAGCTCACCACATCTTGCCTTCAGGCTACATAACCCATCTATCCAGGTCAAAATCCTCCACTTACCCCAAGGTGAGTCTGCTGTCTTAACACTTCTTAGTGTCTTCGTAAATAGTAGCAGAATATATCAAAGAACATGGAAGCATCCAAGCAGCCCACACTGAATCAGAAATTATCTTGTGATCCTAGGAAAGCTGCAGGCTTTATCAGTTTTACAAATAGGATAAGTGGGGCTCAGAAGACAGAGAACTTGCTCATTTGTCATGAGCACTGGACAATCAGGCTAGATTTGAGCCCTAATCCCGTTCTCTACACTGCACTGAAGGACCTTGGGATTATTCTTTAAATGTGCAGCTACACCTCCCCCAGTAATCCAAACAAACTACAGAGGGAAGATAACAGACACAAGAAACAACTCAACCAGACATGGTTTTCTTTCAGCCTTTCTTAGCTTATTTCTGTTTAGTGAAACATCAAATCTTTATGTTCTAATATTTTATTAAGTATATTAAACGGGGGAATTGAATTCACAAGAACACACTTTGAAAAGTACAGATGCCTTGGAAGTGGAGGCAGCACTAAAACACTCATCATTATAATGTGTTTTCTCTTGCTCTAGTTGGTGGGTCTGCTGGTTCCTCTGATCTTTTTTATTGTTTGTGGCTTTGGTGGAGTCTGCTAATTGTTTCCCCAAATTCATCTTCCCTTTGGCCCTTATAAACGGAGCTTCATGCGTTTGCTCAGTGACAATGTTCCAAGTTAGAACTGCATTTTCCTTTTTT
>JADRCH010000051.1:1492038-1513862 GCA_019843965.1 Rhynchomys soricoides | reverse complement strand
CTACCTTGTATGGCAGATACTTCATCTTGACTTCTATGGTGGTTTGAGTATGCCAGGGGGTGGCACTATTAGGAGGTGTGACGTTGTTGGAGTAAGTGTGGCCTTGTTGGAGGAAGTGTGTCATCATGGCGGTGGGATTTGAGACCTGTCTCCTAGCTGCCTGGAATCCATTCTTCTCCTGTTCACCTTCAGAACAAGATGTAGAACTCTCAGCTCCTCCAGCACCATGCCTGCCTTGATGCTGCCATGCTTCCTGCCTTGATGATAGTGGACTGAATCTCTGAACCTGCAAGCCAGCTCCAATTAAATGTTATCCTTTATAAGAGTTGCCTTGGTCATGTTGTTTCTTCACAGTAATGGAAACCCTAACTAAGACAACTTCCCACCACAGTGAACTGAAATCCCCTAGGACCATAAGCTCAAATAAATTGTTTCCCCTTAACATATTCTGTCATCAATGAAAACATAACCGATACACCCTTTATCTTTATAAACTTCCATCCAAATGATTTCATATCAAATGCTAAGGAACCCAACCCTCAGGTGACAACAACCACCAAAACAAAGAGAAGCATATTGCCTTGTGTTGGGCTCGAGGTCCCAGCTATTGTAGCTGATCTTTCAGCTGTAATCCTTGCTACTCTTACTGAATCACCACAGTTTAGTTAGAAAGACCATCCTATCCCATTGTTAAACAATAGACTTGTGGTTTCCTGAGGATGTCTTGCCACCCTCTCTTCTAGATGTGGTTCCTGCCTTCCTTTCCTTCCTCATTGCACCAACACTCTCATTCTGTCCCCTCACTGAAGCTGTGCCAATTTTCTTCATGTTCAATGTGTCAAGTGGCCATTTGATTTCTTTCTGATGAATTTTTTTCTATGTAATACCCCTGTCCAGCTTCACTTACTTTTTAAGTATCAAAATACATGGAATGATAGCCCCAGATTCCTTTAGGACTGACTGTTTTTGTGCCTTTGACAATTAGTTCTTTTCAATGACTCTATGAGAGGCAGGATACTGGGTGTATTCTTTACTATTCTACCCCTAAACTTTGCTTTAATGCTCACATAAAGCTTTTAAGTGTGAACTTGAATGAGTTATATTTCTGGTTATAGATCTGGCTTTGAGGAAAACCTGGTTTAAGGTTTCAAAAATAGAGTTCATTTGACAAAGATTTCAAGAAAAAATATATGAGGTGGGAGAATGTGAGAGAGGTTTTTAAAGGAAGCTAAGAAGCAGAGAATTATTGAGCAAATTTTAATTGCAGTGCTATGGTGCTGTGTATGATGGCATCTATAGCTGATGAATTCTGGGAGAGTGTGAAACAATTTTCAGAGTTCTATTGTCATGGAGTAAGATGAGAGAGATGGGAAATTAGTCATTCGAGTTCCTCCAACATTAGGTGAGACAGTTGGGTAGTTGTGGTGACTCCTTATTACTTCTGGCCTTTCTAGAATCCAAACAGAAATAATTCAACTTTTAAAGAAAACTAAACCTTTAGGGAGATAACCTAAGTTCTTATCCTAGGAGCTCAAAAGGGGCATTGTGAACAAATAGTGAGTTCTCAGTGGTGGCTATAGCTAGACGTCTCTCCTATCATTGCCTGTCTTTCAAACAGGCTTTGTACCCAAGAAATAGGCATACACAATTCTGAAGATGTTTCTGAGGGCTGAGTCACTATCCTTGGCATGATAGTCTTTCAGCAAATATTTATATGAATTATATTGCTTTGTATGGCTTTACCTCCTTCGAAGTTGGAGAGTTTTCTATTATGAATTAAGTGGACACATGTCTAGCAACCTCAACAGAAAACTCATGTCCAATTGGCACTCCTCTGTGGTTGTTTGAAGTTGTCACTATGGGGAATGGTTTAGCACAGAGTAAGTACTGAATACTGGAGAGCATCATGCCCAGAGACAGGGCCTCCTAGTTAGATAGGACAATCTTGCTTTTACATATCTATGAGGTTGACCAAATCTGAGCAGGAATTTAGTCTCTTCTCATGTACAAAATGGGTAAGAAGTCTCATCTTTTTTAAGTACACACACATCCATATATATATTTGTAAAGTTTACCGTACTGAGAAATAGAAGACAGTACTGAATAGACATTTGTGGTCATCAGCTGGTTCTATTCTAGCTTTACAACATTGGAAACATCTTTTAATCCAAGTTTCAATTTCTTTATCATTTTAATGGGCATGATAATAGAACTTCCTCATATTTCTTCATTAAAACTTAATGGAGTATATACATGATTTAAAAAATGCTCCATACAGATATGTTATAATGACTTTTATTGATGTCATTGGTATTTATATTAATAATTTATTAAAAATCATTTCTGTGTATTTTACCAGCTTTATAACATTATCCTTGTGATCTTTATGAAGTAATCATGTCTTTTGATGGTAAATTTTCACTTGGATTTTTAAAAATCTCAATGTCTACTATCAAATCTTCCTTATAGTAATCACTTGGGGATTTTCAATTTAGAATGGACCTTGGGGCTTCAAATGATCCATATAAAGTGAATGGTTAATAATTTAGTTTTCAACCTTAAAGCCTTCATCTTTCTTTCACCCTAGATGTCTGTCTCTCTTCATTTATCAGCATCTTGCTGATGGCTGGGTGTAAATGAAGTACTACCGTAAATTATGATAGCTAAACAGGAGCCATCGATGGGTCCTCTGTCAGGTCAAGTCACTGGATGGTAAAATTCCTAGCCTCACCCAAATCACTTCTCTAGCTCCAATAAGAGTTGGTCTAGCACATCTGCACACTGCACTTTTCAGGCACTTTACCCTCAAGGTGAAAAACTGACACATTAGAGGAATGCCTTTTACATTTAGGCTATCAGTTGTCTCCCTTCAACCATGACTTTAATTGCTGATTACAGATGGAAGTCAAGTCTTCAGGAAGCAGAATGTTCGTACAGGATGAGGGCTGAAAGTTTAATGCATGTTCCATGAGAAGCACAACGATGCTGCAAAGACCAAACTATGCTCAGAATTGTCATGGCATTTTAGAACTTGAAGGAATCTAGAGGTCTTTTACTTTTTAGTGGTAATTGCATTCTTTTACAAATGAGGGACATCAGGCTCAAAGAGGGTAATTCATTGCCCAGAGTAATTTCTACTAATCCCTCTCAAAAGTTGATGGAGTAGAAACTACCCAAAGGGCTCCTTTTACAGATAGATTTTGAATTAGCAGGTCTGGGGGTGGCTGCTGGGGGCTCTGTATTTCTGCAGCTCCCAAAGGAATTGGCAAGTTACTGCTCCTCTTGTCACTCTGTAAGTAGCAGTGGGGGATGAGAACCCCAGCAGCTTTAAACAGGCAAGCTATTGGTTTATCTATTGAATTGTTTCTTGTTTCTGGATTGCAATGTTCAAGCCCACAGTGTCTTGGACTATAATAGTCATCTGTCGAGACTTCCTGTACATTTTACACAATAAGAATCTGCATGTGTAATCTGTCCCTGTACATAATTCAAGCAGTTCACTGTTTCATCCACGTGGAGACAGGCAAATGTGGTGGAGGCTGTGATATACCAGGAAGAGCTTACTTGAGGAAAAGAGGATGGGAAGCCTGTGCTCTGGGGATGCTGCTGACAGGCAGCTCTCACTTTCAGCCTCTCTAAACATGGACTTGCCCTAAGACAGCACAATTACCTCACCTTGTTACTCTTTGCTGGGATATTCTGCATCCTCTGACTGCTTCATTGACATCTACATAATTTCCAATGATGTCATTGGAAACTGGCACTCCTATCCTCAGCGCTCTTTATATGTGACTGTTTTTGAAGATAAAACCTCTGAAGAGGTACTAAAGACAAAATGAGCTCTGAGTAGGGTTAGGGCCCAGATATATGGATGGATACAGACTCCTAAGAAGTCCGATGGCCACACACAAGCTAGGGAGAGAGGTTACAGAAATAACCATAGTTGTAGAAACTGTCACTTTGGACTTGTGCTTTACAGACTTTTGAGAAAACAAATCAAATCAAAGGAGACCAACCTTCTCTCCCCCTGTGGTATGTCCTAAGCAGCAACAATGCACTAATGCATGTGCTTGGACATTGTCATAACTCTTGGGGTGGTTTTTAGCTGGAAGTAGAAGAATTTTTTATAGCAAGAAAGGTGAAACTTTCTGAAACAAATGTCTGGGTCCAAACTGTAAATACGGAACAATAGGGCAAATGGCAGAGGTTAGCATTGTCCTTACGACAGATGGAGTGTGAGGATCAGGGTCTCTATTATTCAAGGTTTAATTGCCCAGACTTTCATAATAAAATTATACAGGTTCTTCAGGATAACAGTAGAACCACTGTCGTCAACTAGCAGCTTTGGTTGCAGCCACTGGGACACATGTCTGGTGTTTGCTAGAATAAGTTAGTCTAGTTTTGGTGCCTGGCATGTGGCCACCAATTCAGCAAATCCATTCCTATCATCTCTATTAGAAAAGGATCTAAGTTCACTTTGCTCTGCCTTTCATTTCAAGCCTAGCTTAGTTTGCTCACTGTCTGTGGTGATACATATTCTGACCTAACGATGCCAGAAACAGCTGTATATTCTGAAGAACATTGACCAGCCCACAGTATTGTAGGTGTGATTCTAATAGCATCAGATGAGCAAAATGGAGCTAGCACATTGAAAACCTCCATAAGGAATATACACATGAGGATTGGGGAGATAGTTCTATTCATAAAGTGTTCACTGTGCAGTGCAAGCATCCTCATGAACATGAGTCCAATCCCCAGCACCCATGTCAAAAGCTGAACATAATTCTATAGAATTATAATTCTAGCACTGGGGAGGGAGGGATAAAGGGATGGATCCCTGGGTCTCACTGGCCAACTAGCTTAGCTTTCTTGGTACTACCTGATTAATAATGACACCTGAGGTGGTCTAACTTCCACAAGAATTCATACATTTAGTTTCATTCTCTGTCACATATACATGTGCACTGATATGAACACACACACACACACACACACACACACACATTGGCATTTTCTGTTATGTGACAAGCCCCTCAAATCTTAGCATGTCCACTTAATTTAGCCATTTGTTATTCAACACACCTCCTTGAGTATCTACTGTGTCTGCTATTTGATTACAGAAGACCATCTTTTAATATTAGAGGTCTTATGAACGCTTGAGTTTAATCCCAATTAGAGCTGTCTTGAGGACAAAACGAGTTAATGCACAGTCACAGCTCTTGACACATGTTTGCTACTCAACCATGTTGAATTTTGGAGCATTAATTTTTCCTTCCTATGAGGAAGCAGGGCCATTGTAAAGTTTGGAGCTTAGAGTTTGAGAAAATGGTAATGACAGAAGCCCCATCCAGAGCAGGGGAAGATTACATGGGTTAAAAATTTTGGGCTATCTCAGCATCCTTCAACTTTGACCCATCTCTATTAGAGTCAGACAAAGCACTATGGCTGCAAGGGAATTGTGGTTTTGCCATAGGATATTTAGCAGCATCTAAACTTCCCATGTTCTAGCTTCCTTTCTCTTGTTGGATAAAACACTATGGCTGAAAACAACTTATTGGTGAAGGATTTATTTCAATATACAATTTCCAGTTTATCATTGAAGGAAGTCAGGGTAGGTACTCAAGCAGGGGCTTGAAGCAGAAACCATGGAGGAACTCTGCTTGAAGACCTTACTCATGGGCTCAAGCTTCACTAACCTTCTTATGCTGCTCAGGACCACCTGCTTGGTGAATGGTGCTGCCAGCCATGAGCTGGGCCTTCCTACATCAACTAATAATCAAGACAGGCTCCCACAGACTAACCCAATTTAAGCAATTCCCCAATCAAGGATTCTTTCTTGATGACTCTACTAATTTGGCTCAAATCAACAAAGCTAATTTGGAACTCAAGTAGAACAACCCGGTTCTGATAACCAAAATAGTCTATATATTGTCAGATATGCTAAGAGCTCTGAGAAGGTTGACTACAATTAGACCATGATGCAGGAGAGATTTACTTGCACCAGGGGAAGAGCTGAAGAACTGGTGACAAAGATTTTACAAGAAGAAACCTGGGGAATTTGGCGATTAACTTCTGGTGAAGGAAGGAGTCAGAGTAGCCTATGTTTGCTCCAGGACACCCAAGGTCATAATAATATGTATAAAACCGGGGAAGCTCGCTGATGGAAAAAGGAGGTGAGCTTTGGCTTCTGAATTTCCAGTGGGGAATTCTTGGAGGTTAATAGCCCCCACTGGTTTTCATACCAGGGGATTTTTCATAAACTGAATTATTATGCTTAATATTAACCGCCTGGAGGTGGGCCAACACTTTCCTTTCTCCATTTACATTACAGGATTTCCAGCTGGGATGACTTTTCTAAAGTCACTAGGCTTTTCAAGGATATATATATATATATATATATATATATATATATCCTTTTATATATATATATATATAAAAAATTTGGTGTCACTTCTGCTTCCAAATCTGTGTTTTGTCCTGTTCCCTCCACTGCCTTCTCTGGTACAGAAATGAGAACTGGGAACATGGTGTGGAAGTGTCCCTGTGAAGAGAAAGAGGTGTTCATGTTTCCCCTAGAGAGGCCCAATGTTTCTCTGCCTTGGCTGTGTCTGAATTCAGCCAAAATGGCATGATAGCATTAAAGTGTCTGTGGTCCAAAGGAGTCTGCCATTTACATCTGGCCTTTCCTAGCAAGCAGAAATATAATCTTGATGTACAAGCTCCCTGCCAATGAACCACAGTCCCCATGTTTTCTGGGCTTCCAATGGATGATGGTAGATTTTGGCAGCTAGGTGTTCTCTAGAAGGCCAAGGAGATATAACTTCATGTGGTTCTTTCAAGAGCTTCTTGCTCTCAGCCATGTTAGAATCCCCTTTGTGATTTCTTAGAATGTGTGAATTGGGGTGTAGAGAGGAGATGGACGAGGGTCCAGTGAGCAAGGCAATATGGGTATCCTGGCTGTTCTAGTAAGCTGAGGTTGTTTGTCATGACAATTGCACTTGCTTATGTTGGCTCCCAAATGCTCAGCTTTGGCTTGCTAGCTTAGTACAGAGATCCAAAGCAAGGGCTTATTCCTAAGCAGCTCTTCTCCAGAGACGTGACAGACAACAAAGGCGCACAGTGAGTAAAGCAGATAAAAAACACCTTAGGAAGGTTTCCCCAGTCACTGCTATGCTGCCTCGCCTCTCAGGCAGGTAGTGTGTGCGTGCGTGCAGAAACCTTTCATTTTCACTTTCTGATTTTTTTTAATCTTCAGAAATTTCATACAAGAATACAGTACATTTCGATTATACGTCCCTTACTGTCTTCCTCTCACCTGCCATCCTTTCGACTTCACTTCTTTTCCTCTTCCTCCTCTTCCTTCTTCTCTTCCTCCTTGTCCTCATGTCTCCTCCTCCTTTTTTCCTCATCTCTTCTTCTCCCTGCAACTTGTCTTTATAATCAGTGAGTGCTTTCCATACCCACATACATGGGGAGACACCAGAGCATGGGCAAACCTGCTCTGGCCACGCAGAAAACAACCAGACAAACACACAAACAAAACACAAAAGTGATTCTTCTCACTGCAACCCTCACCTGTCAGACAGCTCTCATCTGGAGGGGCATTTGTCAACCCCCCCCCCATTCTTTATGTGTGTCCTTGGACATGTGTGTCTGCATGTGAATGCATTATCAGGAGAGAAGTACACTGTGGTGGAGTTTGCTGGAGTAGTCACCCTGGGATGTGAATGACACAAGAAAGTCAGGGTGAGCGCTTCCCTGAAAGCACTCATGCCTCTTTTGAGCTGAGTGTAGCTTTTAAAACTCACCATGGTGTCCACTGGTGATGTGCGCACTTGTCTCTAAGTGTGTGACATTTGCCCCAAACACTCAAAATAAAATACGCTTTAAAAAGTTTAACAGGCAAAACAAAAAACAAAAAAAACCCAACCCAAACCAAACCAAGAAAACAAAAACAAAAAACCAAACCAAACTAAAACAAGAAAAACTCACCAGTTTCTCTCTAAAATTTACTTTTATAGATGTCATCCATTTAAGGTACCCCTTTGAGGTACTTTGTGGCATGACCTTGTAGTTCCAAGGTGAGATGACAAGGTCTGCATCTCATTAAGGAGAAACAATTCTATGGTGTGTCTGGAGGTTATAAGGAAGTACGGAAGCACACATTCACTCCTGGTGCTGGGGTAAATAACTACCACAGACTCTCACAGCTCTGGGGCTCAGAAGTTCAACACATCCTCGTTGGCCTTAAACCAGCATATCTGCAGGGTTGTGTTTCTGGGAGCTCTCTGGAAGATCTGCTTCTCAGTTTTGCCAGATCCTAGAGGTTGCCTTGGACCTTAAGATACAATCCCTTCATCCATCTTCAGAGCACATCACCTCTACCTCTGTTCATGCTGTCATATCAATTTTCTTTCCCGGGTCTACTTGTTTCTCCTGCTTTCTCCTTTTACATGCTTGAGATTGCTTCAGATCCACCAGGATAATCCAGCATTATCTATCTCAAGGTCCCCAACTTAACCAATTCCACAGTGGAGCATTAGGGTGGAGTCAGATTTGCCTAGTCTTATCTGTGAGTGGTTCAAATTAAGGAAGTGGGTCAGTGTGGGGTATCAGTGAGGTTGAGAGGCAGCAGTGACTGGTGATCTGAAGAAAGATGAGCAGTCAGATGTAAGCGGCAGAACATGAAAGGATGCTAGGCATGGAAAATGAGGGTGAGAAGGATTGCCTGCCCAGGTCCAATCACTCTGAAGGGATTTTGTGAAGAATCCCCCCTTTAACTGAACAGGTGAGAATAGCTTTGAGGCAGAGGGATGATTCTGTACAAATTTTGGATGGGGAGGAGGAGAGGTAGAGAGTACAGCGGTCTGAGATACTGACAGACAAAAATAGGCCTGAATTGAGGAGGAAGAGAAGAGGAGAGAAGGGAGGGGGAGGGGGAGGGGAAGAGAGAGAGGAAGAGGAAGAGGGAGGGAGGGGAAGAGGGAGGGAAGGAGAGGGAGGGAGGGAGAGGGAGGGAGGGAGAGGGAGGGAAGGAGAGGGAGGGAGGGAGAGGGAGGGAGGGAGAGGGAGGGGAAGGGAGGAAGAGAGAGAGAGAGAGAGAGAGAGAGAGAGAGAGAGAGAGGCAGAGGAAGGGGCAGAGAGACAGAGAGAGCAAGGAGGTATTAGGAAAAAGCATAGGATGGAGATCAGCAAGCTGAGAAAGAACCTGCAGCTGGAATCTTGCAGAAGAGAGTCACTGAGGCCAGAAAAGCCTGGTAAAGCCTTCCCTATTTCTAGACAGTTTTATCAGCCACATGTGCAGTAACATATCTGCATGGTGTTCTCAGAAACATAAGAGAAAAAACGATTCTACTCTTCCAAGTGTTATTTGCATACAAACAGTTGCCTTCAGATTGATATGCGTCACAGGTTACTTAGTATAGGACAGAGGCAGCACACTGAATTATATGTCTTTGTCATCATCTTGGCTTATTTTGTTTAGGGAATAGCATGCGGGAAGAGCAGAGTTCTGGAATTAGGATAACAAGCAGAAAACATGAATGAGCAGACAATTATTGCTACCCTTGCATGTTAGTTTTGTGCCTGTCACAGAATACCTGAGAGATTTATTTGCAATGAACAGAAATTTAGCTCATGATTCTTGATTCAGGAAGACCCCAGACTGAGGGGCTGCACATGGCCTGTGGTTTCTTGTTATATGTCATCGACAAAGAACAAAGGGACATGTGCAAGTGTGTTAGTCTTTGTCAAAATGAGAAATCACTGAGACATCCAAATTAAAAGGAGGGTCATGGCTTTAGAGCTTGAAGGCCATGGCTACTTGTCCCATTGTTTCTGAGATCATCACAAGATGGAACAACATAGGTTGGAGCATGTGGTAGAATAAAGTAGCTCACCTCATGGCAGAGAGGAGTCGGAGACCCAGAGAGAGGAACAGTGAGATCTGGGTGGGTGTACATGCAGACCATAACATTGCTCAGGTCATTCTTTGTTGTAGCAGTACTCTGGCATCTGATGACCTCCATAGCCAGCCATACCCCACATCTGTTTCAACTATGCAGCTTACTCAATTGCTATTCCCAGTGCAAGTGCTATATTCCAGATTTATTTATTATTACATTAATTTATTCTCTACCCCATTCAAATAAATCATTTAACTGTCCCACGTCTCTGCCCCTCCTTCTGCCAGGACCCCATCTACCAATCCAGTAGTGGTCAATGCATCCTTTAGGGTCTTGGTTTTCTTGTTTCCTAGCAAGCTTTTCCAGAACGGAGGCAAGAAATTCAATGTGCTTCTTTATTAATCCTTGTGATGTTATTGGAGCAGCGAGACTTGAGGGAGGGTTGTAAACTTTGAAGTTCATGAGTTCAGATGAAAATTTAATAGCTTGGAGGATATAATCCAACCTCTTGGATTTTTATTTTCTCTACTTTATTGAAGAACACAATCAAAACTGAAACACATTCACGGGTGATAATGTTTTAAATAGACTTTTAATTTGTTTTGAGAATTTCATACTGTATTTACATCATTTTTACTCCTCTCTTGTTCCCCTCTAACTCTTCCCATGATCCTCCTCAAATTTGGGACCTCTTTCTTTGATTATTGTAATGAATATACATATATGCACACATACATATATGTGTGTGATATATATCATATATGTGTGTGTATGTAGAAATACAAGCTGCTTGAGCATATTCAGTATTGCTTGTTTGTACATGTTTAGAGCTGGCCACCCAGGATTGGATAACCCGTTATGTGGATGGTTCTTCTAGTAGATCCATTACATGTTTGGGGCTGACCACTCAGGATTGGATAACCTATGATGAGGCTGGCTCCTGTAGTAGATTAATTCTCCTCTCAGCAGCCATCAATTGCCTATAGGTCTTCATCTCGCAGTACAGCCTTGTGAAAATTTCTCCATCCACACTGGCATGCCAATTGTTTTTGTCATTGGTTAAGTCTTATATATGTGACCACATTGTCGCTGTTTCATGGGTGCAGCTTCTTTGTCCTATATAGAAAATTCCATCTGACAACAGACTCCCTGGCCATCTGGCTCTTACAATCATTCTGTACCCTCTTCTGTGATGTTCCCTCCCCCTTAGGTATCACGATTGTGTTGGAGATTTATACATTGGAATTGGACAACCCACAGTCAATTGCTCTCTGTGTTTTGACAAGTTGTTGATTTCCTGTAATGGTTCCCATCTGCCTCACAAAGAAGCTTCTGTGATGAGGGAGAAAGTTAACCTTATCTGTGGGCATAAGGATAAATATTAAAATGTAGTTAGAAATTCTATTGGCTTAGGAACATGGGAGTAGTAGGTTCTTCTCTGGGGTCCATGATTTCAACAGCTACAGTTAGTTGACTGGATTTACAATACAAGGCATGAAATCCCTCCTCCTGAGCCAGTATTGAGTTCATTCTGGTGGCTGGTGGCTACTCCTGAAATATAAGTGTCACTGTTGAACTATTGGCTATTGAAATGGTAGTCAGTGTTGTGGTTCATAGGCTTTACAGCTGCATAGAAGTATTGTTTGCCTTTCTCCTTGGCTGCTTACACACTACCCTCTGAAATGATGACAGATAATCCTCCCGGCATGCCTGTGTGTTTATGGGAGTGGGGTGTGTGCGCAAGTACACACACAGGAATTTATGTTTGCCTACATTGTATTTGGTTACTGAGTGTCTTTTTTGGTTCAGCCAGGCTTTTAGGACCATTTTTCTACATCTGTGCAATATATCTTTGGAATTTTGACAAGGAATGCATTGACTGTGTAGATTCTTTGGCGAGAATGACTATACTACCAACCTTGATTTTTTTAGGAAGACAAATCAGAAGTTTCCTTGGGAATCTGAGGATACTATATAAACATGTTCTTTTAGCCATCTCATTTTGTGGGCTGTTCCTTGAAATCTTTAACTGTTAATCCAGATTTCTAAAAGCTTTGGTTTTGAAGTTGTTTTGGAGGCAAAGGGAAGGGACCTGTGTTATATTCAAATTGTATAGCAATGAATCAACCAGGAGAAGAAACCTTAGGGGGACTACACTGAACAGAAGGACCCATGGATAGGAGATGACATCTCTAACCCATGTGTGGAGATGACAGGTGGGAAGAATGGATCTTCTCTATGGAGGATGAAGATCTAAGAAGTTTTCAATTTACAATTCCCTGACAGTGGATGAGAAGACAGAGCACCTGAGATGCTCAGCCAGGTGCCACTCAGACTCCAGCTCTTTGATGGTGATTAGATGAAGCAGTTTAGCTCCAGATACTGTGCTGAGCCCAGGCAACTCTGGGGTTTAGTCATTGACAGTAGCTCTTTTTCTCCTGTTCTGAATATGTGATGGTTATTTGTGGCTGTGTCTCTTATCTTTGTGATCAACCTGTAATTCTTTGAAGGCAGAGCTTGTCCCTCACTGGTTATTTCATAAAGATTCATAGACATTTCCTTACTTGAAAACATAGCATGCTTGCAAGATACCAATATCACTGAAAATGAATTCAGAGTCTAAAGGGGGGAGACATAATTCACACAGATAATTTCAATTCAAGCTACAAAGCAATATCTCAAAAGGTGGGCCTTGATTTTTCTGTTTGAATCACACAAAGCTTATGTATATCCTCTTTTTTTCTTCACTTCTGTGCCCATATTTTAAAATCTGGAAGTTTTATGTAAAAATTTAAATGTATTTAATATTCTCTTATATTTAAAATCTCTGCTAAAAATAATTACGGAAGTCTCTATGTAGTACTAATAATTAGTCAAAAACATTTATTAGATAAATAAATAATAAACAAACAAAATACAAATTCACAAGTATATCAAAATAATATTTGATTCAGCACAGAGATTATTCACCATCTGTCTCCACATTCATGTATGTAGACCATAATAATGGTTCAGAGTTAAATAAGGTCTCTTCATGAGCAATTACTGAGTTCAATCTACTGCTAGTTCCAAGTGGAGAATGTGAAGATACCCTTATAGTCTCATGATCATAAGTCATCAGACACCAAATGTCCAACAGGCAAATGAAACCTGCTGACAATATGACATGACAGTTGTCATCTACACAATTCGTGTTGGAGAATCATGAAGTTGCTGGGCTGAGGATGTAGCTCAGTTGGTTGAATATTGCCCTAGAGTGCACCAGCCCTTGAGTTCCATCTCCAGCACCAGGTGTGCTGGCACATGTCTATTATCCCATTTGGGAGGTGAAAGCATAGGGATCAGAAGCACAACTTCATTCCATTTACATAGAAAATTAGAGACTGCTTTGAGATAACTGTGAGCACACCTCAAAAATCTGCAACAAGAAAGCCTCATAATATTTTAGGTACATTTGTGATTCTGTGTTGGAGCTATATTCATAGCTATCCTTGGCTGCATATGGCTGCATGTGTCTCATGGGCTGCAGGCTGGAAATGCTGCCTACATTATCTGTTGGGCCAAGAATATGGAGTAGAACCCAAATACAACAGCATCATGAAGCAACTCACAAGGATACCTTCATGGAAATTAACAAGGAGCTGTGTCAATAACTACAACAATAGTTATTATTTACTGAGTTCTCTAAGAATATCAACTCTGAATTAAACATGCTCATACAAAGCCCACTTAATCTTCACAGATTGGGGCTTTTCTGATTATTTGTCTGATGTAGGAAGCTCTGGTTGGAGTAAGTCTATTCCTTGTGTTCCCATCTCCCAAGTCTAGCATGAACTCATGATGATAGAAGATGATCAGAGGCACAAGTGGCCCATGCATGTGTTTTATGAAGCCCTTACTGGCATCACAGTATTGCATATTCCGCTGACAAAAGCCTGTCATTTCTTTAGACTAGATCCCCAGGGAAGAGAAGCTGAAGATCCTCTAAGCAACATGGCGGATGTTGTGTATAGTTGGATGTGGGTTTCTCAGTTTTTTATTGCTGGGGAAACATATATGAGAAAGAAAAGAGGGTCAGATTTATGTTGGCTCATGGTCTCAGGAGTTTCCACTTGTGTTGGCTCTGTTGTGTCTGGGCTATGAGGAGACATTATGCCTGGGCAGCAGGTGGTAGTAGAGCAGAACCATTTACTTTATAGCAGCCAGGAAGAAGAAAATCAGCAAGAAAGGATGAGGTCTAGGGCCCATATCACCCACTTCCTCCAACTAGGCATTATATCTAAGCTTTACCACTTCTTAACACTACACAAAAGTTACCAACCCATCGGTGGATTGAATTGATGAAATTAGTACCCATGCAGTTTGATCTCTTAGTTCCACATTCAGGGAATCAAATTCTCAATCCAAGAAACTTTTGAGATTCATATCCAAACTATAATGGGGTACAGATTTATAACCACTAATATAATAAACACATAATATGTTGAGATTGTCACAAGGAAATAAGGTTTGCATTACAAAAGCCATATAACAAAATTTTAGAGGTGGTGAATTTTAATTTCAAATCTGGATGTTTCTGCCCCACGATTATTTTATCAGTATTCTATTTTGAAGGAACACTGACAATCCAGGATAAAGACATAGGATAAAGAGTCAACCTCTAAGACATCAAAACAAGAATAGTTTTTTTTCTTTGTAATAAATTATGGATACAGAGATGAAAGTGGATGACTACACCGGAATAAATGGAGGCAAATGGCAATGCATGTCAGGGAGGGGTGAAGAAGCAGAGACCTCTGTGTGCACAGACTGGAACTGAGTGGAAAGGAGTCCAAAAGCTTCCCCACAAGGAGCTGATGTGTGGGCAGACTGCAGAAATAACTTCACCTAGGGAAAGGGAGGAAGGAATTCCTGGGAAGAGGATTGACAAGATAGAACAGGATCCATTGCTTGGAATCCAGCTGAACACTTCAAATTCTTTAAGCACAAACCCTCAGACATTAGAGGCCTCAGAATCTCTTGAAACTCCTAGTGAAGACACAGTGGCAGGGGTCTGTCATCAGAGCTCTGTATTCAGCTTGTGCGGCCTGTAGGTCAGGTAGCTAGCATTTTATACAGCAGTTCAGTGTCTCTGATGCAGGAGCACAGAACCCCTTGTCATGTGGTTCAGATGTGGTTTTCCTTTTCTTCTTCTCTACATTTCCTTATTTATTTATTTATTTATTTATTTATTTATTTATTTATTTATTTTACATCCTGATCACAGCCTCCCTCCCAGTCTACCTTCATGCGGCCCCTCCTTTCTTACTCCTCACATCTTTACTTTTGAGAAGGGGGAGATTTCTGCTGGGTACCAACGCACCCTGACCCCTCAAGTCACTGCAGGACTAAGTACATCTTCTCCCACTGAGACCAGAAAGCATGGTCCAGCTAGAGGAACAGGATTCACAGGCTGGCAACCGAGTTAGGGTAAACCTCTGCTCCACTTGTTGGGGAACCCACAGGAAAACAAAGCTACACATCTGCTACATATATGAGCATGCTGAGTGTGTGTGTGTGTGTGGGGGGGTTGGTCCAGGCCTTGTGTGCTGTTTGGTTGGTAGTTCAGTCTCTGGGGCTCTCAAGGGTCCAGGTTAGTTGACTCTGTTGGTCTTCTTCTGGAGTCCCTATTCCCACCAGGTTCCTCAATCCTCTCCCCAACTCGTCAACAAGACTTCCTGAGCTCTGTCTAATGTTTGGCTGTGGGTCTTTGCATTTGTTTCAGTCAGCTGCAGGGAGGAACCTCTCAGAGGACAGTTATGTTAGGGTCCTGTTAGAAGCATAATAGAATAGCATTTAATAGTGTCAGGGATTGGTTCTTGCCCATGGGATCAATCTCAAGTTGGGCCAGTCGTTGGTTAGCCATTCCCTCAGTCTTTGCGACATCTTTGTTCCTCCACTTCTTGTAGGCAGGACAAATATTGGGTCAAAGTTTTGTGGGTGGGTTGGTGTCCTTATCCTTCCACTGGGAGTCCTGCTTGCTTAAGGAGGTGATTCTGATGAAGGAGCTCAAATCTCTTGGCGTTCTTCAGATGTGTTTTGTTTTTTCTTTTTCATCAGACTTCATATCCCCCCACTGCTAGGAGTATCAGATAAAGTCACCCTCCTAGACTCCCTAGAGCCTCCCATTGCAGGTGTCTGGCATGTCCTAGAGATGCCCACCCTGCCTCCAATTTCTATTCATTCTCTGGTCCTCTGGATTCAGCTCTCCCTACATCTGAGACCCCCCCCCCCCACACCTGTGTTCTTCCTTTCCCCAATCCCTCTCCCATCTGGATCCCACCTCCCTCCACCTCCAATGACTATTTTATTTCCCCTTCTGAGTGAGATTAAAGCATCCTTCTTTAGGCCCTCCTTGTTATTTAGCTTCTTTGGGTCTGTGGACTGTAGCATGTTTATCCTGAACTTTATGGTTAATATGCACTTGTAAGTGAGTATATACCAGGCATGTCATTTTTGGGTCTGGGTTACCTCTGTCTGTATGATATTTTCTAGTTCCATCCATTTACCTGAAAATTTCATGATGTTTTTGTTTCTAATAGCTGAGTAGTATTCCATTGTATAAATGAATCACATTTTCTTTATCCATTCTTCAGTTGAGGGACATATGGGTTGCTCCCAGATTCTGGCTATTACAAATAAAGCTGCTATGAACGTAGCAGAGCAAGTACACATCTGTGTGATATGGTGGAGCATCTTTTGGGTATATACCCAGGAGTGGTATAGCTGGGCCTTAAGGTAGAACTATTTCAATTTTTTTTGAGAAACTGCCAAATTGATTTCCAGAGTGGTTCTACAAGTTTGTACTCCCACCAGCAATGGAGGAGTGTTCCCCTTGCTTCATATCTTCCCCAGCATGTGCTGTCCCTTGAGTTGTTTTTTTTTAAAATATTTGCTATTCTGATGGGTGTAAGGTGAAATCTCAGAGTCCTTTTGATTTGCATTTCCTTGTGACTGAGGACACTGAACATTTCTTTAAGTGCTTCTCAGTCATTAGAGATTCCTTTGTTGAGAATTCTGTTTAGCTCTGTATCCTATTTTTAAATAGGATTATTTAGGGTTATTTGGGTTGTTGGTATCTAACTTTTTAAGTTCTTTATATATTTTTGGATATTAGCCCTCTGCTAGATGTAGAGTTGGTGAAGATCTTTTCTCAATTAAGAGGCTGCTGTTTTGTCCCATTGATGGTGTCTTTGCCTTACTTCCGATTTTCAGTTTCATGAGGTCCCATTTATCAATTATCATTCTTAAAGACTGAGACTTAGAGGTGTTTCGTTCAGGAAATTGTCTACTGTACCACTTCATCATGACTATTCCTCACTTTCTGTTCTATTAGATTTAGTGTATCTGGTTTTACATTGATGTCTTTGATCCACTTGGTCTTGAGTTTGTGCAGGGTGATAAATACAGAACTATTTGCATTCTTCTACATGCAGACATCCAGTTAGACCAGCACCATTTGTTGAAGATGCCTTTGCCCCAACTCCTGTTGTATGGTTTTGGCTTCTTTGTCAAAAATCTAAGTGTCCATAGATGTTTGGGTTTATTTCAGGGTCTTTGATTTGACTCTGTTGATCAACCTCCTTCTATACCAGTACCATGCAGTTTTTATTACTATTGTTCTGTAGTTTAGCTGAGATCGGGGGTGGCTTTGCCTCCAGAAGTTGGTTTATTATACAGGATTGTTTTAGCACTCCTGGGCTTTTTATTTTTCCATATAAAATTGAGAATTGTTCTCTCATGGCCTTTAAAGAATTGTGCTGGAATTTGATGGGAATTGTATTGAATTTATAGATTTTTTTTTTTTTTTTTTTAGTAAGATGGTCATTTTTACTGTGTTAATCCTATCCATTCAGAAGACAGGGGAGATCTTTCCATCTTCTGATATCTTCTTTAGTTTCTTTCTTCAGAAAAATGAAGTTTTTGTCATATAGGTCTTTCACTTGCTTGGTTAGTTACACCAAAATATTTTATATTATTTGTTGCTATTGTGAAGGGTATTGTTTCCCTGATTTCTTTCTCAGTCTATTTATCATTTGTATAGAGGAGGGCTACTGATTTATTTTTTTGAGTTAAGGCTGTGGTTTTTATTTCTCTCAAGTTCATGCTCTGGAAGCTTGCTTCCATGTGCAGTAGTACTGAAAATCAGTGGGACCTTCAAGAAGTAAGGATCAGGATGGAGACTGTATCTTAATGGTACAGCAGTTGTGTAGCGTGTGTGAGGCCTTGGATTTGATTCCCAACAGGAGAAAAAAATAATCATGAATAAGAAGTTGGGTTAAGTGGGAGATGACTAGGTTACTGAGACTTGACATTTGGGAGGGACCAACTCTTATCTGGAGGGAGCGGCTTAGGTTTTCTGGGACTGGATTGGTTACTCTCAAAGCTGGCTGTTATAAAGTATGCTTTTCCTCTTTTACATGCAATTCCCTGTTCTTGTTTCCTTTATCACCATGTGTGATGGTTTTATTTTTGTTGCTAACTAGTCAAGATTTAGAATAACCTAGGCAATACCGCTCTGGGTATGTCTTTTCAGAGTTTAAAAAAGGTTTATCCCCGAATATGGGCAGTATCACCTTATTGCTAAGATTCTGAATTTACAAAACACGGAGAAATTAAACTGCATATCAGTTTTCATGTCTCTCTGCCCCAGCAAGTCTGACCCTATCTGAAAGAATTTCTCCTGGCATTAGTCACAGTTAAACTGGGAGGAAGAATTCAGGTCCTAACTCAAGAAAAAGCTTCAGGTGTGAAATCAGAATAGAGAGACTGGGATGCCCCAAGAGACATGGGGCTTTAGAGCCAGAGTGGCCAAGAGTCTGAAGCCTCTTGGGGATCTGATGAAACCCTGGTGAAATCTTCAGAATCCACTCTGCCCTCCTTGGGCCTTAAACCTCATAGACCAACAACTGATGGGTAACAGGGTAGCATGCCTCATCCATAGAAAAGCCACAGAGAGGAATACAGTGCTTTTGCACTAACGGGAAGAGAGATGCCACCCAAAGAATGTTCATATTCAGGGGCACAGATGCACCTCCCCAGCACCTACTGAGTGAAATAGTATTGTGGCTTGGGTAAGTGTGTCCTCAGGCCACCTTGAAGGATGAGGTTGCTCAGGTTACCGGTTCTTGGGTAGGACCAGTCTCCCCACACTTTTATTGCTGTGCCTTTCTTGCTATGATGGACTTTACCCTTAAACCAAATCAACCCTTCCTATCTTAAGTTGCTTTGTCAGGTATGTTGTTGTAAGAAAGAGAAACAGAACTAATCCACTGACCAAGCTTCATTGTTCAACTTTCAAAATGATGAGTTTTCTTTTATAGTTCCCACCTTAGGTGGTTTATATCAATATGACATGCAATAAGACACAGATTTATAAGTTCTTTCTATACACTGAAGGCAGCAAAACAATGGTAGGAGGTGCTATGGTCTAGTAACTGAAGAACAGATGAAGAAAACTCTTTAAACCATGTTGACTTTTGAGTTTACTTCCCATGCAATGATGATCCTCCAAAATTAGTCAAGAGAATATTATAACCAGATATAAATGTTGGAAGGCCACTTTCTCTGCATCAGGTCAGAAATAACAAATATGTTGAACAAGAGGAATCTCTTAGAAATGAGTGTCATAGTCTAGGTGTACCATATTAAGGATGGAAAATTCTGACTTGAAAATGCTAGTCTAAGGCATAGTTGTAATCTGAATGTCTTCATTACTGATAGAAAGAGTCATTGAATGAATTTTAAATTTAAAATGGGTAAATGTGGAGGAGAAAGACCTTTGTGATACCAGCAGCGATGGACACAAGTAGAGTATGAATTTTTGATGAACTAAATATTGGTGATATGTCTTCATTCTGAAATGCATCCTGTACTCAAATATAACTTACTTTCAGTCTAGTTTTCTTTGAAAAAGTATTGCTCCTTTAGTGAAGGTTCCTTAAATAGGCACATTTTCTTCCAAGATTAATTAGGCGATCTCCCTGGGTCAATTCTATTAACCTGTAATTAGAATGTAAAGTTGCTCATTCTCCAGGACACTGTAATTGCATCTTACCGTGTGCAGATATACACTGCACTGGAGAACAAGTGGGAAAAGGAACCGAGTAGCAGAGCCCAGTGCTGTTGGCTCCTGGCCTGGTCTTAAGCATGGCAAACCAAGTTCCCCATTCCTATTGAAAGAATCCTGATAAGGTGCTTATAAAAAGAAGCAGAAGGGAGATTAAGTGTCTGGATAGATACTGTGTAAAGCAGCTCAAGCCCTTTACACAAGCATATGTGCAAGGCTCCTAACCCCCCTCCCTTTGTCCACAGTTTATTTTCAGCAGGACAAATGACTCAAGTTGCACTTACCAGTAAAAATGCTACACTTTAGAAATGGTAGGACAGGAATTAGTCCCCACTCTTTCCAAATGCAAAAAATGAGAGTTTGAGAATAACCTGGTCCTTCTTATTTCCAGTCCAGTGCCCCTGAGCAGAAAGATGCATAGAAATCCCAGCCCTTACTTTCAAAACATCACCAGAGAATGTGAGCTTTCTCATCACTGTTGCCAAAACACACAGAACAGCACTAAGGAGGAAGAGCTATTTTGGCTCATAGGCTCATCGAGTTCAGTCCATGAATGCTTAGATATATGGCATTAGGAGACATGTCTTGGTAGTAGGAACATGTGGCGGAGGAATTTTTTCACTTCTTAGAGGACAGGAAACAGGGAGTAAGGAAGAGGACCAGAACCAGGTACATCATTCTAAAATACTCCTATAGTGATGTACTTTTTGCAGCTCAGCTTGGCTCTCCCTCCCAACATTTTCCAGGACTTCCTAGGATAGTGCTACTAGCTGGGGAACCAAAGATCCACACAATCAATGGCACAGCATCTCACAGTTTAGCCATAGCAGGTGATAATCCTCCTTCTTCATCTATGAGTTCAATATCTTATCCTGAGCCACAATATGAGACCCAACTTCTTGACAGACTCCTGTTCCTATCTTGACTGAGATTACAGCCTTACAATTAATTTCTCAATTATAGCTTTTATAGATTTTTTTTTTTACTTTCCATAAAATGAATGTTAAAATTACAAAAACCAACTGTGTCTAGGAGTATCTTCATCTGTCAAAATACAAATGTCTTTCACCTTGATCAATCACCCCTGCCTCCACCAAAGCTCAGGGAACATCTTGGAAGAGGAGATGGAAAAACTTAAAGAGCCAGAAAATATTGGGAAGTGTTGTTGGATGCTGTCTTGGAAACATGACAGGGCTGCTGAACTCATGAGCGGTCACTTGGACACAACCTATCCAAAATCAAGCCCTTAAAACCCCAGTGTGGACTTGGGGGGAAGGAGCCTGAGACCTCACCCCTAGCTGAGGAGCTTTTGGCCCTTGATAGCAGCTTAGGGAAGGACAGTGTTTTGAGATCACTAGATTGATCGTGCTCCAGTGGATGACCACACACCCATGCATACACAGGCATGGGATGATTGGAATACTTTTTTAAAGAAGACATAAAGTTGTGAGGGAGATGTGTGATGCAATCTTTAGAGAATGGGGAGGCAAATGAAGAGTGAATACGATCATAATGCCACTGTACACATACACAAGCACAAAATTTTAATATGTGAATAGTCTCATCTCAACTGGATTACCTGTTTCTTCTCTTACCTAATACGGGGATAAAAAAGTTTCCTTGTGACAGAACAGAAGATCCACAAAAGGAGCCTTAAAGGAAGAAGAAGATTGCACTGCATTTTACAGTGGCCCCTCTCCAACAGGGGAACAGTTCCATCCCAGAACCTGCAAATGTGACACACACACACACACAGAGAGAGAAAGAGAGAGAGAGAGAGAGAGAGAGAGAGAGAGAGAGAGAGAGAGAGA
>JADRCH010000051.1:1307605-1492028 GCA_019843965.1 Rhynchomys soricoides | reverse complement strand
GAGAGAGAGAGAGAGAGAGAGAGAGAGAGAGAGAGAGAGAGAGAGAGGCAGAGCTTTTATGAATACACTGGAGGTTTTTGAGATGAGGTAATTTGGAATGTCCAGATGAGCCCTGACATCAATAATAAGTGCTCTTATTAGAGTGAGAGAAGAGACACAGAGATAAAGGGAAGGTCACATGAAACTAGAGGAAAATCGTAACATAGCCCTAAACCCCTAAGGGCAACAGCGGCCCAGAGAAATGAGGTTTCCCCCTAGTGTATTTTCAGGGACTCAGGCCTGGTGACTTTCATCTTGGAAGGAATGTTTTTCTGTTATAGGACACACAGCATGTGAAGATTTGTTTGGAGCAGCTTCAGAAAGCCAAGGTGACAGGTCCCAGGACAGCCATGAAGACCAGGCAGGCAGGCAGGCAGGCAGGTAGGATGGAAGCTCTCAGGAGTTGATGCCCCAAGTTCATAGAAACACAAGGTCAGACACTTGCAAGAACCCAGAAGTCAGCTGGAGACTTCTAGCCTGCCTTAGTTGTAGTTGCAAAGAGTGGGTTTCAGAACCTGAAAGACATTTGGAGTAATTGTAATTTCAAGAAGGAGAAATACCAGCTAACTACTGAGGAGACTCCACACTCAAGGTTTTCTCTGCATCTTTAATAAGTGTAGTTATGGAATCAGCTTTGGTGCTCATAAACTGACAAATAGGTAACAATATCATAGCATATACACACAATGTAGTATTATTGAGCCATAAAGGGGAGTGGAATTATGTCACTTGCAAGAAAATTGATGGAACTGAAGATCACTATACTAACTGAAGTAAAGCTCACATTCTCAAGTGTCATACATGTGTGGCATTTTTCCTTTATGTAGAATCTAGGGGAATGAAAGGAACATGGAATGAAGAGGAAATGTTGAATATGTGGTGATAGAAGAGAAAAGGAGTTCGGGGCAAGGAGACCAGAAAGAATAATCAAGAGAGTGAATCTGAACCAAGGTCATCATATGCGTGTATGGAAATGTCACAATGGACTCTTTGCTTTGTACAATAAACATTTAATTAAATAAAAAAAAATCAGCTTGTCAAATCTTAGAAAGGCCAATAGACCACTCCTGATGAATAAGACAAACAGTTCACAAAGGAACTCACCCCAGCAGGTGCTTGGTAGATTTCTGTTTAGGCTGAGCTTTGTCGTTGGGTCTCTTGATGTTTATTATATGGTTATCAGAGAGGAATGCAACCCAGAACTCACCACACTTCACCTCAGGTCTGAATATCACATGCCTCAGAAATGATTAGTGACATTTCTCTATGTTGAATCTAGGGAGAATCCCAAGAATCTGTCCCTTCCCAGCCATCCTGCAAGAACCAAGCTAATACACAGCCCTTGACCCCCCATGCATTTTAGATCCCTACTTTCCTCTTGGACAGCTAATGTACCCTTCCCGACCTAACACAGAATAGATTATTTCTATTTTCTGTTGAAACATGTCTCCACAAAGGAAGAAAATCCAGAGTAAACATGAAATATAAATAAAGAATAAGATAAATGTCAAATGGAAAAGAACGATCATTAGTGGCAGTTAAAACCTCTACCCTGAGTCTTGGTAAACAAGAGCCTGAAGCTCACACACCACAGAAAAATGCCTTTCCTTCTCCACAAATCCTTGGATTTGAGGCTGTTTCTGCCTCACTGGGACCAAGAAACTTTCTTTTGGGTCTCTTCAACGTTGAAAATACCTCTGAAGTGAGTGAGGAAGTAATTTCCCATTTTGGTCCATGTTTGCTTTGCAGGGTGTTCAATGAGTCTTCTGTGCAAACTGCTGAGCTCATTTCACCACCATCATTTCAGCTGAAAAGACAGTTGGGCTTGCCAAAGTGCATTTGCTTGTGTATACAACATCACCATAAATGGGTCTGGAGCCTAAATGCCAGGTGCAGAGTGGAAAGCTATGTGTTTGGGGATAATGGAAGCTGGGATTTTCCAGGGTCACTTCATATTCCAATTGACAGTTTCTTTGATTCAGATGGGTCAAGAGATCTGCCCAAGGTTACATACCGAGAGGGAAGCTGAAGCAGCCAGGGTCTCACCACATGCCACCAGTTCCACACTGAGTCAGGCAGAGGCTGATCTTCTAAAGAATAGAACATTTTAATTTCCTTCTTCACATCTGAGGTTTTATTCAGGTAAAGGTCTAGACCTTAGCTCAGTCCTGTATCCATCTTCTTCTCTTCCTTGATTATACCCTGTATCCTTTATATACTATTCAGATCCCTGTGAATATGAGACACTTACCTAAGCATAGAAATACATAAATAAGTAAAATATAAAAATACAAGAGAAAAGACTCTCAAAAGGAGCATCAAAACGCTTTATGAATCAGATTTATTTGAACAAAGTATCACCCATCCTAAAAAGAGAGCAACTGACTCTCTTGGCAGATTTATAAAACTGGGTTATTTCACTGTCAAACCATGTACCAAGTGTGTGATAAGGTTCAAGAAATGGGCCAAGGAATTGTAATTGTCTCTTCTCTGTTTAAAAGACTCCTTTTGGGCTTGGAGAAAAGTCCAAGGAACTTGTAGCATGGGAGGGAATGAGACGAAGCTGTAGTGTGCTGAGGATATGAGAAGCGGCACTTGTCACACTCAACCCGTTCATTCTCCTACGACAGCAGAGATTGGATGCCAGCCTGGAACTCATTAAGGATATGACCTTTTCCCCTTAATTAAAATCATGCTCAGATCAAAGCTGAAGTATTTCATGGTGGAAAGGTACCAGGTTCAGACAAAGATTCTCTGGTATTTGAGGTCAAGTGATCTCTTCTATAAGTGGGTAGACTTACAGATATAAGCCATTGGGTGATGAAGCCACGAACTGCATCACTAATATCCAGCACCTGAGCTTGGTGGTTGGCCAACAGATGAATATAATAAAACCTATCAAACCAAGATTAGGCTGTCCTTAAGTGATACCTTAGTATTTTATAAATTCCAATATCTTCATGCTCAGAAAGCTATCTCCTAAGAAAAACATTGAATATGTCATTAGAGAAATAAAGCTAATGATATTAGAAACCTCAACATTTATAGACAGAGACCCTCAAGAGCAGTGGTTCTCAACCTTCTTAATGTTGTGACCCTTTCATACAGTTCCTCATGTTATGGTGACCTCCAACCATAAAATGATTTTAATTGTTACTTCATAACTAATTTTGCTACTATTATAAATCATAATATAGACACCTGTGTTTTCCAATGGTCTTATGCAACCCCTGTGAAAGAATCATTTGACCCCCAAAGGGGTCATGACTCATAGGTTGAGAACTGCTGTTCATGGGTATGTAAACAGTGCATTTATGTCTGCAAAGTACATTGGTGTCCAAATTAGAGTTGAAATAAATTATGAAAAATGTAAAACAAGGGACTAGGGAAGTGTTCATACAAGGAACCACATAGGGACCACAGTTCAGATCCTCAGCACCCATGGAAAAAGCTAGTGTTACTGTGAGTGTCTATTACCCATGTACTGGGCAAAGGGAAAGTCGGGAGGATCCTTTGGGTTTCTCCAGCCAGCTAATCTAGCCAATAAATGGCAAGCTCCAGGTTCAGGGAGAGGTCCTGGCTCTAGAGAAAGCAGAAAGTGCTAGAACAGGACACTTGACATCCTCTTTTGTCTTCCCTGCATGTGCACAGATACATACAGACACAGACACATAAGCACACAGACACATATAGACACATATGCATAAATAGACAGACACACGGATACAGGCACACACACAAATACACACAGATACAAACACACATACACACAAGTAATGAGGTGTAACTAGCTCTTATATAATGGCTACAAGGACTTAATGACAGTGTTTTTAGCATCCAAACACAATACAGCCATAACTTCATTTACAAACAGAGAAACCAAGACTCTGAGAATTTATGTCACTTAGACACAGTCAGGAAAACAGCAGGGCTGAGTCCTGCCCTAGAACCGAGGCCAGCTGGCTCCTTAAACACTGTGCATGTTGTTTCTTTAGCTTTCAGATCAGCTCCCAAAAATCCAGACCAAATGTCCATCTGCCCAGCTTCCTTTTATTTAAACCCCAAATAATAATAAGCAGTGGACTTTATAACTTAATGGTTTATTTTTATTGTTCTTATTTTTATTAGTAACTACTATGTTTTCCTAAACCACCCTGAATCATTCCCCGGGAATTCGGTACTGTCTCTTGGAAACTGCTATGGTAACTCCATCTTACACAGAGTCTGCAGGCAGCCGGGGTCAAGGATTTCTCCTAGTGTGGCAAAGACAGAAAGTAGGAGTGTTAGCATTGAAATCAAGGTTGGGATTTGATTTCAGTGTTGAATTCTGGGCTTCTCTCCGTGTCTATCTGTCTTAGAGTATCTCTCTTAGTCCCTGTCTTTGTCCCTGTGTCTCTCTTTCTGAAACTACCAACCAGCTTACATCTAAACTTATGGTTTCTCTCACAGTTGTACTCTGTCCTGAATGGGAAGGGTAGTTCTAAGATGACCCAGTCTCTTCCTGTGTTTTCTTTGCTCTGGCCTGGCAATCTGTGGGCTCTGTGGCCTTCTGTTCCTCACTGGAGCTTCTGAAAAGATCCTCTCTTTAGGATCTCCCTTATAAGATCAGAGGCCTATTCACCTGTGATTTTTATGATTTCTCTATCTTTCCATTCCTCCCTCCCTCCCTCTGCTCCCTCCTTCCCTCCCTCTGCTCCTGCCCTCCCTCCCTTCCTTTCTCCCTTCCCCTGACTCTTCTTTCCTTCTATTCCTTTTTTATATCTGTGTGATGTCTTCCTTATGGCAAGGGGTGGGTTGAATATTTCTAGGAGCAGTGTGCATGGGGACCCAGTCACTGTTCATAAGATTCAGCATATGTGGACTGTTTCCTTGTTTGGCTCTCATCTCCCCACTGACAGCTTGGTCTGTTCTTGAGTCTGTGTTTAGGGGATCCTGAAAAGGCCTAGAAATGTGTTCTTGTGTCAAGAACAGATAGTTCTCGAAAGGAGAACTAAAGGATTCCAGGGTCCTACTCAAGAAACAGGAACCCAAGCAACTTCATCCTTCAAGGTGGCCTGAGGACACACTTACCCAAGCTACAGTGCTATTTCACTCAGTAGGTGCTGGGGAGGTGCATCTGTGCCCCTGAATATGAACATTCTTTGGGAGGAAGCTCTCCTCCCGTTAGTGCAAAAGCACTGTATTCCTCTCTGTGGCTTTTCTATGGATGAGGCATGCTACCCTGTTACCCATCAGTTGTTGGTCTATGAGGTTTAAGGCCCAAGGAGGGCAGAGTGGATTCTGAAGATTTCACCAGGGTTTCATCAGACCCCCAAGAGGCTTCAGACTCTTGGCCACTCTGGCTCTAAAGGCCCATATCTCTCTGGGCATCCCAGTCTCTCTACTCTGATTTCACACCTGAAGCTTTTTCTTGAGTTAGGACCTGAATTCTTCCTCCCAGGTTAACTGTGACTAATGCCAGAAGAAATTCTTTCAGATAGGGCCAGACTTGCTGGGGCATTGTTCTCTTCATCTCTTCCAGAGGACAGGGTTCCCAAGGGAAATGTTGAGCCCATTGTCCACTTGTGTGCACGACTCTTACTGAACAGTCTTGCTGGTCTCTATTCTGTCATGGGTTCATTTTAATGACCCAGTCACTTCTAGGTCATGAGCTTACCTTCTGCTGGGGTAAGGGAGGGCAGATAGGAGTTTTAGGAGAGCATTCTTTAAGCCTTGTCTTGCTGGTGTTATACTCAATTGTGGGAATAGTTAGCGGATACTAGATACAGAATGTGTTTCACTGTGAGAGTCAGAGAACAGTTGAGTCATCAGAGTGGTCCCTGCATAAGGCCAGGAGTGGAGACTTTAGAGTTTCTATCTGATGAGACTTCTTGGAAATCTGAAATTGGTCAGGTGGGACTTGAGTGGGCAGCAGTGGACATTCAGGAGCTGGTAGAATAGTTTCCTTCGGGTCTTTGATGGCAGTGGTAGATTTCTTAACAGGCTTCAGGATACGGTCACCAGTCTACACATGAATTCAGTTTATGTCTTTGCCCCAAGTGAATGAACTGCTAATATCATATTTTAAAATTGATTTTTTTGGTTGAGAAAATTGTGTTTATGGTTCATTTGAGGCTCTGAAGTATGTAAACATTGTGGAATGGCTAAATCTAGCTAATGAACAAATGGATCAGCTCATGTGGTGCTCATGCTGAGAGAACAGGTAATAGCAATCTTGACAATTTCAAGAATAAAATACATCATCCAGAATGGTTGCTACTCTGTGTGGCAGCTCACTTAAACACACCGCTCTAATCTAACTATAATTACATATCTGTGGACCAATGTGTTGCCTTTCCTCTCGCCAGCACCCCCCAACCATTCTACTCTCTAATTCTATGAACTCTCCATTTTACATCACACACATATGAGACCATGTGTTTGTCTCTCTGTGCTAGATGCTTATGTGTGTTGTACTGGTTGACAGAGTTTTCTGAAGCATTTTGTACTCTACATGAGCCTTGTTTTTTTCTTCCACTCATCCCTTTACAGGCATTTAGGCTGATTGTGTAGCTTGACTCTTGTGAACACTGCTACAGTACACATGGGAGTTCAGACAGATCTTTGACATATTAATCTTAAAATGCCCCTCTAGGAACCTTTGCCTCTAAGCACCTAGAGATATCTGCCATTGTTTGCAAGTGGGACTCCTGTAGAGAGACACACTGTGAGTTCATTAGACACTGCAGCACACTTCACTGCATGAAGTTTTCTCCCCAGAATTGTGGTAGCATTCTTATATTAGCTGCGGAGACAAGGAAATGGGGATGAAAAAAGCCAGAGGAATTCCATATCTCTGAGCTGCTTGGAGACATGCAAATACGGGGCTGTTGCATCTCTACCTTCATCTTTTCATTTACCACTTTGCTATATGGTTTTTCTTCAGTTTGGGACTATTTTTCTGCGCAAACAAAAAAAATAATGCAAACCAACTAAGATCAACCCAACCCAACCCAACCCAACCCAACCAAACTAAACCAAACCAGACCCTAAGAGGGTGGGGCATAGAGGTTTACAAACTTTGTACTTGATGTAAGACAAATATGAGTTCACACACATAGGCTATCAGAAGTGGCTTCACCTTGCCTCTAAACACAAGAAAATCAGTTCAAATCCCATCCTCCCTCCCACATATAAAGAAATGTGCCATTTTCTTTATATCTACATTCATTTAAACTAATACATGAATGTCAAGCTTATTCTCATTAATTTTAATTTTATAACATTTTTCTATCCTGTGTAGTACCTTGTTTTGAATGCTATAATCTGTTCAGCCTGGCTATATTTGTACATTATTTAACCTTGGCTAATTTTTGCCTACTTCCACACAAAACCCCTTCACCCACTCACTGTAGTAGCACAGCATTTCAGACAGGGTAATCAATATGCTAGGGATATAGCATCTCTTTCCATTGGTTCTATGACTATTATTTTACCTTTTTTTATTTGCTTCTCTTAGAACATGGGGACTGATGTTTTAAAGTGAGAGTCAGCAATGGAGAAAAACTTGAATTCACACTGGAAACAAATATACATGCACTTCTATGCACTGTATCCTAGAGAACAATGCAAATGTCCTGAATTTTAAAATGATGTATGAGCTGTGATCAAGACAGGAAAAAAAAGATACCATATATATTTCAAAATCTCAGGTATATTTTTTCAATCCTATTTAACCTTGGGAAAATTATTTAAGCATTCTGGAACAGGTTTTCTGTTTTTTTCTTTTTCCATAAATAACCTTATATAATATTCAAAAGGACAATGGTGTATAATTTTGTACTTATGAGGAATGAAGGCATCCAATAGTTCAATCATAGCTATAAGACATGTATTTCAGAAAGCTGGGCTTTGAACCATGGATACCCAGTATTGTGGCTCAGTTAAATGCACAAGGGTAGTTAGGCAGATTAGAAGGAAGTAGATGGCCTCAAAGGTTAGATGATCAATGAATCTAAAGCTTAGGCATCAGATAGAAAGCAAGGCAGGTGGGTGCAGAAGTGCTAATTGGTCAGCATGGCTGTGGAACTCAGAACAATGCCAGACCCAGGTCCCAGAGCTCTATTCTCACCATACCTCACTGCCTGGACCTTGGGCCCCACTTGCTTTTGGCCAGGTTATCATTCTGCCCATCTGTGCCTTCATGTTTGTCAATCCCCCAAAAGCTTACATGTTGGGATATTAAGAAATACTTTTAAGAGATGTGAACTAGCAGGAGGTCCTCAGGCTAACCAGAGCCACTACAATCAGGGGTTGTGGTAGCCCAGCAACACTGGTGTTTTGTTAGGATATGTGTTATCTCACTCACATATGTACTCCCACCTTGATGTGAGAGAGTCAAGATGCTCCGAATAGGAGCCGCTCCAAGGCTAATACACACTTAGAACCTCCAGAAATTTTAGCAAAAACAATCCCCCTTTCTTTATAGTTATCTTGCCTTGGTTATTTAATTATGATGAGAAATAAAATAAATTTATTATATTATAATCTCACAAGTCATAAAGGATTACAACATTTGATAACTTTAAATAATAGAATTTAAACATTTATTTATAAATGCTATAGGGGCACATGCATGACACCGTGTGCATGTAGAAACAACAGGGCACTTTGCAGAAATCAGTTCTCTTCGTTAACCCTATGGGTCCTGGGGATTCAATTTTGATCATTAGGTTTGGGTGCAAGTGCTTTAATGTGTGAGCTATTTCACTAGCTCATAATTTTCTAATGTATGCTTTCTTTTCTGAAGATTAGAAGTCAAAAGGAATTGTCATTTAGATTATATCATATATGAAGTCCTTCGGGGGAGATTCTTTGTGACTTTCTTTTAGCTTCTGAGATTGCTAAAAGTTTTGTGTGTTTCTTGGTTTTTAGATACAATACACCAAATATTTGTTCTCTCTCTCTCTCTCTCTCTCTCTCTCTCTCTCTCTCTCCCTCATGTGTGTATGTGTGTGTGTCTGTATGTGTGTGTAGGTGCATGTGTGTCCCCACCGCATGCACATGCGTGTGTTACATTTATAGATACTGGCCTTACAACTTCAATATTATTGAACCTACAACCATGAACTTTTTATGGTTAAGGCTTACTACAATGTAATGTAGTACAATGTAATGTATTACATGCAATAAACCCCTCTGCCATACTGTCTTTTACAATTACTGCTATGTACAATGTGCCCTGGTGCTAATGTCCTCATCTTCACGAGGCAGATGGGGTCATAAATTTGGAGAGAAAGGACATCTCTCATTCTGTCCCACTGGGAAGTTTTAGGTTGTCATGTGTGCTTAGAGCTTGCCGGGTTTTTGTTTAACCACAGGGCCCTGGCTCTTCTGTTGACCTCTATGCTCTGGAAAGGTCAAACTCTATGATGTACTCTCTGGACTGCCTTTAAATTATCTCTGGTGAATCTAGAGATTCAGAGTGGAGGCACAAAATCCAGGGGAGAGACAAATCAAAGGTCATAGACATATAGATTCTTTCTTTGACTTTTCAGTAATCCGATTTGTGATTAGCTTTAATCACAAATACTACTTCATTAATACTACTTTCTTAAACTTTTTAATTGTACAAAAATTATACAAGCAAAATATCCTTTACGATAAATGTATATTAACATTGGTGTGAATAGCTTTGAAAAAGGGTGCTTTAGGAAAATTAGACCTGAATTTTTCTTGTCTTGTCTTTCCTCTTCCCTCTCTCTCCCTCATTCTTTTCTTCTCTGAGCTGTATATGTGCACCTGGTGTGGACATGTGTTTGTGTAACTGACAGAGGTGATAAAGAACATAAGTGCCTCCACTGCATGCCAATGTCTGGTTTCATAGTAAGACCACTTGTTCTAACTGTGGTCACCTCCCTGTTTCCCTTAGACCAATCATATGAGGTGAGCAGTAGGAAAACAGATCTGACCTGATGACATACTTGCTCAACTCCACACATTCATCACTTCGTGTTGCCTCTTTTCTTTCATTAGGCCACTGAAACCAGAACCCTGAGTTCCACCGCTTTCTCCAAGGCCTGATTTTCAGGTTTTCTTTAAGTTTTCCCATGTCTGACCCTTCATCTCATTCATTGATCTGGGTTTTCATACAAACTATTGGAGAACATTCTTACTATGCACTAACCATTGTTCTGGATATCATGGACCCTTGAATGAGTAGAAATCGTTTCTAGTCTCAGAGAGTATACATTTGCATGTTTATGTTTTACACATTTTCTGAAATATTAGAAGGGTGCCTTTTCATGCACGAACATACCGTGCATCGTTTTGACTTCTTAATCTACAGATGTCTTATATAGATAACATCTGTTTGATAGGCAACAACTTTCTGTAATGCCTCCTTCAATTTCATTTCCAGCAGCCCTTTCCAATTCACAAGGCCTGCAAAGCATATTTGACTTAACATTGACATGAAAAATCTACCTTAATAATGAACATCTGCCCTAGATATTCTTGCCACCATTTCCTCTCAAATGTACAAATACCTACAAGGGTACAGAGAATGATGCTCCTCTCTGTCCTGTCTTGTTCATGCTTTGCCATCAGGAGGCAGATAATAGATGCATGAAGTGAGTGATGGAATGGATGAATAAGGAATACAGACAGTTCTTCCTTCACACAGCAAGACACCTAATCTATCTGGTAGACAAAGCATCAAGTCCAGCACGGAAGGAAGGGATTACTCACGGTTGGCCTAACAGAAGAAAATCTTTACTGAGAGAGCAACAAACTCATTAAATGTTTAACCAACAACAGAACATTTCCTATATAGAAAACCTGGGCAGAGATAACAGAAAGTAAGTGGAAAAAAAAGCCCCAATTAATCTGAGAAATAACTCAATGGAGGGTTGTTTACTGCACATCTCCATCATGAAGCTCATAGCGCCGTTATCTCATTCCCCAAATCATGTAATTCTCAGAAAGTTTTCTTAGGCATGTGTTTTTCAGCTATGCCCATAAACCCATAGTGCAATGAAGAATTTCAAACTCAGTGGCCTTTTGTAGTATGCAATTATTCTTATCTGCATTATCGGCAGGATAGCTGTGTCTAGTCATCTTGCAATGGGTTTTGGTGAACAGAAAGAAGCCTGTAGCCTGTTCTGTCTGTTGTCCCTGTTTATTTTAGTGGTCTTTAGGGTTGATCTCAATGTTTTGTGTTTTCCATTTTAAAACAGATAAGATGGCACATACCTAGAGACTAGATGATGAAGGGTGTGACTCCTGGGTGGGAGCCATAGGGGTAAGTTCACACTTTGCTCATAAATGATTCCTTTTCTGATCTTCCTGAGTCTCAAGAAGACCAGTATGATAGCTCCTGAAATGGGCTCAAATGAGCAAGAAATCTTTCTTTTAAGAGAGAGAGAGAGAGAGAGAGATGGAGAGAGAGAGAGAGAGAATTTCCCCCAGCTTATTTTATCAGTGTTATCACATTCCCTAATGCTGTAAAGTTGGTTGCCTCTGGCCCCTCTCCCTTGCATAATAGCAAATAGGGAAAGTTAGGCCAGGCTCATGTAGCTACAGGCATTCTTCTTTATTTGAGAATGCTCTTTGGCATGACATCTCTAAATGCTGCCTTTCCCCTTGTCAGTGTTTTTTTTGGGGAAACCTTCTAGAATAGTGTCTTGGGTTTTCTACCTCTGCAGTCTTTGCTAAGCAGGCCAGTCCATAACCTTGTGGACCTTCCTTATGATCCACCTTGGTCCTTGTTCTAGTGAGATGCTCCTGTCCTTTCAGCGGGTGTCACCCTTCCCTGCAGAACTCCTCTTGGAGAGCATGTTTTAGACAGGGCTTTCCAGCTGCCCTTTACTGCCCTGCTGAGAATGTGCTGCTAACACAGCTGCTATTGCCAGCTAGCCTATACCCTCCAGCTAGGTACACTCACCAATTCTGAGCCCTCCTGCTCCTTAAGAATCATGTCAATTTATCAGAGATTACTCACTGCATGCTGTAGTGCCCCAACTCAGAAGGAGGAGTCAGGGTCATCGCACTTGTGCTAACTTTCACGGGGAAGGGAAGAGAAATGCCTCTACCCAGGTTTCTAGATGGATGACATTTTTATTTTTGGAAAAAAATCTCTTCAATTAATTTGTCTAATGGGTTTTGGGGTTCTTTTGTAAACAGATTGGTGGGAAGTTTTGGGCAAAAAGTCAGGGACTTGATTTACTTTCTTTTAGGACAGATATGCACAGCCTAGTCTCCATCTGTGGGATATATGAGCATAATATGTCCATTGTCCCAGTTTTGAGATCTCAGTGGGAACTGAGGAGACAAACATTCTGCTTCTTGATCCACAGAGCCTAGAAGATTACCTAACACATGACCTTGCAGAAGTAAGACGCATGGGATGACCAAGGTAAATGGTATTTGTGCTGGGAAAAGAGAGGGTGTGGTAGGGGAAGGCAGCTGGGCCAGATGGCAAAAGTTTATTTAGACCCTCTTTTCCATGATATCTGATGTCACATTTACTCTTTCCTGTCCTTACCTTCCGGGGATTCCTTCGGAGGTGAAAATGGGGTGTTGAGGCTGTAAATAGGGACGATTGGGGTCATATAAGATTAGACTGAGCCTTAAGCCCAGCCCCTCACATTTCTATAAAATAAGAAGACATCATGGAATGCAGTAGACAGCCCTGTGCTAAGATGGTACAGAGAGAGGAAGGATGCTCCTGTCAGGAAATGAGTATAAAAGGTCCATCCCAGGCAAAAGCTGGAAGAGTCAAGGAGTTCTCCTCCCCTTTGGCCTCTGAAAGGGCTGTAGGCCTTGATTTTGGAGTCTTGTTTTGTTTTGTTTGTTGGTTTTTCAAGAAAACAACTTCCTATTGTTTTATGTCGTTGGCTCTGAGTTTTGTCTTGATAGCCGTAGGAAATAGGCCGAGTATATCTACTTCTCGATATCTAGTTTCCACTCAAGAAGAACACATATCTATCCCTCAGAAGGCAGCAACTTGAGTCCTATTTTGCATTTGTTTTCTCCAACACACTGTGTCGACATGGAGAAATAGAGTAACTGTTTGCTGCACTGAGAACATTGCTCTATATTTGATAATTAGCTTCATTTTGAAATCACTTCACGACAAATTGGAAATTTATAACAAACACACAAGTGTGAATAGAAAAAATGATTCATTACATGCTATTTACCTCCCACGATCGTTCCTGCCTCCTGATAGAGCCTTTTTCCCATAACTGCCAGTTTTCATTCAATTATTTGGGTCAATTCATATTCTTTAGAAACCATTTGCATCTCTATTCAGCCCATTTAGGCTTCAGCTAAGGAGGTGAACTGATTATAGACTCACAAACAAACAAACAAACAGTAATATCAAAACAATTTTGAAACTGCAAGTGAATAGAGAATTATTAAAAATAACTTGGATAATGGATTTAGGAGAGTGTAATTTTATTTTAATTTTCTGGTAGAGGGATAATTGCTCAGTTATCGGAAGACATACAAAGAGTGATAACATGCATCTTCAGTAACAAATGCTTAATGTGGTAATTTGTGAATGATTTTGTAGGGGGTTGGTGATGAAAGAGCTTTGTTTTGCTGTGGTTTTATCTTGACCACTTATTTAAAGTGCTTTGGATGTGAGGGCAGTGTGACTCAGTGGGTAGAGCTCTTGCTGTGTAAGAATGTGGTTCTGAGCTCCATCACTAGAGGCCATGTAGAGATATTGGGTGTGGGTGACATTCATTTCCAACCCCAGGGGATTCTAAGTGGATTCTTAGGGCTTGCTCATTGCCAGCTTAGCCAAATCCACAAATCCTGTTAGAGTATCTGACCCAAAAAAGCTGGCAGGTTTCTGAAGAGTGATGTCTGACCTCCATGTACATATGCACACATGTGCATGTGCACCACACACATGCATAAACTCACAGGCATATATGCACACTCATATGAACATACACACACACACACACACACACAGACAGACAGACACAGACACAGACACATGCACAAATAAAAGACAAGAGTTGTTAGTTTCTTAGGTTCAAGAAAAACTATTGAAGATAAAATACTGCATAAGATAAACCAGGAAATTGTTCTTATCCCGTAAAGTAAGTTTAATTTAAAATGAAGAAGGGGAGATCCAATTATCAAAGCTATCGAAGAGGGAGAATTTTTTAAAAATGAAATAAATGTGCTTATTGTGTTTACCACAGACATTGGTTTTGCAGGGACAATGACAGGGTTATACACAGAAACAGTTAAAGAGGAAGAAACTGCACCTGGTTGTGTTAGCGACTTGGAAGTCCCAATTTAAATGCTTTGCACAAAGCCTTCTCTCCCATAAGAACCACACAGGTCACTTCTGAGTGATCTCGGATTCTACACCATTGAAGCTGATTGATGAGGGCTGACTTGTGTATGGAAATGGAAAGGTAATATACAGACTCTTCTTCCTTGTCTCTTTCCTGATAATTCACTCCTAGACGGCGAGTTACACTCCAGAGAATGGAGTTTCTCAAGTTGTGTTCATTTCTTTCCATCTTACTTCCTGCTGATCGATACTGCTTCCGAAAGCTGCTTTCTGCAATGAATACAATTTAGCTAATGACGAAGCAGGCAACACT
Organism: Rhynchomys soricoides; assembly: GCA_019843965.1. NCBI lineage: Eukaryota > Metazoa > Chordata > Mammalia > Rodentia > Muridae > Rhynchomys > Rhynchomys soricoides. The sequence continues at coordinate 1,477,374 of JADRCH010000051.1, read as the reverse complement.
TCTGTTTGAGTTATGGATTGTGCACAGAGAAGAGGCTTGGCCATATGTCACTTTGCTGAGAACACGTGAAAGAAGCTCATGTGTTATTATTTTACTTTAACTGGTTTTCTAGCTGTGGTGATTCTTATAAATTTTGTGAGTAGAAATTTGCTGTTAGCAAAATGATCCTAGCCTATGGCAGTCAGGCAATGGGGACTGAGCTCCTCAGAAGAGGAACAGACACCTATGAGCCCTTTATCAACCAGACTTTAACCTTGACCTGAAATGACTTGAAGAAATACTGACTTGATTTCTAAATTCTCAAGACTCCATTCCTAAAATGACTCTAGCATCCCAGGAAGTGTCTAAGGATTATAGTCCTGTCTCTCATTTGTCCCACAGCACCACTTTAATAAATGACATTTTTTAAAGCCAGATAGATTTTACATAGTTTATACTACCTTTCATGTTTTCTTTTTAATTTATTTTAATTTTGAAATTTAAATATAATTATATCACTTTCTTTTCTCTTCCATTTCCCTCCACCCCCTCCCATATCCTTCATGTTCTACCCACTTTTGGTCCCTCTAAAATTCATGTCTTTTTTCTTTAATTGTTGTTATGATTTTGTGTGTCTGTGTGTGTAAAATATCTGCATACATATATAAATACAACTTGCTCAGTTTGTTTAGAGTTGCTTGTATGCATGTAATTTCAGGACTAACCAAATGGCATTGGATAAAACATTAGGGAGATATCTCTCCGGGTGCAACAGTGGCACTCATGTCTTGGTAGTAACCAAAAGTGGTATAATTGGACTCAACAGGAGAGAGATCACACCCGGTACTGGAAACTTACTCCATCCCCTGGAGCTAAAGAACCTTCTACCACTACTTAACTAGATCAAATAATTTCTAACTGAATTCTAAATGCCTTTTGTGACTTTAACAGTTCCATTTACTGACCCTACTGAGCTTAAGTCCCCATCCCTGGGCTCCTTTTACGATGCCTGATCACCTGTACTCAATCTAACTTGAATTCAGTTAACAATAGACTCTCTATTGCCAAAGTGTGCTGTCACATTTTTATGTCGACTTGACATAGACTAGAGTAATTTGGGAAATGGTAACCTCAACTGAGAAATGTCCCTACAATCCTGGGTTGTGGACAAGCCTGTGGGACAATTTCTTGATTAATGATTGATGTGGGAGGGCCCATCTCACAGGGGTGGTGCTACCACTGGAAATGTGGTTCAGTGTGATCTAGGAAAACAGTTCGATTAATCCCTGAGGAACAAGTCAGTAAGCAGCATTCCTGCATGGCTGCCTCTTCAATTCCTGCCTCCAGATCACTGCCTTGACTTCCCTAAGTGATAAAAGTAGCCTGAAAATTGTAAGCAGAAATAATCTCTTTCCTCCATGAGTTCTTTTTGGTCAATGCTTATCATTACAATAGAAACCTAACTGATACAATTTGTTATCAGTAATTAAAGTCTGTCTTCATCATTTTATTCTCTGGCTTTACTTATTTTTGACAGAAGCCATGTAGCAAGCTTCTCTTTGTACATTTCATCTATATTTGTGTATCATCTGTCTTCTACTGATTCTATTTCTATAGATAACTCAGATTAATACAAAGATATTAGTTGCCATGGTTCTCTGAGAAAAATAATGATTACCGCAGAGCAGGATTTATTAACAAAAACCTGTTTCCATAAACTTCCTGCTCTAGTTTCATTTCTGTGACTACGTTAAAACATCCCGACAAAAAGCAACTTAGGCAGGAAAGGGCACATTTGGTTGACAATTCCAGGTTACAATTTATTGATGAAGGCAATTGAAGGCAGAAACTCAAGCAGCTAGTCATGTCATATCCACCATCAAGAACAGAAAGAAAGAAATCCATGTAAGTCTCTTTGCTTATTTGCTTGCTCGCTTTCTTGCTTACTATTCAGGAACTCCTGCCTAGGAAATATAGTGCTTACAATGGCCCAAACCTTTTACAACAACTAGCAATCAAGTCCCCTCCCCACAAGCCCTTAGTATGTTCTCATCTAGATATGTCCTCATTAAGAATCTCTTATCATGTGATTTTAGGTTGTGTTAACAAGAATGTTAAAACTAAGTAGCACTCACTATCTGTCTAGCCACTTAGCAAAGGGAGGCCTGCATGAATCTTCCCATCAAATGCATGAGACTCCATTTGTCCTGCCCATCACAAAACAGAGCCATAGTCCACTGTTACCTCTATTTCTTCAAATAAAATCCCACTGGAAGAGGATAGAATAAGACATTAACTTCATTGTCTGGTAGATAAGTTATTTGATGGACTCTCGTCTCAGAGGAGAAACTGGCACACTGAGATGGCTAATATCCCATTGGAATAGGGGACATAGAGCTACTTTCTATGCATCTCAGGCCTTCTCAAGTGATATTAGCCTGGAAATTAAGAAAGACAAAATGAAATTTAAAAATTGATCAATGATTCTTCTCTGTGCGTGATGTTGTAGAGAACAAGAATTCTCAGACATTCCCGAGACTCCACAATGATACAATGCATAGAGAAAAATGGTAATATTCATCAAAATGTATGTACATCACAGCTTTTGATGTTATGCTCACATTTCTAGGAATATACCCCAAGTACACATTGGTAGATCAGAAGCATTGGTGTTGTCTTCTTAAATGCCTCCTAGATGCTATATACTAAAATAATTGGGAGATTTGAATCATCTAGGGGTGAGTGCAAGCAAGTAAGTTCACTGGGAGTATGCAGATGAAGAAAATACAATGACCCTGTACCTCTGCACCCCTTCCTGATGCTGTAATGTGAGCAGCTTTTTAACATCAGATGTCATCATCTACACTATGATATTCTGCTTCAGCTGAGGCTTAAAATGCAGTGAAGCCAAATGACCCATTGAGAGTATCCATTGAAATGATCAACGCATACTACTAGACTTTCTTTCTTCTTATAAGTCGATTTTATCAGTATTTTGCACCAGAACATAAATATAATTTACACTTAAAGTCTGAAAGGATTGTGCATTATGGTATGACTTGAAATATCCTGAGAGGGGAGTCACCAGGCAGGGCTAATGGAATAATAACAAAATAGTGTAGATTGTAGGCCCTTAATAGAGAATATTGGTATTGCAAAGAAACTGGCTAACCAACTCACAGTTACAAATGACTGTGAAGCTCTGACTTCTACCTATAATGAAGTATTGGGTTATCTCTCCCAGTCCTGCATGTAAGCCATCATGGCCTACTGAATGCATATTATGGAGACAGACAATGGGTACCTGTTTCATCCTAAGCTTCACTCTAGCAACAAGGCCTTTTCTTTTTCCCACTAGTTTTCTGTATATACTATCAGAAAAGAGGAGCAGCAGGGCCAAAGCTGTAACTCTTGCTAGGGTGTGTATACCTGAAGTGTATTTGTGGGGTTTAAGGTATGGATGGTGCTATCTAGGGAGAGTGCTTCTCAGATGCTAGGTCCTCTGGCTTCTGTCCAGATTTTTTGTATACAGTGAAAAGGCCCCTAGTTTTCACAGCCAATTCCCAATTCATTGTCTGTTGCTCACTTCAGCTGTTCATTATCATTTTGCAGTGCATCAATGCTGCTGAGCAGCAGCCATCTGTCAGGGCCTGAATCATGCTTTCCCAACTTATCTTTTGAAATTCTATCACTCCATGTGACCATAACTGGAGATAGGACCATTGTAGAGGTAATGAAGGGCTAAATGAGGTTAGTAGGGTATGCTCCTACCAATAGTCCTGATGCTCTTCTACAAAGAGGATTAGACTAGAGTGCCTGCCCTGCTTCCATGTGCCCAAAGAGAAAAAGATCATATAAGGACACATGCAGCAGCAGTCAGTTTCCAACTCAGGGAAGAGGCCTTACAATGAACCTTCTTGACAGGCACATTGATTTTGAGCTTCTCCAGAACTGTGAACAAATAATTTTCTGTTGTTGAACTTATCCAGTTCATATTTTTCAGCAGTTCTCAGATAGGATCCATCTAGGTGACTAGTATCTTATTGTTGGTTGGCCTTTTGGCTAAGATCAAGTATAAAGGACTGCTGTGATGGTGTCAGGGTAAAATATACACATAGATTAACACTTAGCTCCCAACTGGTGATGCTATTTGCAAAAGTTGTAGACCCTCAGAAAATGGAGTCTCTCTAGAGGAAGTCAGTCACTGTGAAGAGGTTTTATAGCCCCACCTTCTTCCAGTTTACTCTCTGCTTCCTGATTGCAGATGCAATGAGACCAGTTGCCTCCTCTTCCTTCTGTTTTGCCTTTCCTATTGTGGACTATATCCCTTCAAGCTGCGAGCCAAAACGAACCTTTCTTCTTGGCAGGTGTTTTGCGACACCAATGAGAAAGGTAGGTAATATAGATGAATAATCCCACGGTTATTTTTATTGCTTCCTCCATACATCGCAAATGCTGGGTCCACATCTGTTTAAATGTTCTGTTTTCTGTTAAAATATTCTTAGTTTACTTTCAAATAATTTATCAGCAATTGGTCCACCATCTTCTGAGAAAACTCTGCTTTACCCACAATGAGAGATTCAGTTCTCCTCAAGGCATGCTCTGTATCATCTATCTTGAAAATCTTGTCACCACTCACTTTGTTGAGAATTTTCTTTGCGATGGAGATCGGCAAAGCATTAAAGTTACTCGTGGTGAATGTGGTATGTTAAAGAATATAGAATTACAAGAAATAAGGTTAGGAAGTGAAGAAATGAAACTGTTATCACAGTTGCGGGAAATATTAAAAACGAGAACCCGCACGTTCCTGCGCAAGTGCTGGAACCGGCCGGCTGCAGAGCTCCTGACAGGTGATCTCAGCTCAATTGTTTCTCTGTGCTGGAGCTCCTGAGTCCCTTGGTGGATCTCTGCTGCCAAGCCCATGCAACAACCGCCCACCCCATGGTCAGCCATCACAACACCTATTTACCTGGTAGAATCAAGATCTTGAGGATTATAATTAGCCAATCAGATTTATGTATCAATAAATTCTCAACTTACAAGATGCTGATACAATAATTTCAAAGCCAATTGATAATGATAAAATGTTATTATTCTAACCTTATGATATCATAACTGGTTGTGGCTGGTTACTGCCATGCTGGTTCACATCTGCCACTATCTTCCTTCTCCCCCTCCCTCCTGAGACGCTCCCTGTCTCTGTACCTTTTAGTTCTGCCTCCCTTTTCCCTGTCCAATTACAGGCCTCCCACTGCCCTTATGTGATTGGACAGGGAAAATCCTGCGACACATGTAACTGATCTGTGTATAAAGTATTATATTGAACTACGTGCTCCATCATGGAGCCACTACTACCATCTCCTAAGCTCTTTAGCGTAGGACAAGACTCTTCTATGGAGAAGGGGTTATCTGGGATCTTGCTTGTAAAGCAGAGATGGCTGTCTCCATTCTGCTCTCTCTGAATTCCCCACCTATCCAAATCATGGTTGATACATAACAATTAACTACCTCAATCCCCTGGGTTTGGGATACTTGTAGGTTACTGGAAATGTTGAAAGGGACTTTACATTAAACACTAGAATTAAAAAGAATAAGACTGCTGGATACAAAATTGATATACAAACTGATTATAATTTTTAGAGATTTATTTATTTTTATTTTATGTTGTCTTAGTCAGGGTTTCTATTCCTGCACAAACATCATGACCAAGAAGCAAGTTGGGGAGGAAAGGGTTTATTTAGCTCACATTTCCACACTGCTGTTCATCACTAATGGAAGTCAAGACTGGAACTCACACAGGGCAGGAAGCAGGAGCTGATGCAGAGGCCATGGAGGGATGTTTCTTACTGGCTTGCTTGCTTCTCCTGGCTTGCTCAGCTGGCTTTCTTATAGATCCAAAGACTACCAGCCTACAGATAGTACCACCCACAAGGGGCTCTCTCCCCTTGATCACTAATTGAGAAAGTACCTTACCAATGGATCTCGTGGAGGCATTTTCTCAACTGAAGCTCCTTTCTCTGTGATAACTCCAGTTTGTGTCAAGTTGACACAAAACCAGCCAGTACATATGTGTATGAATGTTTTCTCTGCACATGTGTATATACACCATGTGCATGCTTGGTACCTTGGAGACCAGAGGAGGATGCTAACTCTGTCTTAAAGAGGATCTTTAACTTGAGTTACAGATGGTTGTAAGCTATCATGTGTATATTGGGAATTGAATTCTAGTCTTTTGGAAGAGCAGCTGGTACCCTTAGCTACTGAGCAATGTCTCTATCTCCTGAATTATATTCTTGTGTATTTAACATATAGACAGATGAAATTTAAAATTTCATACTAGCATTAAAAATGTACTTGCCTTAAAGTAGGTATAACAGAGTAACTTAAGTCTAGAGTCAATTTCGAAACTCTGCACAAAAAAGTACAGAAGACCAAAACTAAACAAACAAGAAAATAAGTATTATGTTCACGAATTTGTAGAGTCAATATTGCATAAATATCAATTTTCTCAAAATTGATTTAGTATTTCATGCCAACCAAGTTTATAATTACTGTGTGCTGTGATAAGCTGCCACCTTCATAAGAAATTTTAAAGGCCAAGGCCAGAGATGGTCCTTTAGACAAAGCTTTCCAATTTATGTAAACAGCAAGTTGTTGAGGAAAAAAATCGGAACTTCAGACAGTGGAGCAAAAACGTGGCAATTTCTGCTCCCATCTGCTTATCACATGCATATAAGAGCTCTAGCATGGCAGATCCAATGTTGTATACCCATGGTTAGTTGGCTTTCTATGAATGCCTTGCAGAAAACTCAGTTCTCACAGTGAATAATAGCAAAGTCCCCACAGAATGGCCAATTCCAAGTGGATTAAGACCCATATGAGAAAAGTAAGATAGACAAACACATAAACAAACAGTCGAATGAACATTATAGAAAAGTTTACATGAGTGCTTATCCTTAACTATAGTCTGAAAAACCTCTGTCTTCAACTAAAATCGGTTTATTGAAATTATAGATTTGTATTCATCAGGTGAATATGCATTGATAACATATGGAGTGATGTCATCCTCTGACATGCTTCATTGTCAGTTGGTGGGGCCCACTGGAGAGGTCAGGGACATATTGAATGCAGGCATGGCCAGGAGATCATGTTGTTGTAGCCAACAATGCTCATAATACTAAAATGAGAAACAACTCAAATTCTCATAAATAGCAGGACAGACAGATTGACATATTCACAGGATCTAAAGAGGCAACAATGAAAATGACCCATGGCCCAAGCATCAGTAGCAAAAATTCTCATGTGGAGGACAAGAATCAAGCCACAGCAAGTCCACTGAGTAGGGTTCAAAACCACAGAGAGCTAAGGATGCTCACTGAAGTAGTCACACATGGTGACACACTGACAGACAGGACATAATCTCAAAGCTATGTGCGATAAGAACAACTTAAACACTGTTTCCTTATAACACCTCCCTGTGTTCTTCACTTAAAACTTTTGTATTGTCTCTCTGCACAATCCATGTGTTTTGAATATAAAATGTAAAAGGAAAATGCTAATGGGCACAACAATTACGATGATGCTCAAGAATAGTGCCCATTGTTTCATATGCAGTATTTCTGACTCATACTTAGAGACTGGGTCCTTGTCATCCTAATAGCTCCCATTAATCCATGGAGGATTGTTCTGAGACCTGAGTAGAGGCCTGGATGCTAAGTCATACTAGGTGCTGTATATGTTGTTTTGTTCTGAACAGACATGCAGTGTAGTCCATTTTAATGAAGCACATATTTTCGATTTTTGCATGAAAAATTAACTATACATTTTCCCTTCCTTTCACAGGTTTTTTCTTAGTATAAATCACAACTGATCACCATGTAATTACTGTTCTTTCTTCTTCACTAAGAGCTTGCACATTTTTGCTTCATATTGTACCTTCTCGTTGGTGTCTCTGAACTACCAACATCACTACTCTTGAACTTTGAAGGCCAATTTTTAAAAGGGAGTAAGGGAGACTTGATCACAAGCCCTCTGACACTATACCAGTTGGTCTGATGACTGACAGCACTGGGTAATTCACGAAGGGCATTGCATATAGTGTGGACACACTGGCAGCTGATTCTTGTTCTTGCTATCAAGTAGGAAGGGATTGTTCGAGACTTCACCAGACTACTTAGAACGGTGAACAAATTCTAAGATATGAACTGCTATTTTCTGGATTTTTCCACTCAGCATTTCCACTTCAGTTGAATTGGAGGAGTTGAAGTTGAAGAAAGCAAATTCACAAGGAGGGATGTGGATACGTGGATTTTATTAAATAAACTAAAGGTCTTTGTTTGAACTTGGTTTGAAAATATAGCGTTGTCCCTATTATCACTGATACATGCACTGGCCTATCTGCCTTGCTCCCTGCTCCCCTTATTCTAGGCTTATTGTCTGGCACTGACTGGCGATGAGATGATGAAGATAACTCAGGGCCTTGACATGAACAAGTTTGCATTTTAGCAAAGAGATGTGCTTAAAGAGAATGAAGGGAACAGGGTAAAACTACTAGAGCCCCCTTGGAGATCTTTAGGCTTTCAGACTAAAGCATGCCTCAGGTTCCCCTGGAGATGTAGTCATGAGAGGTGGCTGGGCAGGTGGAGTTTGTGATTCAGTGGCTGGGAGGATGGGCCCAAGCATCAGAACTGTTGTCAGATGATGTCCATCTGACTGACCTAGGAGAGTCTATTTGATAACTACTAGCTCACAGCATTGTTTCTAATCTTAGGAATCTTAACTTCAGTCATTTCCTCTTCTCAGATCATTTACTGCTTAAAAAATTGAAATAAAATAGGGAAACATTAAAAGACCTGCTCAAATCAGAAATGTAAAACATGGTATTTCCTAATTCTTTGTATGAATGGAACCAACTTCTCTCTCTCTCTCTCTCTCACCAGATGTCATGTTTTCCTGAGGAAAGAATGAAAGACTAACTATTCTTAAGGTATGTCTTAGAAGATGACAGCTGTTTCCTCTAAGTCTTTTGATTAAGACGTATGCTAAAGCCGGAACTCTCCAAGGGGGTTGGAGAGACTCCAATCGAGCCAAGGGCTGCTGGAAAAAGCAAGAGGCCAGAGGCCCTGAAGGCTTGGAGATAGGAGACTACCTTCTTGAACTTCAAGGTCCTCAGAAGAATTCCTACTCCTGTTTACTGGTTTGTTGGTTTTATGAAGTGACTGTTTTATTCTTTGTCTAAACACAAAGAGAATCAGAAGTGGCTGAGCAGGCTGAGGGATGCAATTGAGTGATACTGTAGAGGGCTCAAACTGGATTGATTCATGGTTCTTTTATTTCCTTGTGAGCCCTGAGAGGCTGCTGTTTCCCTGGACATTACACTTGTATTCCAAGAAGTAAGAAGTAAAGAAAGTAATACATGAAAGGACATATTGGTTGGAGTTCTTGTTCTGTTAGAAGAATTTAGACTTTTCTGGAAGGTCTTAGAACTCTTCTGCTTTGATCAACAGGTCCCCATAACCCACTGAATGCAATATACATTTTGGTAAATTATCTTGTTTGGCTTGAAGTATCTCATTTAATCAATTAAATATTTTAAAATAAAGTAATAATAAGATACCTCCAAATTGGATTGAAAGTTTGTTTTGCTTGACTATTATTGGCTGGCATACTATCATGTGAGCACCTTGAAAGATAAGGAAGATAGAACTGACCTACTCTGCTCTCACATCAGCCATACTAAGAAGATGCCATCTTAGTCTAAATCTTCTGAGATGTCAGATTATGTTAATGCTCTCGAATACACAATGACTCTCCTTAGATGTTTTCCTGGTCAATTTAATTCCTTCTGCACGCATTCATACTCAGGAGCTGGGCAGACCAACGTCCTCCTCTCTCTGATCTGCTTTGCATTGCTGTAATTAGAGTGCCAGCCCTTGAAGCCAGACTGTGTGTTTGAGTCCAGCTCTCTCAGGAGCTATGGCTTTGAGTATGTTTCTTGTTTCAGCTTCATCTGAATTTCTTCATCTCTGAAGAAAGAACTAAAAGTGGTTCTTGCCTTATCAGAATGTTGTGGAAATTAACACAGGAGCTTACAGAGGTACAACATAGCAGAGCCAGCCCATGATAGTGCTTGATAAATGCTAGCAATTATTCTTCAAAGTTCAGACATTTACATGGCACTGACCCTTATCTACAGGATTGTTTGTAATACCTTTCAGTGCCTTCTCACCTGTCAAAGCTGACTATCTATTCTTTGAAGTTCTTGTTTCTGCAATCCTGCAGCTGCCCTGAATGTGAAATGTACATTCCTCCCTCTGTCTCTCCTCTCTGTCTCATTTCTCTCCTCTCTGTCCCCTTTCCCCTCCCTCATCTCTCCCTGCTCTCTCTTCTCCATTTTCCTTCTTCCCCTTGATCCCCTCCCTTTCTCTCTTCTGTCATTTCCCTCTTCCTCTCTATAGTTTCCCTTCCTTTCCCTCTCTCTCTTTCTCCTCTTCTTCATATTCAATATGTTCTCCCTCTTTCTGTTTCCCACATTTTTTCCCCTCCTCTCCTCTCTCCCCCATCATGACCTCTGTCCCAACCACAGGCTTGTGGGCACTTCTGGTCTACACAATATATGCTTGCTGCCTTTGTGAGTCTAGAAAAGGCTCTCCTGCTGCCCCTGAATTTCTTACACTTGGAGCTTCAAAGCCCTCAGCAAATTTCCAAAGTGCAACTCTACGTTTCTGAATAGAGCATGCTTCCAAGAGCCCCCAGAGCTCGGGGAGTTCATTTCCTAGCCTATAAAAGGTTCCAGGCTTAAAATAGCCTTCTGCTCCTGTCCTCTAGGAAGGCGCAGCTGGCTAAGCTTCCTTACTTCTCTTTGGGAAGGCAAGTTCCTTTCTGTCCACTTCTGAGTGCCCTGCAGTGCCACATCCTCTGGCCACCTTTTCTCTTCCTCTCTCACAGCCTTCCACACACCTATTAACACTTTCCTCTAAGTGATCTCTTCTGAGGACTCTTAGAGGGCTGAACCTGTTGAGTTCCAGGTCTGCAAAAGGCAGACCCAGGTTAAGAGCTCACACTTCCATGAATATTCAGTGAGGACCCATGTCTGACCAGTTTCCAGTTACTCTCCTGACTAGACTCTCTTAGACATTTCAAACTGGATGTGCTGGCTCACTCATCTTTTGTTCCATGGATTCCTCAGACGTCTTTCCTCAGGCTCAACACAGACCTCATTTCTATACCTGTGCCCTTGAAGCACACATGGTAATTCTTAATCAAAGAAAAGTTTTTAATTGATGGTTCCTATTTTACCAGGAGGTGATGTTAGCATATGAAACACTAAACACCCTCTGTCCTGCAGGCAGCCCGCCCTAGGTTTATGGGTTTAATTACTTGGAAAAAGTCATCATCGCCTTTCAGATGAACATGGTAACTGCTCCCGGGGTTGATTGTGGTGTGACCTTTGATATTAAAGTGTCATTGTAACAATTCAAGTAAATGTTTGGCTAGTGGCCTGCTACTCTAGTAGTAGAATATCATATCATATAAATAAAATAGCTAGAAGGGATGATTTGGAATGTTCTCGGAAGAAAGAAATGGTGAATGTTGGTTCTGATGGATAATGTGAAGATACAGAATCTATCATTTCACAGTGTATATATGCCATAAAGAGAAGAGAAACATTGGTGCTTATGGATAATCCAAATATCCCGAATCTGTCACCTCACCATGTATTATGTAAGCCACAATCCCACAGTGCTGGATAGATATGGGTAATTATCACCTATGCATCACTTTTCAAAAGCACATCTTTATGTAATAAAAAAAAAAAAAAAACCATTGCTGGTATGCTCAGGTCACTTGCTGTAAAAATCTGGGGAAGAGGGGAAGCGTGTGAAAGCAATTATATGCAATTTAACAATGAACTTGTCAACTATCCAGGAGGTCAGCCAATGTACACATCGTTATCCCTTCCATGTTCAGGAGGGATAATTTATTTATAAGAAAGAAGATAATTACGAGATGAGCTCTGGGGCCAGTGAGCTTCATAATCTCCTTAACCATGTGAAATGCTCTTGAAACCAACGGCGAAAAAGGATGGCACAAAAGTTTCCTATTTTTCTTTTTAATATAAAATGTTTGTGTAAAATGAAGTAATGTGGTAAAAGACTTAAAAACAATGAAACCAATTTAATTATGCCAGGATATCCTTTCACATATTTAGGAGTTTTTGCTTTGGGGTGTGTGTGTGTGTGTGTGTGTGTCTGTGCATGTGTGTGTGTCTGTGAATGTATTGTGAGTGTGTTGTGTGTATATGTGAGTATGTATGTATGCACATGTGTGAGTGAGAATGTATGTATGTGTGAGTGTGTGTATGTATGTGTAGAGTGCATGTATGTGCAGAAGTGTGTGTGTGTATGTGTATATGAATGCTTGAGTGTGTGTATTCTGAGTGTGTGTGTTCACAAGTATGTGTGTCTGTGTTTCTTTTACTCTCCACTTTACATATTGAGGTGCTTCACTAATCCCTGAGCTGTTGCTTTTGCCAGACTGACGGCTCTGTGCACCTTGTTTCTCCCTGCCTCCTACCCCATTGCTGGGATTGCAGGTGGGCTGCCATCTCTACTTCATGTTTGAATGGGTGCTGAGGATCTGAGCTGTAGACCTCATGAGTCCACAGTAAGCACTTAACCTACTGAGCCTTTCCCCAGCTCAGTGCATGTGTTAAGGGTTTGATTTCTGAGTAAACATGCAGGCTATTTGTATGACAAATCCTCAACACCCTTCCTTCTTAGCACTATTTCCTATACAAACCTTGTTCTGCTGCCAACGTGAAATAAGCTACGCAAGGTCAAACTTATCCTTGTATACCTAAAAATAAACCTGGGTTGACATTTAGCCAGTACTCGGTATTTTTAAAAGTAGATGAAATTAATTACAGCATAGATTCAATTGCTCAAAATCTAGAATGTTCTCTTACTAAATATTCTAGTTATCTGCCTTGTAATTTTAAAAAGGGTATAGGAAAAAGATAAAGACAATCTTCAGCACAACAAAAGACAGAGGCATATAATCACTATTTAAGGTGGTCAGTAGTTAATTTATATTAAGAAAATATGTTTGTAAAGCTCAGTTTTATATGAATAACATTATTTTAAACCAAGAAAATAAAACAAATTTCTTCATTGTGAACATCATTTTTATAAAACCTAACCCCAAACTTCCTTACTAAATATGGCTTACTTTCATAAACTTGTTTGCTCTGTTTTGGTAGCTCTGAAATGGTTCTTGCAAATTCAATGTGATTTTGCTCTATTCTAAGATTTATTTCTCTGTAAATAGAGGAGCAAAAATAATTCCTTGTATGAGACACTATAAAAAATTGCCATTTATGTAATCACTTAGAAAATAACTGAGCAAATAAATAGCTAAGATACAGGTACTGGGGACATACTAGGGAACAAAATACATGGAAATCTCTCACAGTAAGAATTTGTTGTTTAGTTGTAGGTTCTTCTTGTCCCTGTGAAAAACTACAGAAAATTGTACAGCCTATTAGAAGGTGGTGCACACTATGTAGGAGGTAAGCCAAGAAAGGAAGATGGGGGCTGAGGGAAGCCTCCAAAGTTAAGAGTACATGATGCTTTTGTAAGGGATCAGAGTTTGGTTCCCAGCACCTACATGGACTGGCTCACAAAAGTCTGCAATTCCACTCTTAAGGGAGCTGATACCTTCTGGCTTCCATAGGCACCTGCTTACACATGGACACACACACACACACACACACACACACACACACACACACACACAGAGACTACGAATCTTTTAAAATGGCAGGTGATAAGTACCATGTAACGGGAAGAATGGGAGGGGTATAAGTTACAGAAGACCGTGAGGCTCTTTAGAAGGTGATGTGTCTCCCAAGTGCAGAGGACCCAGCCTTTGTTGAGAACATGGGGCTAAGCGATCAGAATGCTCCTGTCTGGAGTCAAAGGTAAGTGCCTTCAAGCATTGTTAGCACAGAGTACTTATACATTATTCCTGGGTCTCTGTGGGGTACAGTCACCATCAGAATCATGTGCAGTCCTCTCTCTACTCTTCAGGTGTTCTTATCTTTCTGTTTGGTATTGTAGTTTGAATAAAAATGGCTCTAAAGGTCCATAGGGAGTGGCACTACTAGGAGGCAGGACCTTGTTGGAGGTTTGGCCTTGTTGGAGGAAGTGTGTCACTAGGGAGAGGGTTTTTAGGTTCAGAAGCTCAGTTTTAGCTCAGAAGCCAGGCCTAGTGGTTCATAGTTTCACCCTTCTGCCTGTGGATCAAGATGTTGAACGTTTGGTTCCATTTCCAGCACCATGTCTGCCTGCACACTGCTTATGCGTCCCACCATGACAATAATGGACTAAACTTCTGAAACGAAACTGTAAGCCAACCCCAACGACACGTTTTCCTTTATAAGAGTTGTGGTCAGGGTGTTTCTTCCCAGCAATAAAACCCCAACTAACACAGCTGTGTTCATGGCTTAACTCTTTTTGGACTTCTTTGCATACAAGGTGTGGTTTTTTTGTTTTTGCTTTTTTTTTTTTTTAAATTTTCTGTGTAATAAATATTGCGAACTAAGGGATAAAAACACTTCTTATTTCTTATTCATATTTTTGCAGGTTAGGAGTCTGGCAGAGGACTGGGCTCTTTGCTCAGGATATCACAGCATTGAATCCCCAGTGCTGGTCAGTCCCAGGCCTTGTTGTAAGCTTTGGGGAAAAATCTGTGCTCAGTTTCTGCTGGTGAAATTCAGTTTCTCATTATTGAAAATGAGATTTCTCATTTTCTTTCTGGATATCCATCTCATGGGTGAGCGTATTTGAAACTCAGCACTTTCGGGTAAGAAAAATCCTAGTGGTTGATCTTGTTAGTGCTAGAGAAAAGATGAGAGAAGAAGACATGTTAGGCAAAGGGTTCTCTGAACATTTACAAAACAATGACTTCTGCCTCTGTACTTGGCGGTCCCTTCATTTCTCTCTACGTGGTCTTCTCCAACTCTCTGACAGAGATTGTGTTCTGTTCTTCAAAGCCTCTAGTTCCTGTGTCTGATCTGTGTGGCAATATTAAAGGGCTCATGGGATAAGGTCAACCCTCACTGGACAAGTTCCCTCAGATAATGGACAGAAGTTGGATCTTACTACATTTGCAAAATACTTTTATGGGAACACTTACCTGAGCTTTTGTTCTCATTTCGTTTCCCATTGCTGTGCTAAACATGGCCCAAGCTGACCAAGGCTGAAAGGGTTTATTTGGCCTACAAGTCACACTTCATCAACTAGGGAAGACAGGGTAGGAACCTGGAGGCAGAATCTGAAGTAAAAGCCATGGAGGAGTTGCTGCTAACTGACTTGTTCTCCATCTTTGCTCAGCATGCTTTCTTATACAACCCAAGACCATCTTCCCGAGGGTAAGCACTGCCCACTGTGGTCTGGCCCCTGGCACATCAATCGACAATTATGAAAATCACCATCAGACTTGCCTATAGGCCAATCTGATGGAGGCAATTCCTCAAGTTGACAAAAACTAACACAGTGTTTGATTGAATTAGTGAGTAAAGAAATATATCTGCCCAGGGTAAAGGATTTAGGTTGTTTTTTTTTTAATTCTGTCTATCACATGTGTTAAGCAAATGTCTAAGTCCATGCACTTTCTGTTTCTCTAGGGAGCATATTTTGTAATAGAAACCATCTTAATGGGATATTGTAGTTTAAAAGACATCCCTACATTATGGATTTGAAAAGAATACAGCATAAAATATTGAAAATAATCTGCATTCTGCCTAGCAGACTCTGTTTGATAGTTTGCTCACTGAAGTTAGAAGTTTGTTACCTGAACATGATCCCCAGTTTCACCACCATTTTCAGACTGAGCATGCTTCAGTTAGGTAATTGGCGTCTCTGTGGCTCTTTAGATTGAGTTAGTGACCATGACATAGCTCCTGAGGAAAGGACCAAAGAAATATGTTTTAATAAATTCTGAAGTGCTTTTAAGATAGAATGTGGTGATATTATTTGAAAATATATTTTAAAACTGTTTTGTTTATGTTTCAAAATCCTTAAATTAAAAAAGTTAAAAAAAAAAAAAAGAAGACATCCCTACAACGATGTCGTGAGTGAATCTCAAGGATATAGTATGGATAGCAATTCACATGGCAAGGGTTCAAACTTTGTATTTGTTTCCATTTTTGATTCTCATATAATAATTGTATGTACCTGTGTGGCAAAGTGTAACACTTCAATAAAGAGGTATAATAGGTATAACTTATCTTTAATAGTCAACAAAGTCTAAATATTGTTTTTATTAGGCTATATTTTATACTTTTCTATTAATTCTAAGTTAAATTGGCAAAGAGGTATTATTAGTGATTTTCTATAGCTCTTGTAATGTAATGTTATTGTTTTCAGTATTATGTGCTATAAGTGTTTAAGAAACACGTTTATTCTCTCATTTTTGAATGAGCTCTTTGAGAATTTCATACAATGCATTTTGGCCATACTAACTCCTCCTCCACTCTCCCCAGCTACACAACTTTGTGTCTTGTCACCTAGTTGGTACTGTTCATATTTTATTGAATATGTGGTCATGAAACCTGGAATATGGTCATGCTACCATTGGCCACAGCCTTAAAGAAAATGGACTCTATTTTTTTCGGCAGCTCTCAGTTACTAATATTCCTTACCTAGAGGTGGGAATTCCCTACTGAGGTTATATCAGGGACACTGGTATTTGGGCTGGCTTGAGCTGGCATGGGTCTGTGTTTATCCTGTCCACTGCTGTGAGTACGGTGTTCAGCTGCCACGTTGTGTTCAGAAAACACATTTTTCTTGTAATCATCCACTGACACTGTCTCCTACAATCTTTTCACCTCCTCTTCCTCAATGATTCCTAAGGCTCAGGAGGAGAGGTGTGATAGACATGTCTCAGGAGGAGGAGTGTGATAGATGTGTCCCATTGCTGAACATTCCACAGTGAGAGACACATTTTTATTGATTGGGTAAATACAAGAAAAATCCATGAAGCATTGAAAAATACCATCCCATTTATTGGCTTGTAGTTCATTGCATGTTTTAAAATTTCTTTTTATGAAATTACACAAGCAGTACAAAATCATGTTCATATTATAAAATATAAAATGCAGATTAAGCTGAAGACATTTCTGCTATTTATTTCTATTAAATCCTGAGTTTTATCTTATATGTATGCATAGTTATTAATAGCAGTGCATTTATATTTACTATTAAGCATTTTATCATATTTAATTGCATGCTATCATTTTGATTTTCACATTATAAAGATGACTATATGTTTTAATACTAAATACTGGGCTAGGCTTTTTCTTTGTTATAATTTTTTTTGCATCTTGTCCACTGTTTTTTGAGTGCTACTGCTTAGTAGGAGTATATCTGGTGTCTGTAAACTGTTTATGCTTTGTCTACTGGGCAAGTTGGGAGTATTTCTCCAAGTTAAGTGTTTGATCTTTACTTCTCTACTTTTTAAGATCATATCTAAGTGTGCTCTCTTAATCTACGTTTACCAGCATATCCATGTGTGGGTTTTGTCTTTGCATTTGAACTAGGGGAAATTTCCTATTCCATGATTATAAAAATAATGCTTTATCTCTGAGAAATTTACTACTACTTTAATAATATGCATTGACATCATTTGTAATATCATTTATGATGTCATAGAAACAATTTCACTAATTTTAATAAGTATTTATTTAGTTGTCATGAGAGCTTATTTTTCACATTCAGCCCTTGCTATTTAATAATTTCTGGGCTTATTATTGTGACTGGTAATTTCTTAACCCTGAATGAACTTAGCATTCACACGAGCTTAGGGTTATATAGCCTATGTTTGATCACAGCACTGTTGTAGATACTAGCTTAGAGTTCCACATGAAGTTTTACAGTTTGGTGCTATTTGATTCTGACAGTATCTGGTGACATATTTCTATACACTTCTGTGTTTCTTATAGAAGGAGGTTGGAACTATAAGTTAAATCTGTTGAACTAAGGTTCAATATTCAGGGTTGGTACATTACAGGTTGCTTTGTGGTACACTTCATTAGGGTCCATTTTACTGTGCTAAAATTCAGCTAAAGATTTAAATAAAGCAAGTCAGTTTCAATAGTATATTGTCTTTCTAAGGTAGGATTCCAGTACACTCCACTGATGCTCAAGGCTTGTCTTAGCCAATTATTTTCAATTAGAGCTTTAAAGAAGAATTTTCTAGATTTATGGGTTTTTTTTTTATTTGTTAGCTAACATTAGTCTGTGAATAAATTCTGTAAATAAAATTTCTTGTTATTTTGTTTTGTCTTTCTTTACCACCAAGAGCTATTTGTTTTCTGTGGCATGAAATTTGGACAAGAGCTACAAGATAGATATTTACTTCTAATGTTCAGAGAAAACAGTTGGCAGTTACTGTCCAGTTACACCCTGTGATACCTAATTAGTGATACCTAATAAGGTGTCACACTTCCTCCTCCTCTTCCTTAAACAGTGACTGAATTTTAGCCAGTTGCATTTATCATTCTTTTAATGTTAAAATTACCCTTTTGGCCAGTGGAAAGCTGGTTTATGCCTACTCTGGTAGGCAATTTAATAAAATGCACTATTATTGCCTTGATTATCCTCTGGCTTTCTGATACAATACTGTGTCCCAGTTTTAATTTCTTGCCCCAGAAATGCTTTTAGCTTTATTACCACCTTCCTTCCTTCATGCTTAAACTTTTAGCATTTAAAAAATTTAAATCCACTTGATTAGAGTATAATTTACATAATTAAAATGCACCTAGTTAAATGGGTTTTGACAAATATATTCACACATCAGATGGCCACTGCAATCAAGATGGAACACCTACAAATTCTCAAATCTCTATTCAATGACCACCAGCACCCCAGTCCTAGGCAGCTATTGATGTTTTTCTAAATAGAAATTTGCATTTGGTTTTACTTACAGACTTTCTTCAAACAGAAACAAAACAGGAAACCTCCTTCTCTTCCTAGCAGTTTTTATTCAGAACAAATCTTTTGAGACTATGACTTATCATTTCTTGTAGTAGAAGTTGGTTCTTTCAAGGGACTAACTAGTATTTTGTCCATTTAGTGAACACACTATAATTATTAGTTCTTCTATTTAGTTGTTGACATGAAGGTCATTTTTAGTCTTGATTATGCTCTAAATAAAGCTTCTATGATAATCATATGCAAATATTTAAATAGGAAATTATGTTAATTTTCATAAGGTGAATCCCCTTTGGGTCATCTTTCTGTTACTGAAATAAATATTTGAGATAGATAATTGATAAGATAAAAGGTATATTTTGGCTTACAGTTTTGAAGGTTTCAGTACTTGATAAATTGGCTGCCCTATGGGTTTGAGACCTAAGGCAAGGTACTATGCCATGCTAACTGCACATAGCAGAGAAAGCTCCAGTCAGAGCATCAGGATAGAGAGAAAATGGAATAGACCAGAGCTCCTAAATTCCTATTCCATTAGTTACTTTTCCACTTCTGTGGTAAAATACTATGAGCAAAGGGAAATCAAGAAAGAAAGTGTTTATTTGGGCTCATAGTTTCAGTGGTAGAGTCTATCATGGAAGGGAAGGCAAAGCAGTGAGGGTCTAGAGCAGGAAGTTGCACTATCACATCTCAACTACAAGAAGAAGAGCGAATGAGTTAGAAGTGGGGTGAGTCTGTAGACACTCCAAAGTCCATTTCACTCTCATACTTTCTCCAGAGTGGCTCCAGCTCTCAAAGGTTCCACAAGCTTCTCAAATAGCAGCACCGGCCAGTCAAACATGCAAGCCTATTGGGGACATTTCTCACACTACACCTGTCAAGAGCACACTCTAGATAACCTACTTCTCAGTCTTCTATATCTTCTGTCAACTTGCAACAGCAGCATAGACTGGTATCCAAGTCTATAATCCATGGGCAATTGCTGCACATCTAAATGACAACATTCTACCCTTATGTACATCTTATGATGCAAAATTTATTCTGTCATTCTTCAAGAGTCTTCTAAGTCTTAGTGATCCAGCATCATCCAAAATTCAAGTCCAAAATTTCCCAGGAGATGCAGAGCAAACAGATTTGTTCTCTAAGGAAAAAAAAAAGAAAAGAAAGTTATTAAAGAAATTGAAAGGAATCGTAAGTATAGGATCTGTGGATCAACAACAACAAAAGAAATTACAAATGTTACTACTGTTTAAGACATGGTAGACAGAACAGCATTTCCAGTCTATGATAAAGGAATAGGGTCATAGATAGGAAGGCCTGAACCAAAGTAACATTGAGAACCACACAGCAAACATTCAATTCAATTTGTGTGGTTGGTATTGAACTTTCAAGCATGACCATTTGGAAGGTAAGGCTGCTGGAATTTTCCACACCGTATTGATCTGGACAGTTCGGAAGTTTATGGAGGCAAGTATCTGTGGGACCCACTGGGATCTGGAACATTAACACATTTGCTTCTGCCTGGCAGAGAAGCATCCTCTTAGAGATGGAAACAACTCTCATGGACTTAGTTAACAACTGGAAGCTAGTGTGAACACCCAACTACACTTCCTCAAAAATGCTGATTGTTTGTTTGTGTGTGTGTGTGTGTTTAAAGAGTTTAAAATTTAACCACACCCTGGGATAACTCCAGAACTCCTTAGAAATGCTAACATACATCCTTTTGCCACTTGTAACCAGTAATCAATGAATGCTGGGAGAATTGAAGCACTGAACTGTTGGGCTCAGTGCACATCACAGACAAAGATCTCACTGCTGAACCATCTACCTATGGCGGCATACTCTTTTTTGTATACAAATGAACACCCACGGAGTGCACAGAAACTGTTTGCATCTTTTCTTCAATCAACTTCTTATTAAATATAATTTGGGATGCAATCATGAATTAGTGTGAGATTCCCATAATAAATGCATAATATTTTACATGCTACCTTGGCCTCAAATTCGTGAACTTCCCTAGAAACTTTGAAGTTAAAATGTTAGAAGAAGCTGGGCAGTGGTGGCACACACCTTTAATCCCAGCACTCAGGAGGCAGAGGCAGGCGGATTTCTGAGTTTGAGGCCAGCCTGGTCTACAGAGTGAGTTCCAGGACAGCCAGGACTACACAGAGAAACTGTGTCTCAAAAAACCAAACCAAAAAAAAAAAAAAATGTAGAAGAAAACATTCTGGATTAAAATATGACACTGTTCATACTCTAACATTATTTTTCACATCTGGTTATTAAAATAAAATAAACATGCAAATATTTACCTTCTGACTGATATGAAAAATGAGTTATTGCCTTGGCCTAGTGGAAGACTAGTTATCATATGACTAATTTTGCAGATGTTTGACATTTGATATTACTATGCTGTGGCTGCATCTTCCCCAAGGCATAGGGCTTTTGTCTGCAATATTGAAATGGACTCACAAATTCTGTTTGTATGTTTTAGCACTAGGAGGGAAAGGCATGCTTTTCTCTGGTGACCACACTTAGAACTGTTCTTATGACTTTGAGTTCCATCCTTCTGGTGAGTTTCTTTTTTTTTTTTTTCCATGTGATCCAAACATCTTATTGATAAGGCTGTGAGGCACAGCCTTCAGCTTGGACCACTTACCAGATAATGTTCATGTACAACCAGCCTAGGGTCACTGACACCATGATAACATGATAAAGTTACTATGTTATCCTGTATTGTTATCATACATCAAGTCATGTTATCATGTATTTTCGTCTCTGTGAAGTCACATGACCTACACTGTAGCTCTCGAGTCACTATCTAGTTAAGTCTAAGTTAGATTAGGTTAGATATTCTTTTATAGTCTCTTAGGAATCCCTGCACTTTATTTCTTGCCATGTAAAATTACTTGGATTAGATGCTTGGCTAGATAGATATTTAGTTCACATCTGTCCTTGACAGTAGAGTAAGCAAACAAGCTGACGGCAAGTAACAAATGTAAATCTCAGAATCCTAGAAAGGTTGCTTAGTAAGCCCTGCCTTTACTTTCTCCTCCAATGAATGGAATGGGGAGGAAACTGGTCCTGGAACATCAGACAGTATGTTCACCACACAGAGGCATGATCTAGTATACAGTCTATTCCAGAGAGATGCAGCTAATGTTGTGGTATCAAGCCTGAGTGATTCAGTGAATAGCAGAGCCACAAACAATTGTGATGTTACAGAAAGTAATTATTGACTAACTTATTTGTACAATGGTTACTTTACTGGAAAATCAGTTGATTACCATCTCTTTTGAAACAAGTGTATAAGATAAAGAAGAGATAATAAGAATGGGAACTGGAGCTCTGAGATAAATGTGGAACTTGGATCTGAACACAATTGACAGAGCGTGTCCTTGTCTTTGAATGACACAGTAGAGTCAAGGGGGGAGCTTGAGGAATGATGTACATCTTGGCAACCTTCATTGGAGACGGAATGTACCAGCATGTGTATGTATCCTATAAGGGGGTTTTGTTTGTGATTTGTGTGACTTACTTGCCTCTTATGTCCTCTGGAGGCATGACTGCAGACTCCATCCCAGGCTGTGGTAGATGTCCTGTTCTTTTTTTTTTTTTGATACTTTATTTACTTTTCAAATGTTTCCCCCTTTCCAGATCTCCCCTTTGGAACCTCCCCATTCCCTTCTCTCTCCCCCTGCCTTTATGGGGGTATTCCCCCATCCACCCACCCACCCACTCTCGTCTTCCCTCCTTGGCATTCTCCAATACTGGGGAATCTAACATCCTCAGGCCCAAGGGCCTCTCCTCCCCCTGATGGCTAACAAGACCCTCCTCTGCCACATATGTGGCAAGCACCATGGATCCCTCCGTGTGTATTCTTTGGTTGGTGATCCAGTCTCCAGGAGAATCAGGAGGTCTCCAGTTGACACTGTTGCTCTCTCCATGGGGCCTGTGAGACCGGATGTCCTGTTCTTAATTGAAATCTTCCTTTTCCCAGAAGGTGCCCAGCAAGGGAAGCTTTGTGCCTCTTGCTTTCTTCCTGTCTTATCCTTCTGATTGTTTTCATAACACTTTTATCAGTTTCTTAAGGAATTCTCAACAAAGTGCTCCAAACTGGGTCACATGCTGTCATCATTTTCTCTTCTTCTTCCTCCTCCTTCTCCTCTTCCTCCTCTTCCCCATCCTCCTCTTCTTCCTTCTCTTTCTCCTTTACTTAGAGAAGGGGAGCTCAGTTGAGGGACTGTGCAGATCAGATTGGATTATGGGCATGACTTCCGGTGGGTTTGATTGCTAACTGGAATGGAAGGGCTCAGCTAACTGCAAACAGTATCATTTCTTGGGCAGGTGGTCCTGCACTATATAAGAATGTTAGCTAACATGTCTCTGGGAGTGAGTCAGCAATCAACGCTAGCTGACTTCCTGTCCCCCAGGGACTGTTAGAAAGAGAATTTTTTTTTTTTTTTCAGATTCCAGGAGGCCATCATCAGAGTAAATCCCACAGTCTTGGTCTGCCATAGGTCAAAGGAGGAGAAACAAAGGTTGGGAGAACTTACTCTTGAGACCACAGTCTGGTTCTCAGGACCTTTGTCTGAAGGTCCATTCTATTTTTGCAAGTCAAAGCAAAACATATATGTATCAGCCTTCTCCTTCTCTATGCATTCTGTCTGGGATAAGGTCTCATTTTTGCTCCCAGGCAAATGCAAGCTAGCAAGAACAAAGGTCATGTACACAGAAAGTCAAAAGAATGAGAATCTCATCAATAATGTAATGGTTAAAAATCTAGATAAATATTACCATCATTGCATCATTGCATCTCAGCTCTCTACAGTTCTTTGTGACCTGGCTTAGCTTTCCAGCAGCTTAGGGGTTACTTTCCTCAGGTGCTGGGTGTTTTCAGGAATATCAATATATTCCACTGAGTTGCTTGTGGGTCCCAGATCCTGAGGTGTATCTATCCAAAGGTCAAAGATTCATTTCCATTACAGGAATAAAGATACAAGAATCTTCCTGACTGAGCTGGTCTCTGATCCCTCAAGCTCCTCTCTCCTCAGGCTGAGGTCTTCATGGCTGAGCATGGTGAACAATATGTCCTTGGAGGCAGCATCCTCACTGTACCCAGGCATCTGCTCCATCAGGGGAAGCAATACAAGAAATTTAAAAAATAATCATACCAGCTGCTTACAATTTGTTGACCCACAATTAATAAAACAGTTAGAATATATCATTTTAATTCAGCCATATTCTTGCTGGTACAGTCACGACTCGATGGGAGAAGGGGCAGTGGAAATAAACAGGTATAAGAAGAGGTATTGGCTATTAGACAGCCTTTGACCAGACAGGGATAATGCTTTTTAACGAATTTACTGAATTTTGTGAAGTTTGAATACCATTTCTAAGGGATATACATTCTGGAAAGCACTTGTTCAGTTGTATGCACTTTTGTTTTTGAAGTAGAAACATCACTGAAGAAAACAGCTTCCATATGTTCTCACTTTGAAAATTTAGAATAATTAGTGCGCTTTAACGAGTCAGTAGATCTGTCTTCCATGTGAGTACCATACGGCACAGGCAGTAAATTGGTGGTTTTCAAGTGTCGCTGGCAAGCCTTGCCTGGGACTGAAGCTCAGGTGGGTGGAGGCTGTGACAATGGGAACTTATTTATTCTGCCTTAAGTAGGTGGCTGCGTTTTGCACTGTTCTTATTTGCCACAGATCATAATAAAAAGCTCATTACCAAGCCCCTCCCTACCCCCAAAAGAACACAGTGAATGTGTCAAAAGGAAATAAATATTTACTGAAATAACTGACAGACTCACTCACAGATATATGCCAACTTCATGTTTGTATGTGTTATTTTAACTTGCATTTTTTCTTTCCAAGCCTTTCTAAAATGTCTCTTTTTTTCCATGATGGAGTAGCTTCAGTGTAAACCAACTTCTGTCTAAACTTCTTGCCCTGGTCTTTATTGATGTTTGGGACTTTGCTTCATAAGCAGGGAAGCCTGTCATGAATTTTGAAGTACTTATAAATTTTAAAACAACTTCTTATTCTAGGGCTTAATTCTCACTGTCCAGAGGTCTATTTGATTCCCTAATTTTGAAAGCTTGCAGGACAAGGATCATAGACATCTTGCATGAGCAGGTCAAGGCTGAGTGAAGTGTGTTCATTTGGCTGCCTCTTTTATCTTTTCTACAATAAGCACCAAATTACTGTGCATCCCTGGTGAGCTGACAACCCTCAAATGGGCATGCCTGCAGCATCAGGAGTGTGGAAACACTATAAGAGAGAACAGAAATAAGTGATCATATCTTACGTGAGGATTAAGAAAAAAGCTTAACTTATCTGAGAAAAAAAGCATTTGAAATGAATTAGTAGACCAAGGAGATGCTTGGGTCTGGGGAAAGCACTGGAGAATAGAGACGACACCAGTGTAGGGTGATGGCATGTCTACCCTACATGTCCTGAAAGGGAAGAAAGAGTCAATTATTCGGGAAAAATGAGAATAATGACTCTGGAGGAGTCAGAGAAGGCTGAGGAAAGTTGAAGAGACCTGTACTGAAACGAAAGGTTTAGGACTTTGAGATGGATCTGGAGAGATGGCTCATTGGTTAAGAATGCATACTGTTTCTACAGAGGATCCAAGTTTGGTTCCCAGTGCCCACATCAGGTGGCTCCCAACTCTGTAACACCAGTTTCAAAGGATCTAACACCAGCTTCTTCTATGAGAAATCTCCACCATGTGCCTATGTGTCTCTTTCCACTGTAATTAAAATTAAGTTAAGACCTTGGGGCGAGAGTTTAAAATGAACTAGAGTAATTAAGGGTTGTTCTCCACTTGGAGTCATGGAGCTCAAAGGTATCTGATTGGTCAGGTAGGAATTCTTTCCTTGGCTTGAGAGAGGGTCTCAGTATGGGGCTAGACTTGAACTCATGGTTTTCCTGCTTCCATCTCCGAATGCCAGGCTCACAGGGATGAGCCTCTATTCCTGGCTGGAGATATTGCCTTTGATTAGACTTTTGCCATTGAACCATGTAAAGGTAGAAGTTACTACATAGAAAGCCACCAGCAATGCAAAGGTAGGTGGTTTTGCTTAAGGAAAGCAAATTGCGTCCAGCAGCACTGATTATTGCTCTGTGACTATGGTGGGTTTTGAAAATTTGTGTCAATATTCAATTTTATATGTAAATTTATGGTTCATTGATTTTTTTCTAAGTGAGTTGTAATCGAAGTCCATTTTGTCCATTAATTGATGAGTTAAAGTCTTTGACATACAGCCATTTCTTACCTTTACTCCTGGTAATTTCAGTTCCCTATGGCATCATTGTTATAGATATAGGTCTATTTCTTTTCATGAAGAATCTCATAGCTCACTCTTTTCTGTACCATTGGACTCTGGACAAATGTCTCTTCATAAATCGGTGCTTTTGGACTCAATAGTACTACTTGGATAGTGTGCTTTTATTAACACTACTGTGTATTTTCTTCTCCTATTCCTCCTCTTCCTCCTCCTCTTACACACACACACACACACACACACACACACACACACACAGTTTTCTAGAGAAGATGAGTATTATATGAAGGAGTCTCAGAGGTAGCTGCTTAATCTACAGTTACACTTGCATAATATCTAGACCTAGGCGACAAAAGTAGCTTTCAGTATACATCTGAAGACACTCCTCCTCCTCCTCCTCTTCCTCCTCCTCCTCCTCCTCCTCCTCCTCCTATTTTTGAGGTATTAGTGATTGAAGTCAGGGCCTTGCACATATTGAACAAGGGCTCTAGCAACTGACTATAACCCCAGCCCTTAAGGGGCTGTTAATGATAGCGTATGCTATCACTGAGCTAATCTTCCTAGTCATAGCAGGTAACTTTAATGAAACAAGGGAAATAATACTTAGCTATTAAAAGGGAGAGAATTCTATAGAAAAGGTGAGGATTCAGGATGTCAACAGAATTAGGGTGTCACTTAGGCTCACAGTCAAGCCCACAGGAAAGAGAGAACTGAGTCTTAGCTAAGAGCTGGGATGTTTGTCTAACACAGAGGAAAAAAAAATCAAAAGAGATATTGGGAATCAGCTGAGACTGCCACAGACCATCTCAAATGACAGCTTGGTTCCATACTTGCTTGACATGACAATGGAAACACTGGTCAAACCTTCCTCCAAAAATGGCATTTAGCCATAATAGTTGGTTCATAATGTGAACACCATTTTATGTGTTCAAGATTAAAGCTCCAGGATGCTCTGAGATTGTATAACAATGAGTTAACTCTTTCCAAGCCTCTTAGTTTACATTTTCTCTCAGAGAATGAAGCAAAAGTATTGGTATTTCTCCCACTTTTTTTTCTAGTCTCTAGGAACATACATATGGTCTTTGAGGTCAATATTGTAACTCTGTTTTGAAATCAAAAGGTGGCAGAAGTAATTTCAATAAATGCTAGTTGATCAATAGATGAATAGGTATTTATGCAGATCAGATACATTCTCTCTCTCTCTCTTCTTAAAAGTCATTGTGCATAGACCACTAGACAGGAAAGAAGAGGTGACACTGATGAGTTTTTGGGTGTGTCAAAGCAGAAGTTTTTTTTTTGTTTTTTTTTTTTTTTTTAATTAGAGCTTAAGAAGCCATGAAGATAAGCCCAGTCTTCAAGATCAGTGCATGGCGATGCCAGAATTGTGTTTTCCTTTCCTCTTACAATGGTCCAGTTCACCTCATTCTACCTACCACACACTTAGCCCACTTCCAGGTCAGCCATATAAAAGCAAACAGCAAATACAAGATATTGTTTTCTTACATTCAAACAACATATAGGCTTAATTCCAACGTAACCACTTTACCTTGCTCACTAAAATGAAGGTCCAAGTTCGTAGGGTCACATTATGTAAAAAGCACGTGGGGCCTATAACTATTCTTTTAATTACAATGCAATGGATAAAGAGATAGAGATGAGATAATTGAAAGAAGGGTAGAGACACGGTGGGCCACTTTTAACAGATATCGTTTAATGATGGATCATTACATGCCTGGCTTAATTCTCTGACGTGTGCTATTACCTTCATCTTGTGGATCCAAAATATGGCAGAACCCATACAGTTGGGGCTTGTTCATGATGATAGATTGTGTGCTGCATTGGTGGAGTTAAGCTCAGAGCTACCTGATCACAATACTTGGCTTTCTCTGTAGTTTTCATTGCTTCTTCCTCTATGACACTTATTTTACAATCAGGCCAGATATCTCTCTGAATGTATCGCTTCCCCAAGTAAGGAGATGGCACCCCAGTAGCAGCTGATTAGACCTGACTGGCTATAGTTCTCCCCAAATTACTTGAACTGTCTGGGCTAGAGTTTTCCCGATGCTCCCCCATAGTTTGTTGTCATCTGACCACAGTTGGGAGCTGGGAACAGCACTTATCAGCTGCTCCACAATAACAAATATTTGGCATCAGAATAGAGAGATGAAAAGGAAACCACAGAGGAGTCCTTTATGTGGAGACAGCAGAGACAGCATACTGGTCAGGGACTGGCTCTGATGATAGTGACAAGTGTAATCGAACAGGAAGGGCAAAGTGAGAATGGCTGAAGAGGAGGGCAGGAGGCAGGGCTTTGCTTCCAAGCTATTTTAAGAAAAAGTTGTGGAGCAGTGGAGGAAGAGTGGGGCAAAAGAGTTGGTTTTGCAGCACCAACATGGTAGCTGCTAGATACATGTGGCTAGCTAGAATTGAATAATAAAATTAGTTTATAATTGTATAAATTAAAAATATAGGTCTTCAGTCACGTTGCCAACGTTTCGAGTGCTCAGCAGCCACATCGAGAGTGAGTAGTAACTGCATGGGCTAGCACAGATATAGATAATCACAGAAACTTGTATTGGGCAGGAAGAGGTGAGATTAGAGAAAATCAGCAGGGACAGTGGAAGGCTACATGGCACAGGGGACCTGTGCTGGCAGAGCTGTGGTTCTAAGTATCAGAGTTCTCATACCTTATTCAGCAGGTAAATGACATCAGCCACATACACTTCGGTTGTTTAAATTATCTATGATAAAATATGCCTAAAAATGAATGTCATATCTTAACCAACTCAAGTGTACATTTGAACATGAGGTGGGTTTACACATTTGAATATTAGGTATGTTTACATTGTTATATACCCAATCTCTAGAAATGTTGCATAATTGAAATTCTGTACTCAATAAATAATTCTCCATCTCTTTCTCTACCCAGCACCTCCTAGCAGCCACTATAGTTTGTATTTCTATGAATTTAATTGCATTTGATAAGTTGTGAAAGCAGAGTATTATAATATTTGAGTTTGGTTGGCTTGTTTGCTGACCAGCTGATTTCATTTGGGGTGATGAAACAACCCTCCATGTGTCAGAATTTTTCTTTCCTTTTAAAAGATAATTAATACTCTACAGTGCTGTGGTTTAAAGTGTACCATGTGTTCCCCAAGGGTATGTGGGTGATGTCTGATGGCCTGTTCAGGGTGGTGTCCCTGGAAGGGCTGTAGGTTTATGAGGAAGAGGAGCCTTGTGAGAGGTTCTTTGGTTATTGAGGGAATGTACTAGAAATGTGGTGCTTGGGACAGGGCTAAGGCTGATTTGTCTCTTCCCAGTTCTCCTGTGCTCCTGGTTCAACATGTAATCACTCATTCCCTGGCTCTTTAGCAACTCTGACCATGACATTCTGCCATCAAGTGCTGTAGCCAGTGCCAGGGCCAAGCCCTTGACTTCCAAAATTTTGAGTTAAACATTCTTTCTCACAGTAGCCTTGGTGTTTTGTTACTATGAAAAATGACTAATTCACATCACAGACATGTGCAGCACATGAGTTTTAACAGCTCCTGGTTACCCTCTTCGTGACAGACCAGTAGGGCAAAATCTGGCTTTTGAGTAGAAACACCGCCCTTGGGCTGTGCAGAGGACTGTTGGACAGTTCAGCCCAGATAGAGTGGGCTTTCCTTTGTCTGACCCGACTCGGACCCCAGATCCGACTGAGGTAAGAAGGCTCTGGGAAATGTTTGCTATGCCTTTTTGAGAGGATTGAAGGCAGCTGCTAGAAAAAATTCAATCTGTTCAAGGTGAGCAAGGTAATTCCAAAAACACCAAGAATCACCTGGCGTTCCTAGACACCTCTGTGAGGTTTACCAGGCATTCATCTCCATAGAGCCAGATGCACCAGAAAACCAGTGAACAACCAATATTGCATTTGTTATGCAGTTGGCCCCAGATATTAGAAAGAAACTTCAGAAGTTAAAAGGGTTTGAGGGGATGAATAGGTCCCAATTATTGAATACTGCTCAATAAAGATTTTTGGTGGGAGAAAAAGCAGAACAAAAAGATTGACTCAAGCAATAGTCGTAATGCTCAGGGATACTGATTAAAGAGATCCCAGAGAGAAGCCAGAGTCACCAAAGAGGCTTGAGAAGGACCAACATGCTTATTGTAAACAAAACAGACACTGGAAAAATAAACGGTCTAATTGGAAATGGGAAAGATTCCCTGTCCTTCACTTGGGTAAGGATTGATGGGAAGGGGGCTCCATTCCACTGAATCCCAGGAACCTGGGATACATTTAAGGTAGGGAGCAAATCTGCTAAATTCCTGCTCCATGCCAGACTGACCCTACTATCCTTTAATTGGGAGAGCCTAGGCACTGGCACCCTGGAAGATGCCAATGGTCTATCTCCTCAAAAGACACGATCCTGTTTCTGCCACTTTGCCAGCTTCTTTCCCACAGTTGAGGCTACAGCTATGCTAGTGAAAGAACATGACCAGCTAACTTAAGGCCAGGAAATATTCCTAACCAGCTTGCACTCTGTAGACAGGCAGAGTCTATGGCAAAATGTCAGAGAAGCTGGCTAAACAGTGCTCACATGCTAGTGCTTTGTAGAAAGCAGAACATCTGAGCTATGAAATAGGGTGTTTGGCAAAAAAAAATATACTGGTAACATACTGAGGGCTTGTCTTCATGTGTGAAGTGTCTACGTGAACCTCTTACTAAACTTAAAATTGACTTTATATCCTTTCTCATTATTAGAATTTAAATATGAAAATATATTCCTTAATCTAATGTGTTTATAATATAAAATATCTATGCATTTGCAAAGTCATGCGTTCTGAACATGAGTTTTAAGTTGTTTCTGTGTATTTTCTACTCTTTGACTTGTGTTGCTATTCTCCAACAGGCACTAGCTGACGCACAGAAGTCCCTGGTTTTCAATGTAACCTTGCTTTTTTATCTCTCTTCCTTGGTTCACACAGTTTACACTTGTATAAAGGTCTTCTGCATGCAAGGTTGCGGGAGCGCTGCCTCGTGTTATTTTCTAGAAGATGGGCTGCTTCGCTGGGTCCAGGCATGCCATAGGCGAGGACTGAGTTTCATTCTCTTTCCGTGTGCACCCAGCATCACTTGGGGAAGAACCCCTCCCATGTTGTTCTTCGGCTTCTATTCTGCTATTATTTTAGTTTTTGTACTACCACCCTCTTTCTTACGTGCTATCTGTGCTCTGCCTCTTGCTTTCTATTACAGTCAACCCATGGAACCCACAGCAAAGAAAACCCTTATGTCACATTCTCAGAAATTTAACACTCACTCACTCACTCACTCACTGCTGTTCCTCTCATTCCTTCAGCTTCCTGACAGCTTCTCGGTAGTCATATCCCCAATTCAGAGGGGCACCCACCTTTTCCTCCTGTTATACAGAACTGTCCTCTGAGCAAAGCAGCCACCGCCTTCATTAGCATTTTCTTGATTGGTAATTGATGTGGGAGGGCTTAGTCTATCATGGGCAGTGCTATCCCCCAGCAAGTGGCTTTGGGTTATATAAGAAAGGTAGCTGAATAAGCATTCCTCTATGATTCTGCTTCAGTTCTTGCCCTGACTTTCCTCAATGAGGGACTGTGATGAGGAAACTGTAGATATTGTGATCAGCTCCATAGGGAGCAACTCTTGCTGTACTTTCTTGTGCTTGGCCTGGTTTGCAAGATGTTTCAATCTTTTCCTGCTATATGCCTTGTATTACTGATTATTTTTTATTTTGGTTTCAAAAGTTACATTTGGATTATTCTTCATGAATTTAGTATCATCCTTTGGAGGATGAGTGTCTGGTAAGTTTAGGGTCCTGCTATGAACCCAAATGTGTTTATTTGGGGGAGCTAGTGTGGGAGGCATAGTGTCTCGGGTGTTCCTTCAGAGTAAAACATATCTTGAAGAATACTGGAGTGGCAAGCACCCAGGAAAGGCTATTTCTGGCTTCTCGTTGGTGTATTCTCTTCCTACATGTTGGTATTTTAGTGGATGGTGAAGTTTTATTTTAATCTCTCTGTGTTGTAGTCTACTTCTCACACAGAAAAGGGTGTGTGTAGTCTTGAATTTCAACAGTAATGGAAATGGCTTCAGTATACAAACCATATGGTAAAAATAGCCAATGTTGCGATTTAAAATTTTTCTTTTGTTTGCTCTGTCACCTTGACCTGTTGCAGGCTAGTGCTGACTCTGAATGAAGGATAGTTCATTAAAGCTTTGTTCTTTTCAATGGAGGCATCCACTGGATCAGACCATCTGGCTCTCTTTATTCTGTACTGCCTCCATACCTTCTTTAAGAAGGACAGGCTTCTTCATGGATTTTGACCCCTGGCTCCTTCTGACTCTCACTGCTATTGAAGAGTCTTATCAATAACTATGGTGTTTGTTGAACTAAAGTGGTACCTGCTTAGGATGGCTGAAGGTATGAAGGTAGTGCCTGATAGATGGGGCCATACCGTGTTTTTCTCTTATTGCTCCTGAAGTGTAATGGGAAAAAATCCTGAAAAAAACAAACCATTCTCTTGTCAAATGGGGACAATGTGCATGTTGGAGGTGGAGCCTACAGAAGAACAAGAAACAAGCACGCTGGGCAGAGGTTTCTCAAGTTCATTAAGAAACAGATTATCTACAGATACTTGTAGAACCCAGAAAATGAAGAGCAAATCCTTCCATCTTTGAGAAAGATGCCATCTGCCAGAATGGCCTGTGCACTGTGTAGCTGCTAAGCATTCTGAGCACCAAAGAAATGAGTCCAGACAGACTCATCAGCTCCAGCTTCTGCAACTATTAAAGCTGCTGTTGTATCATGTGCCTCTATCTCTGTTTTCCTCCCGAGATTGATGCCCTTGTCTATGAAATTGTCTGTGTCAGTATAAGTATAAGCTTTTGAAGTGTCTTGCCTTGAGCCTTTAAGAATGCTTATCCTAAAGATCACCAGCATCATGCTGGATCTTCAACACTCCTGTGAAGCCGCTGAAACTTGTTTCTTTCCTGCATACAGCTTAGGTTTCATGATTTTTTTTTTATTTTGAAGTACTGTTATCATCCAATAGATGCAGAGCCTACTTGCTGCATCCCTTGGATCCTTCTTCCTTCATGTGCCAATTCTCTGGGATTTTACAATGTATTGTGGTGGTAGGCTGAGCACTGGCCCTGTACCATAACCCTAGATTCCTACATCAGAATGTAAAGCCCCAGGTGTCATCAAGGAGAGGTAAAACTTTGAGGAAATGACTGCCTTTTGAGGGTTCCACTTCTAAATGGTGTTAATGCTCTTATTAAAAATGTTAATTAATTCATTAATTAATGCTCCTATAGAAGGTATTGGAGGGAGTTGACTATACCTTCTCTCATATGAGGACACAGAAAGTGCCACTTTGAAGAAAAGCCTCTGGCCAGACATCAAATCTGCTGGCATCTTGATTTTAGACTTCTTAGCTTCCAGGGCAGTGCAGTTTTGTTATTTATAAAGCAACCCATCTAAGATATTTGTTAAGTGGCTCTAGTAGATCAAGGTGATCTCCATTGAGTCAGTGATACTCACCAAAGCACAGACCCACCTCAGCCATCTCCAGCTCTGTCCATGAGTTTGGATTTTCACTCTTGGTGGATGGACCCATTGAGCTGTTGCTGCGTGAGTAAATTTGTGTGGCCATCCCAACAATCTTGATGGAAGTCTGCTCTAGTATCACCAAGAGCTTTTCATTATGGATCACCGCTTTTGAAAATGATTACAAATGGGCTAAATTTGTGTAACTTTCTATATAGTGTACTGTATTGCTTTACTGTGGAAGAAGTGTTATATTGTAAAAGTGTTCTTGTTAGCCCACATTATTTA
This sequence comes from Rhynchomys soricoides, assembly GCA_019843965.1. Taxonomy (NCBI): domain Eukaryota; kingdom Metazoa; phylum Chordata; class Mammalia; order Rodentia; family Muridae; genus Rhynchomys; species Rhynchomys soricoides. The sequence continues at coordinate 1,443,256 of JADRCH010000051.1, read as the reverse complement.
GGAGGCATCTGTAAGAACTTTGGTCTTGTTTTTTACTATATAATCAATACAATATAATATTGTATTATTATAGGCCCAGAATACAATATTCTTCTGGCTGTCTATTGTTGTACAGTAACAGGAGGTGTCTATAAGAACTTTGGTCTTGTTTTTTGCTATATAATTAATACAATATAATATTGTATTATTATAGGTCCAGAATACAATATTATTCTGGCTGTCTGTTATCACACAATAACATATCCCAAACCTTAGTGGTGCAATAATAGTGTCCATTTATTTATCCACCTATTTGAATCTGGGCAGTAATAAACAGTGTGTCTCTACTTTCTGTGGCTTTCTGTGTGTCTCTACTTTCTACTTTCCATTGAGGTGGCTGAGCCCAGGCTTCTGCACAGTGGAAACCATGCTCACTCTTAGCATGGTTGCATGGGTTTAACAGACAGTGTTGTCTTAGTCAGGATTTCTATTCCTGCACAAACGTCATGACCAAGAAGCAAGTTGGGGAGGAAAAGGTTCATTTGGCTTACACTTCCACATTGCTGTTCATCACCAAAAGAAGTCAGGACTGGAACTCAAACAGGTCAAGGAGCAGGAGCTAATGCAGAGGCCATGGAAGAATGCTGCTTACTGGCTTGCTTGCTTCTCCTGGCTTGCTCAGCTGGCTTTCTTATAGAGCCCAAGACTATCAGCCCACAGATGGTACCATTCACAAGCCCCCCCCCCCGCCTTGATCACTAATTGAGAAAATGCCTTACCGCCCAATCTCATGGAGACATTTTCTCAACTGAAACTCCTTTCTCTGTGATAACTCCAGCTTGTGTCAAGTTGACACGCAAAAATAGCCAGTACAAGCATGGACATTGAAAATGGAAGCACTCTACTCCTTAGGCCTGGGTCTGGCATAGAATCATCGATAGGTATTAGGAAAACCAAAACCAGCTGTAAGCATAGAGAACACATACTTTCTTTTTGAAGGGAGGAAATGTCAATATTTTTGTGATCATACTTGAAAAATTCTGCATTGCTTTTTTGCATAAAAGAAAGTGTTACCTCCAAAGGACTTAGAGTTTTAAAAATCTAACATGTGTTAAAATAAAAATAAGGTTCAAAAACTTGGTATTCTGAAAAATGAGGTATTGAGAAATAGTTACTGGAAAGGAGTGCAGGTGTGTATACACATGCATCAGTGCACACACATGCATAAATGTACACACATGCATAAATGCACACACATGCACAGACACACAGGTATAAATGTACATACATGCATAAGCATACACACATATACACATGCATTAATGCACACACACACACACACATATATATACACACATATACATATGATAAAAATGTATATTGTAAAACATAAACTAGTATGAATTTGGATCTGGAATTTTTCATTATATGAGAATAACTGTTGTTAGGAGAATCAGAAAGGTAATAAATACCTGAGATAAAAATATAATAATTAAAACTTTTTAAACTAATAAACTTTGAGGCTCTATAAATAAGTCCCAAATCAAGGAACTGACCAGATATTTGATATACAAAGAAAACAACCCTCAAGTCAGTCCCTCCCTTTTTGAATCTCTTATTTCCAGTACATTTATTCTGAATTGAGAGGTTGAAAGTAATTTCCTTTAACATTTAACATTCATGTTAAATATGAAAAGCAAGCAATATATTTAATTTTATGATGAGGGCATTTATCACTTTTCCTGGCAATAAAGTATTTTTGAGTATACCTTTGTAATATTAAACACAAATGGCAGCAAAATAGAAGTTAAGAATTTCTCCATATAGAATACTTGATTTTTATCTACAAATCTGCATGGAAACTGTGTAGCTCCAGTTTTAAATGAATGATATTAAAGATTTTGGGTGTGTCAAAATGTATTATAATCATAAATATTAATGTCTTACATAAAGCTTGTAGAACAATCATACCATGACTTAAATTACGTATCTCCGCACACATTTCCACCTGAATTTTCTAGTTATGATTTAAGGTTGTAATATTTCATAGGTATTCTTAATTGTTGAAATATTTAAATTGTATCTGCATTTCTTGAGGGAAGGATTTGCCTTTTATTCCAGCTGGCCACTCAGGCTAGACATCAAACATGTACTAATCCTCTCTTGCCTTAGTCTCTGCAGTCCTGATATTAGAGGCACGAGCCACAAATATTGGTTTAAATTGTGTTTAATTTTATATGTGACTACAATCTTTTACTGTTTTTATAAGTTTGAGCATTTGATTGATTCTATGAAGTCTGAGAATATGTAGCATTAAGACAATGCCCCTAAGAAACTGGCATCTTCAATTAGTTTATCTCCAACTAAAATGAGAAGACAAATAATACAATATTTTTTTTAGACCAAATCTCAAGAATTTGTGTTTTGTCTCTTTGCAAATCACTTTGAATCTACAGCTCTAGAATTCTTTCTAATCCCTCAGAGGAGAATTTAAAACTTTGGCTTGTAGCATGTTAAGATACTGTCAATTTGGAAACTATCATTGCAACAAATACATCAATACAGAATCTGATTTGTACTGGTGAGAAAATGTTATGTATGAAAAGAGTGTTATGGTATTATCAGAGATTAAATCACTGCAGGCAGTGCTATTGTCTTCAAACTAAGACACAAATACAGATATCTTATGCTTAGTACTGAGCACCGCATCTCCATAAGAGGCTTAGACAGTGATACCATCAAAGCACAGGCAGGGCCATAAAGGCAAACTGCTGAAGCTTTGGGCCTGCCACCAGCATGGAAGATTCTTGTTTAGTGTTCTGACAAGCTGAGCAGCCCCTGTTTTCTGGTCTCAACAGTGGTCCTTGTTAAAAAGCCACCAGCCTCGGCTAGAAAACTCAGAAAGTTCTGAATCAACCTGGCAGAACCACTAAGTATGTGTAGGCACAGACAGTGAGAAACTATAGTTGGAAAAGTGAGCCTGTAAAACATCTTGTACTAGAAAGAAATGTTGCTTTCAGGATTAAGAGGACCATTTAGAAGTGATAGAGAAGTCACTTACACCACAGTTAGAGGGAAAGCCTACTCTTGACATTATTGGACTTCTAAAGGATCCACAGAGAAACCGATTGTCTTGGTACTTTTCTATTGCTGTGAAGAGACACCTTGACAAAGGCAGCTCATAAAAGAAAGAATTTAATTGGGGGCTTGTTTACAGTTTCAGAAGGTGGGCCCATGATCATCACAGTGGGGAGCAGGCAGGCATGGTTCTGGGGTAATTATTGATGGCTTACATCTAATCTATGAACAGGAGGCAAAGAGAAAGACTAGAGCTGGCATGGGCTTTAGAAACTCCAAAGCCCACTCTTACCTCCCCCAATAAGGTCACACATTCTAATCTTTCTCAAACAGTTCATCAACTGGGGATCAAACAAACATTCAACATCTGAGCACATGGCTGCCATTTTTATTCAACTCACCACACTGAAATAGCAGGCTGTGCAGTCACAAATCCAGGACAATGATTAGGAGAGGGCAACTGGTTGGGGTCTCCACAATCTCCAAATGAAACTGAATAGAAGGCAGGCACAATTTTCAGTCTTGTGATTCAAACTGTGTTGTATTATTTACTCACTTATTGTGCCAGAGAAAATTACAGGGATTAGCAAACAGAAAACCTTCGCTTTCCATATTTTCTGACTCACTGGGAGCATTAGTAGAAGGACCCTATAAACTAGGAACCCTAATCAGACAAAGATGTATAAAATATACAAACTGCAATGGGAGATGATTTTACGTATTTTTCAAACACTGTGTTAGTTCCACAACATTCAAATGAAAGATCAAGGTTTGGGGCTCCAAGATGGCTCAGCAAATAAAAGCTCTTGCCAACAATTCTAGTGGCTTGAGTTCTATTCTGCTTTTCACAGGGTGGAAGGAGAGAACTGACTCCCAGTAGCTGTCCTCTGACCTCCACATGCTCCATAAAAAATCATGATTCATAGTAATAAGTACATAAAAACTCAGGTGGGACCTACATCTTTTTTATTAAGGGTAATTAAATGTTCTGGTAACTTCAGTCTAGAGAAGGGAACATTCTACTCTTTAAATTATGAAACTTGATGTAGTATTTGTGAGCTGAAAATGACATTTTAAAAAGCCACAAGGAGCCCGAGGTCTTTGTGTCTATGGTGGTGTGGAGAAGAGGCAAAAAGTCTAAACTGGGAGTCTGATCACTTTCAACAGTGTTCATAGCTGCTCTTCAGCATCTGCATGGTGTATGCATGCCACACTCAAAGGCTCACTGCTAGCCCAGATGTCTTTCCCGTCTGTAAGGGGGCTAACAAGTCAGCCCTGGCCTCCACTGCAACCCTGCTGGGACACTGCAACTGTGAAAAACAAAAAACAAAACAAACAAAAAACAAAACAAAACAAACAAACAAACAAACAAAAACAAGAGAATGAACCCTCAGGCGGGTTGCCCATTGGGTTTTTTGTTGACCCTTCCATGATATATGAAATGCAAATTAATACTATTCTGTACTGCAGAAATCCACAAACAAGCCATAGCCACATAAAACCTCCCACCAAAGACAGATGAGAACAGTCAGAGTGGGTTCACTTATTAGTTCCTTCAGCTGATACTGCTGATGTGCAGTAGGACATGAAAGCTGTAGTGCTAGGACAGAGAGACAACTTGATAGTTAAAAGTGTGGACACTTTTGCAGAGGACCCAAGTTGGATTCCTAGCAGTCATGTTGGGTGGCTTACAACCACTTGTAGGTCCAGCTCCAGGGGATCTGCTGCTCCTGCATTCATGAGTGCACACACACATACACACACACACATTCACATATCAATTTAAAAAAAATCTTTAATAAAATTGTAGAAGCTGTAGTCTGTGGAATAGACATTCTGTCTCTTCCTTCTTCCTTTGATGAGGCTTTCAGATAACAGAAACAAAATTTCCAGTCTCTTCCCTACTAACCTAGAAGACAAAAAGAACACCCTTTCTCAGGAGAGCCACGTTTGCACTATTTCCCACTGAGGATATGTCTTCGCACAACCCATTCGCAAACCTGAAGCTCGCTCTTGAACTCCTTCCTCTATGAGGAACATCTCTTCTAATTCTCAATCTTCCAGGTCTCTGCACTAGCTGTAGACTGTCCATGGACAACCTTAACATTCCCATAAAAACGTCTCCTTTAACTTAAATAAAGAAGGAATGCACACACATAGAAAAAAATAGCAACAGAAACAGTACCAACCTCCTGAACTTATTGAGGGGAAAAAATGTGTTTGTGTTGAATTTCTATTAGTATGTATAGCTTGCTAAACCATGTGATATTTTAAGAGGGTTGTGGCAGACGTTGATTTAAGCATTCTTATAAGCAAGGCTATATCATGACAGAGGCCATTATGCCTGAATATCCTCTTATCCACATTCAATCATAAATCATTTATCATTCATCATTTAGAGTAAAATATGGCAATTTAAAATTATTGATCAGTTACTTCTGTAGGCTGGGTAATGCTTTAGAGCTTGTAATGAAGAGCAGCGATGGAAAAAGGCAGTAAAAAAGAAAACCAATGTTAGCCTCTATAATTTTTTTAAAAAGATTTTATTTTTAGTTTTAATTTGTGTGTGTGTGTGTGTGTGTGTGTGCGCGCGCGCACGCGCTACTGTGTCTGTTTCTGTGTGCATATGTGATTGTTTGTGGAGTCCAGAAGAGGGTGTCAGATTCTCTGGAGCTGGAGTTACAAGTGCTGTGAGTCTCCAAATATGGGGGCTAGGAATCAAACTCAGGTCTGCAGAAGCGTATCTGCTCTTATCCACAGCCAACTCTCTGGCTCCCAACATTGTATTTTATTATATTTCATACCAGAGTCATGGAAGTATGTTACAGTTATGGTCTGTTAATCTTCACATCAGCCATGAACTCGATAACCCCACTTTATTCTGTTTGATAGATAAGACAACAGTGAAAATTAGAATATTGATTAAAATTCCTCTGTATTTCAAAGGGTGGCTTTTATAAATGCATATATCAAGTCTTAACTAATTTAATTAATCAATAACACATGTATAACCCAATAACATCACCAGGTATTCTTCTTACGGAAATTCAGCTTTAATTACACATAGCTACACAATGATCAGGTCGCACTGACAGAAGGAATTTATTTTTCTAAGAATGTTATATACAAAAAATTTGCTCTTTTTTAAATAGCTATTATTTCTTTCTGTAAAGTCAGATTCTATCACTTTTTTATTAACTTAACCCTGCTAAGTTCTGTGTAAGTAATCTTTTTTTATATAAATAATTTCTATTTCTTGTTTCATTTTTACTCTATAAATGAGGATAATATCCTAGGAATTTCATTAAATTGTGATTCACTAAAAATGAATTAAAATTATACATGAAGCAAATGTGTAGTCCTGAAAAACACTTATTTTTGTGAAATTACACTGTAGCTTTAATAAAATGTTAAAAATGTACTATGAAATGGTAATTATGCCTGCTTTACAGATGAGACACACAAGACTTAGGACAGATAAATTGCCAAGTCACTAGACTTCAGGGATGAAAGAAATTTCATCTAAAATAACATTGGTTCTGTTACATTTGGTATCTCTTGTGTACATTTGGGAAGGTGGGTCAAAAGACAGAAGGAAAGTCTCTTTTTAAGTGATGTTGAATTTTCACACAGTGAATTTACTGGAAAGCTGTGAATAAATAGCTCGCTGACAAAAAGCACTTGAGATATACCATCTTTTGGCCAATTTTAATGACAGGTATTATCATATGTTGTGGCTCCTTTGAAAGTAGTCAAAGGGTGTGGTGTTCTCAGGTTTGATTCAGTAGAGTTATTTATTGTATCTACAAAGCTTCAATAATATTGAACTATTTCCAGGGGTGTATATCTTCTTTGGATTTAACATGCAGGGTTCCAATACCAAGGGTTTGCTCTTTCTGTCTGCTTCTTGGTTTTACATTGTTTTTAAAAAATCGGATTGCTTGTGTTCAAAATTCACTAAACAGAACACATCTCACTCTTCAGAAAGGGACACTTTCCAAGTTTACTGAAGCAACCTCAACAGAGTGCTGGAGAGACCTATCACACATACCTCTCAGCTTCCGGTCCTGTTGGGACCCATGCCAAAAGTCTTCCATTGTCCCTCTCTACCAGATGCGATCCAAATACGTGCTATGGAATACCCCTTGCCTTTTCTTCAGCTTCATACTCCATGACTTTGTTTCTCAAGATTCATGTTTTCACAAAGCTGGCTAGCTAGTCATTTCTAGAATATACCTTACTTTCCTTCAATCTCTCTCCCCTGCCCAGTGGTAGATGCTTCATTCTCTGAGGAGTTAGTTTCATTTCTCTGGCTTTACCCAGAATTTCATCAGAACACACAGACCTGAACATCACAATGCTCAGAATCTTTAAGTGTCCCTAGGTTTTAAGTTCCTGTCGATTCAAAGCATCAAAGATTATTCTTAGATCTGAAGAGACCTGGCCATCTAAGGTTCACATGATGACTTATTGATACAGGGTCTGCTCTTTTTTTTTTTTTTTTTTTTCATACTTTATTTACATTTCAAATGTTTCCCCCTATCCAGATCTCCCCTTTGGAATCTCCCAATTCCCTCCCCTTCTCCTGCCACTATGGGGGTATTCCCCCACCCACCCACCCATCCACTCTCGTATTCTCTCCTTGGCATTCTCTTATACTGGGGGATCTAACATAGGGTCTGCTCTTAAGGAGCCTCCCAGCCTCATGAACTGATGAATGATGTTGTAACTGTACCGATGCAGTAACTCTTTCTAATGAGTCTTCTTCTATTAGTTAGTAATCATTACAATTTCCTTATTAATGTACTATTTTGGTTTCTGTCTCTTTAGTAAAACCTAACCAGGGTTAGAGGAGAGCCCAAGTGTTTTGGAAACAAATATGAATGTGATAATTAGTATTTAATCATCAACTTGATAGAATGTAGATTCACTTGGGACATGAGCCTTTGAATATACCAGTAAAGGATTATCTTCATTGTGTAACATGAGGTGTGACACTTCCTTCACTATGGGCAGCACCATTCCCTGGGTGGGATCCTGGACTACAAAGTAGAGAAAGGGAGCTGAGTAGCAACCTGAATTCAAGCCCGTCAACTCAAAATAGGCTTCAATGCCAGCTACAACCATTGTGCTTTGAAAAGTATAAATCTGGTGCTCTATTGAACATGGATCTACATTTCAAGGTGATAACATTAGTGGAGATATTTGAGATGTGAAGAAATCTCAAAATCTGTTGGTTCAGAAGTCTCTTGCTATAGTCAATTGCTGTGATGGTTTCTATTTGATACGTTTCCTGAAAAATTTAGAAAACAACCCAAGTGTATGGAATCCTTTGTTTTTCAATATTAGATTTGTTGTTATTTTTAAGGGTGTGCATGCCAAACTGAATAGCAGGTCATATATTTAAAGAGTCTAAACAAACAGTATAGGACATGTGCACATATAATAAATTGGTTTGTCCTGTCTCATGGAAATTACCTCAGACTGGTGTCCTGCTTGTACTGTCAACTTGACATAACCTGAAAAATATTTAGATTGAGTAACTGTTTTTATTAGGTTGGTCTATTGCCATATCTATAGCAGGTCATCTTAACCGATTGATTCAGGAGGGTCTTGCCCATCGTGGGCAGCACCATCCCTAGTGAGGTGGTTTGAATAAGAATGGTGCCCATAGGCTCATATATTTGAATGCTTGGCTATCAAGAAGTCATGCTACATGAGAGGAGGAATTGGTTCTCAACCTTAATGCTGTGATCCTTTAGTATAGTTCTTCATGTTGTGATAACTCTCAGCCATCAAGTTATTTCATTACCTCTTTATAGCTATAATTTTGCTAACTATGAATTATAGTGTAAAATATCTGATATACAAACCCCAAAAGGGTTGAGACCCACATATTGAGAACTGCTGGATTAAGAGGTGTGGCCTTGTTGGAGTAGGTATGGCCTTGATGGAGGAAGTGCATCATTGGGGTTAGGGCTAACCTTCGGGCTAGTGCCAATATCTTTCTCTTCCCACTGCCTGTAGATCTGCATGTAGAACTCTCAGTTCCTTCTCTAGCACCATGTCTACCTGCATGCCACCATGCTTCCTGCCATGATAGCAATGGACTAAATCTCTGAAACTGTAAGCCAGCCACAGTGAAATGCTTTCTTTTATAAGCGTTGTCATGGTTATAGTGTCTCTTTCCAGCAATGGAACACTGGTGAAGACACCTATGTAGATGGTCCTGGACTGTATAAGATATCTAGGTGAACATGAGCTTGAAAGTGAGATAACAACCGGTATTCCTCCATGGTGTTTCTTTCAAGTTCCTGTCCTAAATACTCTCAATGATGGGATGGCATGGAAATGTAAGCCAAGTCAGCCCCATCATTCGCTACGGTGGTTTTGGTCATGGTGTTTGTTCTTGCAACAAACTGAAGCTAGAACACTTGGCTTTCTCCTTTTATGGATGGAGAAGCCATAGCTCACAGGGCAGGGTAGAAACAGTAGCTTAAGATACATGTCACTCAGTCCTTAATGGGATGTCTTCACCAAACCCCTCCCCTTAGGGATCAGGGATTTATGCAAAAGAAGAGGCTGAAAGATTGAAAGAGATGGAGTGGATGACATCAGGGATCCAGACACAACAGGACTGATTCGAATATGAACTCACAATGACAGCATGTTCAGGTTCCAGCCATATGGATCCCAGCACTCAGAAGGGAAGATAGCATGAGCTCCTGTCCCTAACCAAGAAGCAACTGAAAGTGACAACTGTAAACAAAGGAAAAAATATTTTCCTTTGTTTCACTGAGGAATAATATTAGTCTCACTGAGTATAATAACTACACTTAAGGGCAGGACCCATGCCCAGCAATAGATGGCCATCACAAAATGAACTCAGTAGTATTGCAAACTTTTGGTCTCATTTTCTTTTAGGCATTTTTGATCTTTTGATTATATATTGTGGTTTCCAATTTTATTTTTATGAGTTTTATGTACACGTGTTTCTTGTGTTCTTTTGTTTTGCTGTTGTTAATTTTTTAAAAAACCTTAAATTCTGGTTTGTCTACCTGTTTGTTTTCTAAAGAGAGACAAAGAAAAAGCATGGAGTTGACTGGGGAGGTGGGAAGGATCTGAGATCTGAGAGGAATTGGGGGAGGGAAAACTAGGGTCAGAATACAGTATATGGATAAAGGTCTTTCTATATGTGTACAATACTTAGGAAATCTTGCACCATGGATTTACCTAATACTCTTTCATAATCTCTCTCCTCTCCCCTCCTCTCTCATACCTGGGCTTACACCCTAAGTCTTGTACATTTTAGGCAAATGCTCTATCAGTGAGGTAAACCCTTACCCCACCTGCCCTTTACCCAGTGTTTACATCTTGGTTTTATGGGTCAGTGACCTGGTTACCCAGGATCTGAGATGTATGAAAAATCCTGGGCACTCTGCAGCATCCCCAGTTGGTAGAGAGAAAACAGTTAAAGTGCAGAGCCCTCCTCACTGATCACAAAGTAGACTTTAATTAGTAGGAGCTTCTGTGCTCACCCAGCAGGGTGCCGGGGAGTCTGCTTCTGAAATAAAAACCCCAGCATGGAAAGGGAGGAGAGGAGCACTGGCGCCAGATGGCATGGAGCATTAGGTGGTGTGCAGTGAGCCATTTCTGACTCAGGAAGGTCTCATAGGGAGCAGATCTGTGCTAGGTGCAGCTGCCCCAGGGCAGCCCCTGACTCTCTGCTCAGGGACCTCTGAAACAAACATTTCTCTAGTTGTTCTCTGCCGAAGAGGATTGTATGGTTTCTCTCATTGGTTAGGAAGCAGAGTGGCAGAGCTTCTAGATCTCCTGAAAAGTCCGCAAACAGGAGTTCTGGAAAACCATTGAGTGTGGGCTTCGAGATGCCCACAAAGTGACACTGAAGACTCTGTCTAGGTTCTAGAAGAATCTGCAGAACAAAGATTCATCACAGACTGTTGTGAACTTGGACCTCTGAACTTGTTGTCTCTGTTATCAAGATCATCATTCATAATCTTTGGGGCAGTGCAGAAAAACTTGAAAACCAGAGAAGAAGCTATCAGGGGCACATGGTCAGACAGTTCCTACTCTGAAATCTGTGCTTCCCTCTCAGGACATTTGTGAAGTGGTGTTCAACACCCACATATCGTTCCTCCAAGGTGGCCTCCTCTGTCCACTCTTCTTTCTCTCAGAGTCATTAATTCAGGTATTCTTTCTTAATTCCACAGATTTGGGTTCATTTTCTCTGCCAGTTAAAGAAAGAAAAAAGCAGGAAATCTCAATCTCAACAGGTGGCAGCAGAGAAATCTCAAACAGGGCAGACAGGGGCAAAAGGAATCAGCAGGTGGAGACAGGTAATTTGTGGGGGAGGGGGTAAGGAAGCACAAACACGTAACAAACACGCAGAGAAAAAGACACTCTGCAAAGCAGAGAGGAGACTTGGAAAGTCTAAGTATCCAACCTGTTCTTAAGGGTTGAGGCTTTTAACGTCTTTGAAGAGTGTACTGGCTAGTTTTGTGTGTCAACTTGACACAAGCTGGAGTTATCACAGAGAAAGGAGTTTCAGTTGAGAAAAATGTGTCCATGAGATCCAGCTGTAAGGCATTTTCTCAATTAGTGATCAAGGGGGGAGGGCCCATTGTGGTTGGTGCCATCTGTGGGCTGGTAGTCTTGGGCTCTATAAGAAAGCCAGCTGAGCAAGCCAGGAGAAGCAAGCAAGCCCTCCATGACCTCTGCGTCAGCTCCTGCTTCCTGACCTGCTTGAGTTCCAGTCCTGACTTCCTTTGGTGATGAACAGCAGCATGAAAGTGTAAGCTCAATAAATCCTTTCTTCCCCAACTTGCATCTTGGTCATGATGTTTGTGCAGGAATAGAAACCCTGACAAAGATGAAGAGTTCTTTTCTGCTGATTTTTGGTCAGTTTGATGAAAGCTAGAGTACTTGATTGTTCCATAACTCTTAGGAACATGTCTTGATCCTCTTATTGAGCCAGTCCATCAGCAGGCCACATGCTGGTGGGAGACTATTGCCTACAAGGCCTTTGTTTTAGGTTGCCAGGCTTTTGTCTCAATTCCGAGGGAAGAAGTCAGCCATCTTGGAAGTTCACTATCTTTATTATTAGTACCTTTCTCTATCTGCCTGTCTGCCTGGGAATCTATGCAAGTCCTATTCTCCTAGTCATACAGTTGCAAATGAGATCAATATTAAACATATGAGCACATCAGATCAGTTTGGAAATTGTAGACAGCACACACACACACACACACACACACTTCTTAGGGTCCTGGCCAGGAAAGAATTTGAGAGAAAGGTCACCATTTTTGCATTTTTGTTATGATAAGCAAACCATCTCTGGAGACATGATGTTGAGATGAGGCCTTGATGCTTGAAAAGCCTTCTGGGTAGGGATGCAGTTACCCCACGGAGAGAGACATTGGTAGGGACCTGCAGGTGGAATGGTTTTATGTGCTCAGTAAGCAGGCCAGGGAATGATGAGGAAATACAGGGAATAAGTCTTGGGGTTGTCAGGGTGTATTGTGTTGAATCTGTAGACCAAGTTGAAGATTTCAGCCTAACAGCCATAAAAAAGTTAGATCTTAATTCATCATCTCTGTGCTTTACAGAAGGTCTCTGTATCTGTTGGGTTCAGGATGAACCACAGATGGAAGGACAGGAGCTTAAGGTCAGGGCTTAGACATGTGTTTCAAAGGCTAATAAGTATAATCATCTGATAAGAACAGGTATGATGGTGAAAAGCTTTGGGAGTATCTTTTAAAATATGCTGCCAGTCCAGGCATGTCTGTGTCATGTGTCCTTGTGCTGACCTGTGATACAGTCTGGCAACCAGAATTTGATCCCTACAGCCCCCGTAAAGGTAGTAAAAGAGTGTACAAAGTTTCCTTCTGTGTCATGCCTAAATCATGTACACTTACACAATAAACAAGCAAGCAAGCAAACAAACAAATAACACCTTGGTTTGTGTTCATATGATGCTATCTCTCTGAGGATCTTTCTCTACTCTCTCCCTACTTAAGAATTAGATCATGAATTGTGTTGGATCAGAACCTCTGTCATTAATGACCTCACATTAACTTGACTATATTCATTGAAATTATTTTCAAATGATTTTGATTCTGAAGGATCAAGGGTTGGCTACTTATACTTTTTATGGGGGAAAACAATATTCAACCTATAGTAAAGATCAATGGAGAAAGTTGATGAGAAGTTGAGTGTGTGTGTGTGTGTGTGTGTGTGTGTGTGTGTGTGTGTGAGTGTGTGTCCATATGGAGGACCAGAGGTCAATGTTGTTTTCCCTGCTTATTTTCTTTCCACCTTTGTCTTTGAAACTGAGTCTCCAAATTAATATGAAACTCACCGATTGATATAATTGAAGTGGTCAGCAAATACTCTGAATCTTCTTGTCTCTCCTTCCCCCTCATTGGAATTACAGGTGCTTCTACCATGTTGAGCTAGGAAAACTCAACCAACCAACCAACCAACCAACCAATTAACTATCCATCCATCCATCTATCCATCCATCCATCCATCCATCCATCCATCCATCCATCCATCCAACAAACCAACCAATTAGCCAGCCAGGCAGCCAGCCAGCCAAATAACCAACCAACCAAAAACCCCATAGGTTTCAGGGATCAGACATATTTAGTTTTTTATTGAGCCATCTTCTGAGCCTTGGATGGTTAGATACCCCTTAAACTCAAGCAATAATTTTTCAATTAAATCAGAACATTACAGAAGTGGGCAGAGTCTGCCTTTCCCAATAACAAGTTCCCAATGTTTGGAAGATTGTAAGAAGCAGTAGACTGGTAGCTAAGACTGTTAAGGAAGGAGGTCTTATCCTACATAGAAATTATCTGTGTAGTTCTCAAGGTTTTTCCATCAGAAAAATGTCATATGGCTGTAACAAGGGTGAAGCTTGCATACATTGTCTTTAGTTAAGAAACCAGGTACAAAATACCTTATGGTTTATTATTTATATGTAAAATATCCAAAGTAGGCAAATGCATAAACACTGGAGCTAATAAGAGCTTTCACAGTTTGGGAGACAGGTAGATACAGGGTGACACACTTGAGGATGAGAACAGAACTTCTTCAGGGGTTTTTGAAAATGCTTGAGAATTAGATGGTATATTCCCAAGCATGTAACTATACAGAAATAAACACTGAACTTGATACAAAATGCACTTCAAATGTGCACTTTAAGGCATGTGATTACATCTTCATAAAAGCTGTCTTGTGATGTGACATTAGTGCTTCTGTTTTATTTATGAAAACTTAGAGATATCAAATGATAGTGATGGCCAGATGGGAAATGTCAGGGCTACATTTTACTGTTTTTTTGTTTTGTTTTTTTTTTTTTTCTGCTTACAAAGACAAGCTATCCATGGACAGCCTGTCTGGAACTTGATCTTGATAGAGAATCTTTCTCATCATAAATGCCCATTTCCCTGAAGATATTCTATAACTGAGCCTGCCCAGTGACATGAATGGGCCCCACACTTAAATGTGTATAAGAAATGCTTCTTTCATAGTAAGAAAAAAGCAGAAAGGAGGTTTCTTTTGTTACCCAGTTTGTTTCTTTGCAAAAGAAGGAAAAGTTGTGGTGAGATATGACAAGAACTAAAGTAGTATGTGGATATATGTGTGTGTGACTGGGTATATAGTATACAACCTAGTATAAGTCTCCTGTTTCTGTTAAATCACAGTCTAGACTAGCAACCATTTACAATCACATTATCTGAAGGTAACAAGTTCATATGTAGGTACACTGTGTTCTTACAGCAGGCTGGGGTCAAGCCATTGACCAAAGCAATGATTTTATTGGGTGCTCACTGTCCCCTTTTGTTGCATGGAAGAATTCAGTTCCTTGTGTTTGCGGGGATGAGCTATTTTCATGCTGACTTTCAGGTAAGAGTTGCTCTAAATTCCTGAAACCACCCTCCTGTCCCCATTACTTGGCCCTCAGCACACAGTGACTTACTCATAATGGCTTACTCTTCTAGGCCAGAGGGGGCACTCTTCCTCAGAACAGAGTTTCTCTATGATGTAAGGTTGCCATGACAGTGATTTTTCTGTCATGTTTTCCAAGTACCTGGACCTAACTACACCACATAACTAAGTCAATGTCCTAGCCACAGTCACTTCTACTCTTAGGAGAGAAGATCAGATGGACTGTATGTATACACACCCAGGTGCTCAAAACTTTGGAAGGCTACTTAGTATTCTGCCATCTAATGGTTTGAAATTGTAGTGATCTGAAACTAAGTCAACTTGCTTTGCTTCCAGAACTTTCACAGGGTTCACGATTTGGAGGGTTGCTCAGAAAGACCTTTCTTGAGAAATACACATAGAGGACAAGGGACAGAGGTAGCCAAAATCTTCAAAGCTTAGGTAGATTTTGTCCTGCTAATTCAAAGGAATTTTCCTTCCTCACAACATGTATGTTCAAGTGAGTTCTTCACTGACAAGTGACAAAGGCTTAAGGAGTTGTTACCACTTGAGTAGTTAGTGTGCCACAGTTAAGATCTAACTTTTGAGCACCCAAATGTGTGAGTTTGCTGAGGCTGAAGCAGTAATCTATGCTCTCATAGTTCTAGAGCAGGAAAGTACAAATCAAGGTGTGTACAGAGTATATTCACCTGAGCCCACCCCCTCTTGACTTTCAGACAGTTGTGTTGTGTCCTCATAAGGTCATCTTCTTGGGGGTGGTGTATGCCCTGATCTCTTCTTATGATTTGTCACTGGAAAAGGGAACAACCTACTGCTCACTTATTTAAATTGATTGCTTCCAGGCCCTATTTTCACATACAGCCCAGACACATGTGAAGTACTAGGGTGTTAGGACTTCCTCATATAAATATACAAAAGACATTGTTCAGTTGCCAACACCAACTGGGTATGAGGCAGTTAGAAGTACATCTCCATATTGCTAGAGAGAGAACCAGCACCCAAGGTCAAATGGCTCGTCGAGGCTTACAGAGGCTCTGGAGCACAAGCCTCAGAGCTGTCTCATCTTGGTTCTTTCATGTGTCCCAATTTGTATAATAGGTTGAAATTTACCTCCTAGATATTAGAGGAAAAGCTATTAAGTTGGGACACAAGGAAGAAACTCTCAGGAGGCTGTCCTTAAAATCTGCAGCCCCTTTTTAGGGACATGAAATAATTCTTGGTTTTACTGCTGCATGAATGCTATTCAAAGACTTTTTGTTTTACCTCCTCCTCTTGTTTTATGATGAATTTGTGCGTGAAAAGACTCATTAAGGACATCATTATTCTGCATTTATCAGTAATGAACTGTCTGTGGCACCTATTAGCAGCAAAATGGCCCAAGTCTCTTTTTGAATCTGTCTACATTCTTCTTCATTATTTACTGCTCCACTCTCATTCATTTAAAATGGATTTTTCAGAGTGCAATTTCTCCCCAATTGTTCTTTTATTTGAGAGACAAATATTAATAGAATTCATAATCCTCAAGGAGGCCACTTTGAATGTTCCAACATGAAATTGACTTTAAAATTTGATTTGGGCAAGAGGCAGGAAGGCAACACCTTAAATCCTGAGACATCAGAGAAATTCTGCATTAATTATTCTGCTTAATTTTCAGAGGAACTCAGACATGGGCAATGATGTCCTCATTTTACCATGGAACATAGATGGGTGTTCTTGTTTGCCTATTGATCCAACATGAAGTCTACTGTTCAGACGTGGGTGGGAGGTTCAAGAACAATGGCTAAGATTCCATTACAGACCAGGTTTTCTGAACTTTCCACTTGACCCAGGCTTCTACCTGAACTTGTGAAGCTCTGCTATTGACTCTGCTCACTGTTACCCCTCAGCTGGAGTCTCTGTAAACATCATCTCCCAATAGAGTCTGTCAACTTCTGTACAAGAGAAGAGACTGTTTAAAAATGTATTCCCACTTCTTTAATTTTTTTGTGTAGTTTATTTTTCTCCCAACTTCCTACTTACTAATTAACATTCCTCTGGAGGATTTTAAAGAGAGGGATTCCATGGCCCATCAAGCTCCCCAATGCAGTATGAAGTTGAGATCCATTTTAAGTTTCATTCCAGTTAACTTACTCAGGAAAAAGAAATCACAGTGATTGACAAGCCAATTCTTCAGAATTATTTTAAAATATTGATAACTTTTATGTGTGTGTATTTTGCCCAAACTTCAGAGTGTTAGCATTTCACAAGCAACTGGGGACTTCAATAATATCATCTGAGGGCTTGAGGCCAGCTGAGTCCCAATTCCTACTTCATTCTGTCAGAAAAAAAAGAATATCTCAGTGTCACACAAAGGAACACATGATTAAGGCAAAAGTAGACAAGGTGATTCTTTTTTTGGAGAAAAATATCATAATTCACACTGGGCTAGCAAACACATCATGGCAGGAAGCTCCCTTGGGTTCTATCTGAATGTAGGTACTGACCAGTGTCTTTTCTCCATTGATTGCGGATTGATCTCACAGTCCTTTGCGACTAGCTGGTGTTAAAAGAACCAATGCAAAGGAAATGTAGGAAAGGGAGAAGATGTGTGCCACTTCAGTCATTTAAGTGCTAAGACTGCAGTAGGGCCTGTGTGTAAAGAAAACCTGTACTCAGGAGGAGGATTAAAACACTTGCATAAGTGTGTTCCAGGTTGGTGTTCTTTGGATTTACTTTTAATGATCTGAAATAAAGAATATTAATTCAAAGTAGTTTAAATGAATCTTTGAAACAGGCTAACTGAATCTTTTAAAAAACCTATCGATTCTAAATATTGTATAACACTGAAGCTTATGCACAGTGGGATTATAATGTTTTTGACTGGACTTGTCCACTTGAAGTTGTTCCTCTCCAGATTATTCCTCACCAAGTTCAGTAAAATCCAGATAGACATTTCCAGTTACTCAAGTGCTTTTGGGACAGAAATCTGTCTTCCTCCCCCCCCCGCACATTTTTAGAATTTTTGCAGCCCCACACTTTTCTTTACCACTTTAATGGGTATCCCCAAATGTAAGTTATTTTTGTTGAATTTGGATTTTGTTAAGGTATATGCTTCATAAATTTCACGTGGCCATATTTAGATTCTCATAGGAAACATATCACTACAATGTTTTATTAATAGAGAAGCAAATAATGTATATTTAGATATTGGACTCAAAGCAATGAAGGGTAAGAAACAAAGGTAAGTATATTAAAATTTTATGGAACATAATGGCCAGGGTGAGTCTTTAATAAGTGTTGTATTCAAACACTAGTGGCTCTAGGGAGGACACTCTGTGAGTCCAAAGTCAAAACAATGGCTCTAGTTTTATTTTGATGCTGTGATAAAACTCTGCCTAGAAGCAACTTAGGGGAGCAAAAGACTTATTTCATCTTATGCTTCCAGGTTTTCCATCATTGAGGGAAATCAAGGTAGGATTCTAGAACAGAAACCATGAAAGAGTGCTGCTTGCTAGCTGACTTTCTTGCTCACTCACAAGCTTGTGCTTAGCCAGCTTTCCTATCTAGCCTTGGATCATCTCGCCAGGGATGTTTCCTACCCCCCCACCCCCCAGCAGCCTGGGCTATCTTGCATCAAATAATAATCAAGAGTTCCTTACAGACTTGCCCACAGGCCTATCCCTTGCCAGCAAATTCTCGATTGATACTTTCCTCTCAGATTTCTTCAGGCTGTGTCAAGTTGGCAATTAAGGTTAACCAGGCAGGGCAACAGTAAATCTGAAGCCAATAACAAGAGAATGAGTGATATGAATATGAAAGGAGAGTAGACCTAGAGTGCACAGGGTACAGGGTTTTGTAACTGATAACTAGGCATGTCTTACCATTGGTAGCAATCTCCTAATTCCTGTATCTTCCTTAATTAGTTGCATAAGTGGATGAGACACATAGCCTACCTTGATGAATCATAATTTTTAGTATTTTATATTTATTCATTCATTTACTCCTTATAAGACTATGGATTGGCTGTTGTCATTCCCACCAATAGACTGATATGTCTTTCCTCTTCCTGGCTCTCTTTCTCTTCATATTAATTTGTTGAGAGTCAGTTGCACAGGGACACGAGAGTAATGACTGTGAATGTATTTTATACCCCGAGGGAAAAGTGAAAAACACTAAGACCCAGAGTAAGAAGCTATATTCTGCTTTGGAGGAGCTCTGTGAGTTTATAGCTACATTTACTCATGAACTGATCAGTTAAGAGCCACTTTGATAAACTTCTCTTTAAAGAACTTGGTGTTTTTCATTGTAACCAGACTGTTCAGTGGGTTGGAGATTGTGACCTGAGGTTTGGAGACAATCATCTGAACTGATCTTATCGCTAAGTTTATAATATAGTGAAACTAAAATAGTCCCATGATAAGTGGCTGGGGGAGGGTGGGATGGCCATATTTTTGGATAAATCCTCCTCATTGCTCAGATCACTCGGAGGACTCTAGTATTCTTTTAAATATGTATATCCTGATTTCATATTTCCTGGAACTGGAGTCATAAGTAGTTGTGAGCCTCCATGAAGGTTCTGGGAATTGAACCAAGGTCTCCTCTTCAAGAGCAGCAAGTTCTCTTACCACTCAGCTATCTTTCCAGTCCTAAGTTCCACATTCTTTAGAAGGTCCATGATTCAGAAATTATGAAGGTATATAGTTGAAAAGGGAGAGTGTTAAGAGTAGAAAAATACAGACACATGTTTCCAGTATTGTCAGGAACTTTTTGTGTAAGATCATTTATATACTTTCACATCTCAGGAAGTCACACGCTCTAGGATGTGGTGAGTCTTCAGTTATTTTTTCCATGGCAGGCAGGGGACCATGTTGAAACTGCTGAACTCAAGTAGTTGTTTGCAGTCTTTGGAAGCAGACAAGATTGTATTCAGTCCCTTACTTCACTTCTTCCACGCTTGTCTATTCTTTCTCCCAAGATGCTTAGCATATGGTTTGTTGTTTGTCTTATCTGAGTCTTAACTGACAGTATTTTGTTAATGAGAAGAGACACAGTTTGGCTTCTGGAGTTGTTCTGGCTCTGTGATGGTGTCTTTCTTGGTCACAACTCTTTCCCACTTCAATTTTGTGGCTCTATCCTAGCTACCTTAAAGTTGTTACAAGGCCTTTGATAGCTCCAAGATCAGATACTCTCTGTTACTAATATTTGGTCGTGTGTGTGTGTGTGTGTGTGTGTGTGTGTGTGTGTGTGTGTGTGTTCCTATGTTTAAAATGCCATATTCAGAGGAATACAGAAGAGGGAGAAAGGAAGAGAAATATTTTCCTCTCCCTCCCTTTTTAGTAATTGTAAAAATAAAATTGAAAAGAGAATGTGGTTGTGAACAGCAAGAGGTCCTTCTCCTGAGTGGCTGGATCCCCTATTAGTGGATGTGGTTCCCCCAGACACTCCCCCTCTCTCCCATGTGGTCTTCTCTAACAAAGGTCACTTTCTCTCCCTCCAGTGTACTAGTCTTCTATAACATGGCCCATTTTCTCTCTCTTTCCCATATAGTATTTTCTCTTCTATAGCATGGCTCTGTCTAGTTTCCTGAATTGTGATAGGGGTGCTTTTAAAGAAAACATTTCCCCCTTAACTTCAACGATAAATTTTTTGCTGTGCAACCTAGTGGGAAAAACTGCTTCCTTTCATTTCTCCACAGCTAAGCACCCAGGGTGCCTTCCTGACTTCTCTCCTATTTACCCTATTCCCTAGGTGCTCTCATCTTCACCTATAACTTTAAATAGCACCGAGAAGCTGATGACTCCACAGTTTGTATCTTTAGCTTTAAAAAACTCTCATGGGCCAAAGACTTTTATTACAGCCCAGTTGACTGTTTCATGTGGCTAGCTGAAGGAACGTCAGCTGTAACTCTACCTGACAGAGTCCTTTTTTCCAACATCCCCAACCTCTACTAGTGTCCTGAACTAGGACCAGTACATGGAGCTCAACGCACACACACAAGAGTCGTTCTTAGCTATATTTCTTCCTTTCTCCAAAAATCCATCATGAATTGATTCATGTTGTCTCATCTCTGCTGATCTACCCTTGTCCAGACCAATGCTATCTAGAGCCTTGAGCAGTAAAATAGATTTCTGACTTCATTCTTACCCTACCATCTATATAGTTGCAGGTTTTGTTTTAAGTTTCAACTAGATTGTTATTCCCTCACAATGTTTAAAATCTCCCAATGTTTCTGCTTTGTTCTCAAAATAAACTTTGACCCATGCACATAGTCCTTGAAATGTAGGATCTAGTTTTCTATTTATTTTAAATTGTATTTATTCTATTTGTTGCTTAATAATCTCACACATGTATATAAGGCATTCTAGTAACTCTTACCCACTCTATTTACCTCCAACTTCTATGTCCCTGAATCCACTTCTCATATCTATGTCTTTGTTTTCCTTTGTGACACATGAATTTAACCAGAGCCATATGAGTGTCTTTGGAACCCTCGGCCAAGCTCACCTGTGGGTACACAAATGAAGAAAACAATCACTTCTCAATAAAGTTCAGATTTTTCCTAAAAGCTCATATACTTTCCAATAGTACATGCCTCCATTCCCATAATACATATGTTCAGATAATTTTATCTGCCCAGTAGTTTATTCTTTCTTTATTTCTCTTGAGCTCACTTGTGCTTGTGACATGGCTAACTCCTTCAGTCATTGAGCCTGCAAGCTCATTTTTTTGCAAGAAGGTTTTTATGAGCACATATGGGAAGGACTTTATCTCCAACTTTCATGTATCTTATTGCTTATTCTTACTTTCTCATAGTCCTTGCACCATCTAAAATAATTTTACAGTTCCACAGACAAGGCATCTCACTAGCCCCAACCCCATGCTTCAATTTGCCTAAGTCTATCAAATGTGTAAACAAATCTGACACAAAATATATGCTCACAGAACATGTACTGAGTGAGAATAAGTGAATGAAAGAATCAATCTGCATGCTTTGTGTTTACAAGGGATCTTTGCTGTTTTGGAGAAGACTCCTTTTCTTTCTCAAAATTTGACATCAGAGCCCCTTACACAATGGGCATTTTATGACTCGCCTAATTGTTCTCAATTCTTCATGTATTGGCAAAGAACAGTTTTTGTTTGGATTCTGAAGGGTCCATTATACATTGGCAGGTGTTCATGACTGCATTATGACAGAGGAGACAGCTGAGACAGTGTTGTAGAAACATCATTTTTCTGGTTTCATCATATCTAGGGGAACTTTTATCTTCACAGATGATTTTCTTGTGCAATTCAGCTGGTTTATGCCACCTTTCTTGGCCTTAATATTCACCAATTATATTTTGCATCTTGATACCAAAAGTATCTCATTTCACATGTCCTGCCCATGGCCATCTTTGGCCTTCATAGTACTTGAAACATGTTGCTCCATGTGTTGTCATGAGTAAACGTAATGGTGTTTTTCTTTGGCTTTGAAAAGTTTCTGTACCACTTGTAAGTTTTATGTCACTGGACATATAATAAACATGGTCTCCACATGTTTATAAATCGTGTACGGACCATCAGTATTGTAATAGATCTGATCCTCACTAGATGCCTATGAAGAAAATGAGAGAAACTATGGATAGGATATAGACCAGTGCTGGTCCAAAGGATATCTGCAATTAGACACAGTGAGATGATGGTTGGTATAACCCATATTAACCTCCAATGATGTCTTCAGGTAATCGTAAGCCTCCTCTCAATATAAACATCATTGAATCAAGTTTAGACAGGATCAATGCCTTCACAAAGCCACAACCCAAAGCTTAGTAAGGTTCTTGGCACACGGGGAAGAAGATTACATGTTAGCGGAATGAGCAGAATCACAGGTGCTTACTTTGCCTTTCACTAAGAAGCCTCTCCGTAATAGAACGCCTTAATAGAATTCTGTCCACGGGGAGCAGGGGATATTAAAATAAAGCCCACCATGGTTTGGTGAGTCAGCAGGGATGTTTTCTCAAAACGTTAACTTCTGTCTTAATCAACAGCATGTGCTCCCCTCTGTGAAACACAATATAAACTTGAAAATAAAGTCTTCCAAGTGTACACGGGCAGTTTCCGGGCATGAAGCTAAATTACTGGAATGTGCAGAATCCGGAAGTGGCGTGGATGTGAATCCGCACCCGAAGCCTGAGCCCTATGCACCAATCTTTGCCTACTGCTTCCTCAGAACAAGTACCACTCCTGGAGAATTGCTGTATCTGACATGGTTTGAGTGTCGTATGGGACATTGCATGGCTGGCTTCCTAGTCTTGAGGTTCTATTTTCTCGAAGTATGCTTGATAGTAACGAGGAGAGAAGGGATACATCCTGAATTTCAGTGGCTGCTTCAGAATAAAGCCTCAGGAACTTTGAGTTCTTCCCCTCCCTTTACCATTGCCCACTCCCCTGCTTGCTTCCCCCTTCCCCTCCCTTCCTCTTCTTTTCTCCATCGCCTTTTCTTTCTCCTTTTCATTTTCATCCTCCTCTTCCTTCCTTTCTCATCTTCCTTCTTTTGCTCTTCATCAACTGTTTAGGATCTATATGCATAACATGTACACATCTAGAAGGTATAACTATTCTGTATTTACATATGAAGAAATTCAGGAAAGTGAAGAAAAAAAATTTTAAAAAAGTAAAAATGGCAGAAATACAGAAACAGAGATTCTTACTAAATATTTTTCCATTAAATGCCAGTCTCTTATCTTGAAAACAGTGGTATCAGATAAATGTTTATACTCTCATTTAAAAACAAAGATAAATGAACTGAGATAATCATTTGAGGCTGTAAAGTTTGTAAACAATTGACTCAACATTTAAGTTTAAACTTGTCACATTCAAATAAAACAACTTGCACTGCATACTGTCTTTTTTATTTTATTTTTATTTTTTTATTTTGATGGAAACCTAAGCTCATGGTCATTTATTGAGTAGGACATTCTTGTCCTGCCTCTAGATCCTGCAGCAAGTAGAAAGGTCAGGGATGGGATACCAGAGAGACTATTTCTTCAATATTTTATGGTGATTATGGCTAGAATGTTTTTGCTCCCCCAGTCCCTCTAAAGTCATATGCTGATGTATGATGGTGTTTGAAGATGAACCACTCTGAAGACCATAAGGATCTGATGTAGTTAAGAGAACGGAATCATTGGGATTGAATGAATATTCCATCGGAAAGCTTTCCGTCCCTCACATAGGCTCCTCCTTTTCTGTTTTCTTCCTTTTCTTCTCCTCTTCCTCCATACCTTTCTCTCTCTAGTTCCATGTATGAAGAAGATGCCCTGTGAGCAAACACTGAGGCTGATGCCTTAGGATGAAGCAGGTTAGTGAGGTTTCATCAGTATGTGGACAAGAAAGGAAGATGATCAAGAAGAAACTAATGTTCCCAGTGGTTGCCAAGGAGATTTTGCAATCTTCACAGACAGAAGTGCTGGTACCCGTTTCACTGGAAATGACATATTCCCAGGGTACATACAGGCATGTGTAGACATACTTTTAGGGCTACTTTACTGGGTGCTTATACTTTTGTCCTGCCAGCCCTTATTCCACCCTAATCCCTTCCCACTCCTCCAACACTAAGTAGGGGAAAGGTTAGAGGGGAGGGGGCCTAGACCTTTTTAGATACTGCCTGCTGATTATGGGTGTCAAGTTCCTTGGGGCAATTTTAACCTTTGTCCTTGGGATATCTAATCTCTTCTAGTCTCTCTGCTCTCTAGTCTCTTAACAAACCACAACAGCAGGAACCAGCAACAGCAGAGGGGAACATTATCTCATCTGAGCAAGCACTGTGTCTCTTGGGCCTCTGGCATTTATATCTTCCAAAACATTTGCAGAATCACAATCTTTATACATTCACAGAAACTATATGCAACTGGCAAATGCATGTTCCTAGTAGAACGAGAGGCAAATCATAGTCACCAGCTGTGAAGCAGCCTCTTATCCTGTGGCTGGGATTAAAACAAAAACATGTCAACATAACACAACTGGGTTTTTAAGAAATCAAAATTCGCACTACAGGCATGCTTGTGGAGAGCAGAGCTCAATGCCACACTTCTTCTATAGCTCTCCACATTGGTTTTTGAGACGGGGTCTCTCACTGACCCTGAAGCCATTTCAGTTAGACTGGCTAGCTAGGGATTTCTGGGATTTGCCTGTCTTTGATCCCCAGCAGCACGGGGGCTGCTGCTATGCCCAGATTTTGAATGGGTGCTAAGGGTATCAGCTATGGTCCTTATCCAAGAGTTTAATGCACTGAATCCCTTCCTTAGCCGCTATTGCATTCTCTTACATGGCCAAACCTTCCTGAGAGAGTCCTTTCTAAGTAGATAGTTGAACTGCTTATTTTAGGAGTCTTCTACAGAAACTTTCAGTAGACAGCAGCAACAGGCAGTGGACAAGAAAAATAGTCTGTGTCCTTAGTGTGTTTGTGTCTTCATCTCAAAATCCTCTCATTGCTATTTCTACTAGTTTTAAGTTCATGTCCCACTAAAAAAACCATGCCTACATTCTACCAAAATTGGGTAGAAACATTAGTTGATCTTGATTCTTCCCTCATTTTTGGTTTTTTCCACACCCAAATCACCCTTAAGCCAAACTTCCAACACTCAGTAAATTCTGATCTTGCAGGCTACTTGAACAGTAATTGTCCAAGACTCACAAATACAGTATTCTCCTTTATCTTTGTGGACAACTGTCCTAATGACAAGCTTTGTGAGTACCATTTGGACAGATATATTCAAAAGGTACCATGGGGCGCCCAAGAAGGCATAACTCTGGGCATATGAATTCTGCTGTAAACAGAGGTCCTTTGCTCATGGGTGTTTCATATCTCAAGCTTCTGTACCATAGTTGATTAACATAAATATTTTAACTAAAAAAGAATGTCCACTAAAACAGTGATATATCCAGAAGCAGTTCTATGGATTGTTTATCACAGCTTGCTTAGAGTGGTCATTCACTGTAATGCTTTTGGTCAAGCTGTAATTACCTAGATACCCCAGTTTCTTATTCTATGTAATGGATGTCTGTAAGTGGAAATATTCCAGAGTGTTGGCCATCTTTACCATTCTCTAGTCCTGAATTTTCTTCACATTGATGCCTTCTGTCACTTTGACCTCTTCTGGCATAGACTTCTGGTCCTGAAATGCTAATTTTCTTCACAGCATCTGATGGAATGCCAGACACATACCATCCCCTCAATAACCAGCTGTTGGTAGTTTGTACAGTCGAAGTTGGATCCAATTCAATGTCTGGAGTTTTTATTTTAACTGTCTGATTCAGTAATGTGCCAAGGCAATTTTATGTCATAGATGAAGCTGATTTGTAGAGGGAGAGGGAGCTTTGATTATTGAATGCCCGCCAAGTGGTAAGCCCAGAACAGAGATTTGGTATGCAGGAGAAATCAAACCTCCTCTTCTCAGAAAGTTTGAAAACATCAGCTGAGTGATTCTGAGGAAAATTTCCAGGTTACTAGTTGGTGTAAGATGAGGACTGAAACCAAATGTGCCTGGGGTTGCAACTAGTGCTCAGCAAACTCTGTGAGCAAATTATCCACTCACTGAATCCTCAGGTCTTAAAGCCTTGGGCCCAGAGGCTAGAGACAAGATTTTTGGATTACTGTGTGAGTTGGGAATGCAGTTCTGAAGACAGAACACATGGTTTCCATTCAGGTAATTATCAAGAAATACTTTATCAAATCTCTTGCTCTCTGAGTCTTAACAATGAGACAGTATCCTCCATTCATAAAACTGAACATTCATAAAACTGCCAATAGATTCACCTGTCCTCATTTTGTAGAACTGAAATCTGATGGTTCACCTAGTTGCTGAAGGCCTTTTCATCTAAACAGGTGCCTTTTGATTCTTAAACTCAAGGCATTTTCTTTTAATCTTAATGGTTTTGGATTAGATAGATGTCTCAGTAGAGAAAAGTACTTATGGCTCTTCCAAAGGAACTTGGTTTGATTCCTAGCACCCATATCAGGCAACTTACAATTGCTTGTAACTCTAGTTCCAAGATTCAATGTACTCTTCTGGCCTCCATGAGTACCTGCACTCATGTGGTACACAAATACATACAGATGCGAATACATACATGTAAATACTGAATAGTAACTAACTAAATGACACAAAGCAACATATTAAAATAATATGCTCATGTTAAGTTTTTAATTATCTATGCATACATTTATATAAAAAGGGATATTATTCTGTAAGCGATATTATCAGAAAGACTGTCCTTCTCTATTTTTCCAACATCTTTGAACTTTATGCATTTATATAACTATTATTGTGTTTTACAATTTTAAACATTCATTCCATATGGAAAATGAGGATTTGATTTTAGGTCATCTTCCTTTGAATCTACCACAAGCTCTCTTTTAATCTACCTATTATAAAAATATATATTTAAGACATTGAATTTCTATTATAGACACATATTATATAATATTTTGTATAATTACTTAATATTAGTTTGCCACAGCCATGTAAATATGTTGACTGTTGGTCCATTTAGCTAGCTATAATGAAGTTATTTCCCAGTGCAATATTTTACGGGTTCATTTGTTCACTTAGTCTTCATTATGTATTTTTACTCATGTACCCCAAAGTTTCTACCAAAACTACAAGAGTCTTTGAGTTCACTTATTGTATAAGATGTTATGTGACCTAAAAATGTTTGACCTATTCCTCTCTGCTCTGATGAATAATTACTTATTCATCTTCCTTTGACTATTTCCCTAGCTTTATCACTGTTTCTTGTTTATACTATATGTTTTTGTTTTTGTTTTTTTTGTTCTTAGAGGCATTGTATCACTAAGCCTTTCATTGCCTGCTTTTG
Source organism: Rhynchomys soricoides (assembly GCA_019843965.1). Lineage (NCBI taxonomy): Eukaryota > Metazoa > Chordata > Mammalia > Rodentia > Muridae > Rhynchomys > Rhynchomys soricoides. Next base: position 1,415,389 of record JADRCH010000051.1, on the reverse strand, counting down.
GTTTGCACATTGTAACATTCTACAGATATTTGTTCTCACTTATCCAAAAATGTCTTAATTCTACTTTTACCTTAGTAAATATGGTCATTTGATATCAGGGCTGGGTATAAAATACTAGTTCAAATATATATATAGAAAAATAATTTCTTCATTGTCCTGAAGGGATGGGAAGAACTTGCAAAATGATAAGAAAGATTTGTGTAAATGCATTTGCCAAAGCTTCTTGATTGTTATCATTAAGATCTGAACAGCATATTGTGTATAAAATATAACTCAGAAAAAATAAAATGAAAATATTATAGGGACAATATAATCTTTAAAGCCACTTCAATCACAAGAAGGAGGCCAAGGACTTGAGTAGAATCAGAGTTGCTTTAAAAATATGTCTTATTGCACAACTCTCCTTTGGATAGAACATTGGTTCCTCTTCTTTGGGATACTATTAGAATTTAAGGCACATGATAGATCGCAGTTGTCTTGGGTGTGTGTCTGCCATTTGAGTTGGGTTCAGCTTTTGTTTTCTTCACTTCTTTCTAAATATCAATCTTTGATCTTTGATATGCATTAGCCTGGATAATATAGGGAAATTTTTTGATATTTTATCCATTTATGTGGCTTAACTAAAGCCATTAGCAGTTTACTATGTCTCTTGGGCCACATTCTGATCTTTTTCCATCTCTTGTGTCAAATGATATCACTGCTCAAATAACAGAATCCTCCAGCCAAGTCCTTCTCCAATCCCTTGGAAGCCCTTCAGGAGAAGTCAAAGTAGAAAAGAGAATACCTATTATCTCTGAATCTCAGGGCTTGCCTGCCCGTAACCTCACAGTCATATCTATGTCATTAAAATATGTCCCTTGAGGCTCTTAATTGACTCATGGAACAGCCAGCTGTCTCTGTTTGGGTTACTCATCCTGTCTCCTAGGAATGTCAAATGGGTGTACAAATACATGAAGTTGAGCTAGTTCAATGATATCAGCTTTGGGGCAGGAGACAAAGACTGATCCCCTATTTCTGTGATGAGTTCTAGGTAGCGGTCATGAGTCTTAAATCTAGCAAGAATCTAGTCCCTGCTGTCTCTCATAGCATAGACATACTGTGACATTTGAGATAATATGCTAGAATTACCATGGCACCCAAGTCTCTCCACTTCTCAAAATGCAATTTTCAAGCTTTCTAAGCTCAGAAATATATTACTTCTTATCCACCTATGATCTAACATTTGGAGGAAAGAGCAGAATACCTGTAATGTGACATTTGCTCCCCTTGCCAGCCCTCAGCACAGCAGAAGGTGCCCTCCTCTGTCTTCCTGAGGCTACCAAATTGAGATGAAAATATAGAAAGCTCTGGGGCCAGAACCACATACATATTTGAAGAACAGTTCTCTTTTCATGTAGTGTTTGAAGGAAGTTATTTCTTTTCATGCTTCTTCCTTCCTTTCAATTAGTTTATTTTCTGCGGAATGCTAGAAAGTCACTCCTGTAGCATATATTAAAATGTGTGCCTGACATTTTAAGAATAATTTTCAATAATGGCTGTAACTTCCTGTCATTCTGGGTAGTATGATGGAAAACTATGTAAATTGAGAAAGCCCAAGTGAGTGGTTTTCAGTGTTTAAAATTTTATTTTATACCAGTGTAGATTTAGCAATATTTATTAGTATAACAGTGTGTAGACTAACCTGTTATTTTAATACTAGTTTCATAATGATGATGATAATCATTGATATTAGATAAATGGATTAGGTCCTACTATAATGTTATTATTTTGTTTATTTTTAAAAATTTCAAAATATATAAATTATTGTGTTTTCCACATTTTAGAAATCAGTGTGAGAGAGTGAAAATGGAATAATCTGTCTTGCCTAGTCCTAAAAGCAGAGGTTTCAATCCAGATTCAACTGGCTCCAATTTCAGCTTTAAAAGAAAAATTGTTCAGGAAGAGACAGTTGCTCCCTGTGCCTACTCCCTTGCTCCACCTAGTTTCCAGGCATCAGTTCCCAATATCTGAAATGTTTCATTTAGGTCACACTGCACATGACTCTTGTGACTGACCAGGAATACTGGAGTAACTTTGTCCACTTCCTGGCTGTGCTAAAAAAAAAACGACAATGGGACAGTTGTAACAATGTCCCCACACACATGGTCTATGCTGGTAAAGAATTTGCCCGGAGTCTTTCATTGTCTGCCTTCATTTCCTATTTTATTTTCTCATACAAGAAGTAGGAAGGAGAAGAAGAGCCTTATTTAGAAAGAAATTTTGAAGGCTCCAAGGACTGAAGAGTGGTGATGTGGGCACGGGCTGGGAGAGCTTCAGGTTTGCCCATTGCAGTATAGTCAACTTACTCACAAAAAGGCAGGAGTATCTATGCACTGAGAACTACAGTGTAGCTGTGGAGGGCAGGTAGGATGGTGAGAGAAGCAGGAGAGGAGTCTGGGATGCATGCCACAGGAAGATTTGAGCAGGAGGAGACAATAATGAAGCCATTATGGGGGGAAGGAAGACCTGAGCACATAGGAAAGTGTTTCTACAAAGTGCTTTTCCTAGAGTGTTTTCAGTCATTAACACTGAAACACAGCAGAATTGGAGAATGCATTGTTTGTGTATCATATACTATAGGTTTCTGGGGCTAGAGCAATAGCTCTGTGGTTAAGACTATATTGTTCTTGTTCTTGTGGAGAACTGGACAGCACTCAGCACTCAGCACTCAGATTAGGCGGCATATACTCACTCGTGTTTCCAGACCATGGAATTTGACATCTCAAGTAAATAGTATTTGTGATAGAGTTGTCATCTTGACAGTGTAGCCTCACCTGGGAGATGGACTTCTGAGCAGACTTACAGGGGGTTATCTTGACTACATTAAGTGAGGTGGAAAGACTTGTCCATTCTGTGTGGCACGTATTCTGACTGGATCCTTGACTTTATAAATTAAAGGGGAAACTGAATAAGTGTAGACTTTCATTGCTTTCTGCCCCTTGGCTGAGGAGATGGTGTGACCACAGCACTTGCCTCTGTGACTTTGCAGCCACGATGGTTAGTCACCTGGAACTTGAAGCTGAAAGGAACCCATTCTTCTATACTTTTATTATTTGAGAGGTCAGGGTATTTACTATCACAAGTCAAAAGAACTAAGACAGACTTCAATCTTCCTGGTATTCTTCACTGGAAGAGCTATTAGTTCTCATTTTACAGATGATGAAACAGAGCCACAGGGCAGCTTAAGGTATTTAAAGCTAACAGAAGATGAATACCTGAATGTAGAAGAAGAAAAACAGACTTGGACAGTATAACTCACCTTGGCTACTTCCGTTTTACAGAATGGTGGATGTTATATAGAGAACTTTGAAAAATAATCTCTGCCCTTGACCAGGGTTGAAGTTCCTGTATTTTTGATGAAGTTTTTTTCTCCATGCATACCGATTGTGTAGCACTCCTGGAGCAGGGCTTCTGACCATGTGGAAGTCACTCGCATTCAGAGATCAGTGTTTCCTGTTGGCATTTGCATTGACTCCCCCATTATCTCTTTCAGCACTTTGAACTACAGGCTCTGTCTAACATACATGGGCAGTGAGCCAGGAAGGGACTGCACCATCTCACAGCTGTTGAAGGCTTTAAACTCTGCCAGCCTTAAACAAGAAAAGCAAAATCTCTACAACATACCTGCCATTGTCAATCAATAAAAACTGATTGGTTGACTCATAATGACCCTCCAAAAATGTTCATGTCTCCATCCCCAGAATCTGTTCCTTTTGCCACATGATAAGAGGGCCTTGAGAAATGTGATTAAAGATCTCAAGAGAGGCTAATCCAGGTGAGCTCAAAGGAATCATAAGGGTCCTTATAGGAAGGCAAAGGAGAATCTGACAGTGAAGAGATGCAAAAGCAGACGTGGAGGCTGGAGTGACAAGCACTGAAGGGGGATGCAGAAGAGACCGTGTGCTAGGCAGCCAAAATGGCTTATAGAAGTTGGCCAAGGTATGGTTGTAACTTAGTGCCTGGACTAAGAAAGACTTCAGAAAGAGCCTGATCCTGTGACCCACTTGGGATTTCTGACCTCCATACTGTGAGAGAGTAAATGTCTATCTCACTCATAATAATTGGCCGCAGAAGTAGAAAGAACTGAAGGCACTGGCTAACAATTTCATCTGCATGGTCTCAGAGTAGCTTTGTTTATTGATATTCCAGCCAGAAATTGAGTGCCAAGAATAGGAGTGTTAAAGTAGAAGTGTCCTGAATTTGAATCCTGGCAGGGCCGCTTACCGGCTTCATGACTATGGCACATTATCTTCTATGCTGCTTAAATTATTCATGTGCAGTTTGGAGCTTGTACCCCATCTTTTCCAACACTCCAGTGTTTGTGTCAGATGACACATCAAATGATCTGAATTCTGGCCTTTGAATTGTGCATTTGTTTTGTTCTCATCCTATTACCCCCTTCTGTCATCCAGGAAGTATTTCTTTCTAGATAATCCTAGCTAGTCACCAGGATGTTCACTAAATTTGTAGATAATGTGGTTTCTTTGTTTGGTAAGGTGAAAGTAGTTCTTGGTTTAAGATTTTGTAAAGATAAGAGAGTTGGTTGGAGAAAATATGTCCTTTCAATGAATTCATCTGTTAGACATGATGAAACACAATGTACAACCCTCCATTTCTCCTTCCCAGGATCATTGTTGCTCTGCTCTGAGCCAGTTCTAACCTTAACAATGGTAGCTACTACCTTTCTTGTTTCTGCCAAATAGTTTTCTTTCTCATACGTACAAGAAGAGTTAGGTTCTGGTAACTAGCACTGGTCTTCCTCAAATGCAAAACCACTGTGAGCTAAATCTTAAAGGTAGATTCAACATGATGAGACATTCTACTATGTTCTAGGCTAATTAAATTTTCCCTTGTGATACTGAGGACGTGCTAGCAGATATAGGTGTTTGTTGCATAGGCTGAGTATTTAAATACCACAAATGAACAATTAAATATGCTATTTTTCATACATGTCTTGCATACTTCCAATACAATTAATTAGAAAAAATGATAGTTTTATCATTTAGAAGTTGTATCCATACCACCTGAAAGGAGTTATAGACTAATCCAGAGCTGTGTCTTTCTCTTTTACCTCATCCATGTCTTTGTTTAGTCTTGCCTGGGCTCTGAAGTAGCATCTGTTTTAAAGTTGGCTTTACCTGCACACCCCCAAGGCACTTAGGTGCAGGCACATCTTGAAGAACAGAGGGTCAGATATACAGGAAGCATTTATCTTGGGGCTGGGAAGTAAACATCAAGAAAGTGGATGTTCTTGATGAGAACTTTTGTTAATGTCATCACAAAACACAAAGCTGCAAGTAAACGATGTACCTATTTCCTTTAATAACAATGTACGCTGTATATATGTGCACATGTATATGTGTATATACATGTGTGTTTGTATTGTGAGCATGTGTGCATATGTACATGTCTGTGTGCACCTGTGCATATGTAGGTATATATATGTGCATGCACATGTGTGTGCATATATTCATAAATGCATATGTACATGTGCATATGTATGTATTGGTATATGTGTGCATATCTGTGTGCACATGTGCTTGAATGTGTGAGTATATATGCATAGGTACATGTGCACATGTTGTGTATATGCATGAGTGTGTGTGCATGTGTGAGTGTTTTAAGGAAACTTCTAACACATAGAATTCTTAGTTAAGAGTCACCCACTAAGATTTACTACTTGTACCTTTCAGGTTATTATAATCCAGCTAAACAGATATTAATTAAGAGTATGTAATCACTCTGTTTTCTTAGCAAGTAGTACCAAAGTCAGTATTTCTCTTTTAAAACAAGAGGTTCCAGGCATAGATGACTTTGGAAAGACAAAGTTCTGCATATGGAAAATTGCCATTGCATCTGAGGGTGTTAGATGCCCCAGTGTAGAAGAATGCCAGAGAGAGAAGACAGGAGTGGGTGGGTGGGGAAATACCCTCATAGAGGCAGGGGCAGAGGGGATGGGATAGGGGGTTTCTGAAGGGGAGACCTGGAAAGGGGAAAACAGTTGAAATGTAAATAAAGAAAATATCAAAAAAAAAAAAAAAAAGTAAAAGATAGCAGGCAGTTCCCTCCTCATTCTGCCATATAAGGTTATAGTAAGAAAGTGGGTTTCATCTCATGGTAGGGAGGGGCACCAAGGCCTGACACTATTACTGATGCTATGATGTGCTTACAGACAGGAGCCTTGCATGACTGTCCTCTGAGAGGTCCTATCAGGAGCTGACTGAGACAGAAGCAGATACTTATACCCAGTCATTAGACTGAAGTCGGGGAGCCCTATGGAGGAATTAGGGAAAGGATTGAAGGAGATGAAGGGAGGGAGACCCCATAGAAACACCAGCAGTCTCAACCAACCCAGAGTCCTGGGAGCTCCCAGAGACTGAGCCACTAGCCAGTTTACACAGGCTGGTCTGAGACTCACCCCCCCAACACATATATAGCAGAGCACTGCCTAGTCTGACCTCAGTGGGAGAAGAAGCAGCTAATCCTTGAAAGACTTGAGGCCCCAGGGTAAGAGGATGTCCCCCAGGGGACACCCTCTTAGAGGTAAGGTGGAAGAGAATGGAGTGATGGAACTGTGGGAGGGGGACCAGGAGGGGGGTCAACTGATGGAATATAAATAAAAAATAATTAAATAAATAAAAAATCATATTAAAAAAACCTACAGTGGATGAAGACACAATAAAGCATCACTCTGCGTTTGTGGATTAATTAGTTACTTTATGGGATGAGAGTTCACACTCAAACTGTCATGTTACTAACTGCTCAGGGTTTACTGGTACAATGCCATAAGGTTTGGAGAGCAAGTGAAGACAGAGGAAGATAATGTAAAGGGAGTCCCAGAAAAGAGATGGATTAAAAACATAGTTGGGTAAGCATTTAGAGACACAGATAAAACAGTTTCAAATAGCAAGCCCCAGGCAAGTGCCCTGTGTTCAGTGCTGAGATCACAGGAACCTATGTCAGGGCAGGCCCTTTCAGAAACCATCTAAGAGCACGGTGCAAGAACATGAAGTGGGGCAAATAAGGACAGGTGTGTGCACAGTTAAATATATCTATTCCCTCACGAAAAAGAAGTTCATTCTTGCCCTCTGAGAAGATATGTGGGATGGGTTTAAAGATGAAAGGAAAACAAGTTTATTGTAGTTACTGGGGCCTCTCTCTTGCATTCCATGCAACTGAAAGGAAGAAAGGAAGGTTGGTGGCCAAAGAGCAACTGACTCCTTTTAACACCCATAGGGCTAAAATAGAAGACTGTTAGAGAGAGTTGTCACAAAGTAGGTCTCCTGACACTGATGGTCGTCACTAGGTGGATTCATCCACTTGGGCATATGTGATGCTAAACCCTCCCTTCCTTCCTACAACAGAACCTCTCTGGAGATGCAGAACATAGCATGTTATCTAAGGAACTCTTTTCTGTGCATAGATTAATCTCCCAGATTCTTCTTTATCAATTACCACAAACCACAAAGCATCAAAGTGTATATTTTCTTATAGTTCCAGAGTTTAGAAATTAAGTTGATAATAGGGCTGAGTTTCCTGCAAAAGCTCTAGGAGAGGATGGTTCTTTGCTTCATTTAGCTTCTGGTGGTTCCATGCATTTCTCATCTTATAGCTCTATTGTGTCCATCTCTGTCTCTGTCTTTACAGAGGATAACAATAGGACCCTATTAAGTACAGGGTCCACTTTAAACCCAGGATGGTGTCATTGTGAAATTACTTGGGTAAAACCCATTTTCTAAATAAGATAATATTCACAGATTGTGAGTAGTAGCACTTAGAGCTTTAGGAGTCGTTCTTCGTGATGATTACATTTAATTGTCATTCGTCACCATGTAGAAAGAGAGTGGCAATGGGGGATTTTCTAGAGTAGATTAGTCTGTGGGCACACCTGGGGAATTGTCTTGATTAGGGTAATGGATGTGGGAAGACTTAGTCTGAAAATGGGTCAGAACTGAGTAAGAATAGAGGGTGTGCACTGAGCAGTAAGTATGCATACACTTATTCGATCTCGTCTCTTGTGCACAGGTGTGCCTAGCTGACTTGACTTCCCTGAAATGACAGACTGATTACATGGGGTTGTAAACCAAGTAAAACCTTTTGTCTCTTAAGTTATTTTTCATTGAGGTCTTTATCACAGCAACACAGATATAGCTAGATGTCTCAACACGTCACACTGTAGCTTCTAAATGCTTCAGCCTCTAAACTCATTTTCAAGGTTTGTCCCTCTTGTTCCCATTTTGAATAATGCATTTAAAGTAAACAAGATAGAGCCAGAGATTTGACTAAAGGGATCTGTTCACTAAAAGTCAAAGTTAGGAAAGGGACCATTGTTCTTTTGATAGGACAACAATGTAATTGTGACTTGACAGGTCAGGCACCTTTGCAGACTGTTTTTCAGATATTACTCAATTCAATTCTCCCACAACCTATAGAGTAAAGACTTTCCTTATTGTTTCAGAGATGAGGGAGCTGAAGCACAGGATGTTGGGAAGTTTGCTGGAGCTTAACACAATTCATTGGTCACCTGGGATTCTCTGAAAGAAGGCTGCAAGTGGAGATCCTTCTTAGCTCCTGGCCCACTGTGTCACTTGATATTCTTTTCCTCGGCATCCTGTGGGATCCAAGACTGGCAGGCAGTGATGGATGGTACTCTCTGTACACGTTCAATAGAGAAATGTTTAAGCAAATCATGTGCTCCATTCATATGCCATTCAAGCGCAGCTTAATGTCTTGAAAACATTTCATGATACTTTGAAATATCCACGAGGTAACGTTGAATAAAAATCAAATAATTTAAGAATAAATATAGTTTTAAAAAGTAAATCAGGCAGAGTGTGTTATAATGTTAATACTGGTTGTTTCTAGTCTGGAATATTTTCCCTTCTCTCATTTTTTAAAATAATTTTAAAATTAACTGTAATAAGTCTATATTGCTTTCATGGCAAGGTGAAATCAAGACTGCTATTAATTTGGGACAAAAAAAATTTAAGAAAAAAAACAATAAAAAAATCTTATCTTCAAACCTATAGAGGAATATAATAACGAGTATAGCAAATTTGGAGCATGTTGATTATAAAGGGCCACATATGGACATCAGCAGTGGTAAACTCTTGTGTATAAGAGAGATAGCGGCATATGGCAGAAGCCTCCCTATCATGAGGCCACCATTGCTTTCTGCAATAAACACTGAGTAGGGTTCTGAGAGATCCAAACATTGGTTTAGCATCTGGTGGGATAAGTATCCTAATTCATTTTACTCATTCAGTATTATATGTTCTGAATGGGAGCTGGGTCAGGGTCTGATTTCTCTAGCCATTGAGGAACACCATGTCAGAGCATGCAGAGGAACAGGCTTCCCTTTGTTCCCTCCAAATCGTAGAGCAGCATCTCTTAGCCTTCCTTAAAGCAGGCTTCAGCATGGTATTTAGATCATGTTTGCAAAGGAATGGGGCTCATTCCAGCCATCATAAGTGGAAAGTATACTATGGAGAGACATGTAGACAAGAACTAGACTGAGGTGCAGAAGTCTAAGGAGCCTTTAGATGCCAAGGCTATCCAAGGACCAATTACTGTCTCTGTCTTTTTCTACCTGAATGATATCATTCATTTTTTCATGGTGACCCCACTTTATATTTCATGTGTGCTTCAACTTCCCCTTGCAGTCAGAAGGCCCTTCTTGGCCTTTATTTTTGTCTCCACATCATAGGTAATTCATCATTTTGGCATGTACCCTTTAATATGTCACCTGCTATGGCTTTGAGCGACAGTTTCCTTTGACAACACTGCCTTTGCTCAATAGCAGGGCATCTGCTAGTGCATGGATTGGCTGCCTTGCCAATTCATGTGTCTTCTGTCTGGTTCAGTTCTTATGGATACTATGAGTAGGGAATTTCCCATAATTGGGTAGTTGCCATAGCAGGGACTGTGGAAAATGGATATTTCACATGGCTTGTGCAGTAAGGAGTCTATACTTGCTTATGAAACAGGCTTTATCTGACAGTCAGAAATAAATGATTCCATGATCAACAGTTCAACATAGAACTTCATTTCTAAGTGAAACCCAGAAAAAAAATCTGTATTAAATGTAGCCAAACTGGGAAAAAGATAAAGAGGTCTAGTGATTTCCACTCCTACCCCAAATCTATTTTGGAATACTTTATTTGAAGTTAAGGTTTAAGTAGAAGGCCAGAGTTTTACATATATATAATTTCCCAGTCAAACTGAGGTCCCGTCCACTATTCCATTATTGATCCATCATTTGTCGTGAGTTAAACTCTCTGGACGCCTCCTCATAGACACTCCTAAAACGAAAATAATGTATTCTTTATTACTGACTGGTGGTTGCATTGGGAACTTACCCAAATCAGGCAGCCCTGAGGCTTATAGCCCTTTGTCTTTTATGCACAAAATCTGATAATCACACCTCAGTTATCAAGAAGCAGAGCTACAGAAACCAAAAACACAAGGATATTCAATTTAGGGATTGTTTTAGTTAGGGTTTCTATTGCTGCTACAAAGTAGCTTGACCAAAAAGGAAATTGGGGGTGGGGGACAGGGTTTACGTGGTTTATACCTTTGTATTTCTATTCATATTTGAAGGAAGTAATGACAGGAACTCCAACAGGGCAGGAACCTGGAGGCAGGAGTTGATGCAGAAGACGTGGATGGGTGCTGCTTACTGGCATGCTCTTCTTGACTTGCTCAGCTTGCTTTCTTATAGAACCCAAGACCACCAGTCTAGGGACAATATCACCCACAATGGGCTGGGTGCCTCCATACATTACTAATTAAGAAAATTCCTTTGAGTTGGATCTTTTGGAGGCATTTTTTTAAATGACATTCTCTTCTTTCAGATAACTCTAGTTTGTGTCAAGTTGAGAAAAGATTAGCCAGCACAGGGACTTTCCTGGAACTATGGACCAAGTCTCTGTTCCCATTTTGGCAGGTGTTGGGTCATGTGTGCTTGGTTTTAAAGTCAGAATGATGTCTCCACCATGGTGTCAGGTGTGCTAAGGTCTGGGAGTCTATTACAATGGTCTATCCTGTAATGTTGTCTGAGAAACTGTAAGACTCTTTGTGTGAGAAAAGCTTTCTCCCTGGCAGAAAGCTTTCAGCTTTATGTTCTACTAGTATGGGATTCCTGGGGACAATTCCAGTTTCATGGAAAGTCCAATAGTCAAAGTGAGAGACACAAATATCCCTTCGGATATCTCCCTGTCCAGGCCAGACACTTCACTACTCCCTGTTTCAGCACTTTAGTCGTGAGGTGGAATATGTTTAAAGCCTGAAACAAATATGAAAAATGGCAAGTAGGAACCATGTAACCTCTTGCTTTTTAGTAATTTTCAGAAGGGATGGCTCCAGCAAAATCCATATTTTTCAGGCAGGGTCTAATCATAAAACCTAAGTTGGCTTCAAACTTATGATTCTCTTGCTTATCAGGTAAGTGTTGGGATTATAAGCAAATGCTATCATATTTCTTAATGACTTACTTCAACTCAATTCTGATAACCTTCCTTCTTGTCTCTGAATAATATTCTTGATGATATCGTTGATCAAAGTGATCAACCTCTGATGTGTTTGTTCTTTACTCTTTCTCATCATTAGGGTCCTCTGTGTCCAGAATGGTCTGATTTGATCCCATGTTGGGCAGGTGGTGACTGATGTCAAGGAGTTAGTGCATTACACAGATTAAAGCCTGTTTTGAGCAACTGAGAACTCTAGAGGGAGTGGCCCCTGAGACCAGGCACACACAGAGTCCATTCTGTTTGTTCTGTGGGTAATGTCATAGCTTCTCAATAATGTTCTTCATGTCCTCTGTAAGAAGATATACTGCTACAGAATGTTAACAGACAACAATTAGTCAAAAGGCTTTACACAACTATCAAGAGCAAAAGCATTTGAAGAATTTTAATGGACAACACTCATGAAGCTTATAAAAGAGTTAAACTAATTTACAAGTTACATCCTTATTTATGAATTAGTCAGTGCTCAATATTTTTTAATCATGATGAGGCACTGCTTGTGGTACCCAGTGTTATAGTGTCTAATTGTATTTGATGAAGATAATAATCATAATGTAATTAGAAATGTGGAAACATTAAACTTGGTTGCCATCATTGACAATTCTAATTTAGAGAACTTTATCTTCATAAGCCATTTTTAAAGGTTTGTGTCATAGAAGAGCCTATAATACACATGAAAGATCCAGCAATAGTTAGCATCAATACACATAAAAATTATGCACACAAGAACATGCACATGCATGCACATATGCACACACAAATCTATTATTGAAGTGGATTCTTCAGCTCAATAGAATAATAAATATACAAAATTGGCAAAAAATTTTTTTACATCTCAAACAGGTCATGAACAAGTTTAGTTTATATGTACAATAAATATAACACTTTGTTAGAGAAAGCAGTTATATCCTAAGGCTTTAAACTGTGAGATTGTCCAGTTTTCATACTTTTTTCTTAGCTGGCTTCTTCAGCTTTTAAGATACTAAGAGATCAACATTGCATCACATGTGTAATGGATCATTTGCACAGAGTGTACAGGATCTCTAAAGGCTCATCTTCCTCCAATTTAAGCTAATGGCCATTGGTTTCAAGAGTCAGTATTTAAAGTAACTGGATAAAAGTGAGAGTCAGATCCAAAACAACACTAAAAGATTCCATCACTGGTATCCATTGCTCATGGAAAAGATCAGTGTTAAGTATATGTGTGGAGATGGGAGGACTTCTCTTATTAGCAACATGACTTGTTTCTCAATCATGAGTCTTGTCCTTCCATATAATCCTATGAGGTCCCACGTGGTTCCTTGAAATTCTCCATACTGTGGTTGGTTCCATCTTTTCAGCCTGGCTCAGGAGCAAGAAGAAGCAGGGCTATGCTCTGGCCTGCTGTACCCATTGCTCAGGCTTGCTCTGGCAGTAGGCCTGCTTTAATATCTTCTTCAGTTGCACATGATTGCTGAGAAAGCCATGTGCAAAGGTGAAACTTTCTTAAGACCCAAGCCAAAATCCAAATACTCATTTTTCTGCCATGCCAGGCACCGATAAGGAGAAGTTGATAATAGATGACACAGGAAGACAGAGTTTTCCCCATGAGGAAATGGCTCCAGTAGATGCTGGGTCCTTCCATCTGGAGTCAGGGTGTTGTGGAAGGAAGACACCCCCAAATATGCCCTTACATTACTTCATGATTGATGTGACTTTTGCTGGGCTCAGGGTCTAGTCTGTGCTCATCAAACCAATTTGGCTATCCAGCCTTGAGAAGCCAAATTAAGACATTAATGTAATAATGAAAAGTAGGTTTACTCAATGTGGCCATATTGGGAAGATGGACAAAGTGTGACCCCTCTGCTAAGTGCATCTTCACTAGAGTGGAAATTTTGACTCAAAAGATTGATGGCTGTTAAACAGGTCATTAAAAAATGTGGGAAATGAGAAAAGATAAGGAAATGCAGTAATGCTCTTTTCTTTAGGTTACAGTCAAATGACTAAGCATTTGCTCACCAGTACATCCTTTAAAACCGTACACTTATTTTCAAAAAGCATATAAAACATAATTTTGTGTCTTAAAAAGATTTTGAAATGTTGTCTTGAGGGAATCAATAAAGGAAATCTATCTTGGCCTTTGTTACATTGGTGTATCTCTCCACTGATTGCTAAGTTGTGGTTCTAGAAATTTCAGACAGATTTGACCTAATTGGGGATATTGCACATGAAATGAATTTCAGGGCTGGGACCTTCTAAACTGCCTAGACTAATTAACAGAGAGAAGAGTTGAACCTTTGCTCTGCTGGACTTCTTGGTAGCTGCTAAATGATTGGATCAAGTCCAGAAACAGCTGGGAAGATGCAAAAATTTCAGGATGTCCTTCCAAGATGCTATACAGAGTAAAAGGCACAGTCAATGCTATTCTAGGTACACAGCGATTTTATTCATTTTATTTTTAATCATAGTTTATATGTAATCTTAACATTGAAGTATTCAGTTCAGCTAAGGCTACTTAGTTTATACATTCTCAGCTCAAGCTGAAGTCAGTTAAATAAAGTCAGAAACATGCAGAAAAAATATTATACTCATTGTGTGTGTAAATTATTTTGTTTTTAACTCATTCTGTTTTCAATGCCTTGGCCACCCCTTTATGTCTAGGCTGGAATTCTAATCCTAGATCCCACTAACTAGCATTTCTTCATCTATGATATATGCCACTCACACCTGCTTTCTCTCTATTGTTGTGGCTGTTGTAAGCATCAAGACTATGAATCCTTAATAATTATTTTTCTCACCTAAGCATTCTAGTAATTTACTACATTACAGCAAAATACCACAGATTTAGTTGTTTAAAGTACCAGTGCATCACATCCCCCCCATTCCATAGATGGCTGGGCTCAGCTGAGCACTTTTTGCTTGAATTCATTCATGCAGTAGCAGCCAGATGGCTGCAGAAACAGGTCTGACACATTGACTTAGCTTGGAGCTAGTTGGGTTTTCCTTTTCCACATGGCCCATCTTCACAAGACAGCAGTCTTTTCCCAGGTCAAGTTGCAACAAGAGCTGTAGAACCTTCTAAACTGCACCCTTAGATGCGCCAACTGTCACATCTGCTATCCTCTATTGATTAAACAAGTCATCAAGCTCCATCCAGAGTGGCATAGAGGAGTAGACTCAGTTTTAGCATCTTGTATAGCATACATAGATAAAGAAATAATTGTACTATGTTTAAATTATCGACTAAGGATAATCTGTTCCATGTTTCTACTTTCTGCTCCATTTATCCACCCTTCCTTTTACTAGGTCATTCATTAAGCAAACACCACCAAATTGCTATGAGTTAGCCACTATCTTGGGTGCAGATTTTCCAAGGCTGCAAAGATAGCTGCTGTCTCATGATCTAACCCTACAGGGGGAGTTCATGGGGAGGACTGGGCATGAGAAATAAAGAACAAAAGAAACAGCTGAGGCCAGGAGGTCTTGCATAAGCTGATGACTTATGCCAAGTGAGCTTATTAAGCAGCATAGATTCTTATGTACTATTTGTGTGTGTGTGTGTGTGTGTGTGTGTGTGTGTGTGTGTGTATGTATGAGAGGGAGAGAGAGAGAGAGAGAGAGAGAGAGAGAGAGAGAGAGAGGTGAGAGAGATGAAGGTTAGCAGAGAGCTAAACCAGACAATGTCATCCAAAAGAACACAGGATACATCAGACACAGCTGTCCTAGGACTGGTTACCACAATGCAGGAGAAGAGCAAGACCTCCGAAACTGCAACCTTGACTCCTCCGAGGCTTTGGCTCCAGTCCTCGGTTGGACTTTGCCAAATTTACTCCTGGACAACACATGCCTAATGTTTCCTTTGTTCTTTCATCCTGTTCTCAGAGAAAAGCTTGGATTACCCAGGTCTTAATGTCCCATAATCTCACTAAGACTAGTGAGGAAGAGAAAAACACCAACCAAGAAATACAGTACCTAAACATGAGAAGCATAATTCATCACCATGCATGTGTGATGTGATTCTTACTAAGGAGGAGGTCCCAAAGTTCTCATTGAAACACAGTCCCTGACAATGAGTGATAAAGGATTAGAAGATAGAGGAAGACTACCCCCTTCAGGGATATTGAAGCAGACAACGCCACATTTGCCTAAATGCAATACAGCACAGAGGCTTTTCCTAATAGCTTCCCTAATTAAATTACACTTGGCCTTATCTCTCTTGGTTCCTGACCTCCTTTCTCTGATTATTTTCTCATTGTGGCACTTAGCTCACCTGACACACATGTTTTTATTTCTGGACTTTATTTCTTATCTCGCTCACATACTAAAATAAGAGTTCCATGAATTAGGAAATATTTTTTTCTCTTTTTCTCTCCCGTTTCTTGAAAATGGCTATTAAATAATTTGCAGTCAAAATATGTGTAGAATGAATGCATACATTGTTTCCAGCTTCTCTTAAATTTTAATTTTTCTTTATACATTATGTGCCATTTATACATCCTATATCCATTCATTATGCATGAATTATGCCATTGGATGGGCAGTAGGGAACCCTGGCTGCTATTTCCCATCATGGTGCTGACTTCCCATTTGACTCAGGACAAATGATCAAGCTTTGTCTTGATTTCTTCAGACCCACAGAAAAGTTCTGGGCATCTGCAGCCCGAGGATCCATCAGTCTTTGATTTTTTTTTTTTTTTTGTACAGTAAAATCATTAGAAAGGAACCCAAGACTTAAATCAATTGATCTAATTCACACACATGGGGGCATGGAGAAAAGTAATAAGGTTCTCAGAGGCAGTGGGTGAACAAAGTGTGTTCTACAGAAGAATCTGCCATTGTCTTTATAAGAGAGCTATGAAGAATTAAAAAAATTAATCCTTTATCCTCTAGAATGAGATTACAAAAAGGAACCAGAAAAGACATCATCCAATACTTTTTAAGGGTGACCATCATATAGTTTGCCCTGGGCAGCTCTAGCTTCGGTAAATGAAGAACAAATTTCTATTAAGAGTTGGTGCATTCTCAGAAACCTGAGACTAGTTCTACCTCAAGATCCAGCTATATGACACCTGAGCATATACCTAAAAGATGCCTCACTGTACCACAGGGACACTTGCTCAGCTATGTTCATCACAGCTTTATTTATAATAGTCAGAAACTGGAAATAACCTTGATGCCCTGTTGGTATATCTATACAATGAAATACTATTCAGTCATTTAAAGCAAAAACATCATGAACACCAGCCTTAGTGAAGTAACCCAGTCCCAAAATGACATGCATGTTATGTACTCACTTGTAAGTGGATATTAGCCATAAAGTACAGGATACCCACACTAAACTCCAGGGACCCAAAGAAGCTAACCAAAAAAAGAAGGCTCAAGTGAGAATGCTTGAATCTCACCTAGAAGGGTAAATAAAATAGTCATAGGAGGCAGATGGAAGCAGGAAACTGGTAGGAGAGGGGATGGGGAAGGGAATGGGGGATTTCTGCATCAGGTGTGGAGAGAGACAGGAAAGAGGGTCAGAGGCCCAGAGGGCCAGGAGAATCAATGGAAATAAGCAACTGGCAGGGGTGAGGGGGTGGGAGGCATCTTGAGGATATGCCAGATACCTGGGAAGGGCAAGGCCCCAGGAATCAATGGGGGTGACCTTTGCTGAAACTCACAGCACTGAGGATTTGGAGCCTCAAGAGACCACCTTCTGTAGGCAGGCAGGAACTCCACTGGATATAGGGACATCTACCTACCCACAAAATTCAACCCCAATTTAACCTGTCTATAAGAAATGCAGAGATGGGGATGGAGAAGACACTAAGAGAATGGCCAACCAATAACCAGCCCAACTTTAGACTCATTCTATGGGGAAGCACCAATCCCTGGCACTATTAATTTTACTTTGTTATGTTTGCAGACAAGAGCCTAACATAACTGTCCTCTGAGAGTCTCTACCAGCAGCTGTCTAAAACAGATAGAAAAAGCTACAGTCAAACATCTGATGGAACACAGGGACTTTTATGGAAGAGTTGCAGGAAAATTGAGGGCCCTGAAGGGGATAGGAAATCCATAGGAAGACCAACAGAGTCAACTAACCTGGACCCTTGGGGGCTCTCAGAAACTGAACTACTAACCAAAGAGTACACATAAGATGGTCCTAGGATCCCACATATACATAGCTGATGTACAGCTCAGTCTTTATGTGGGTCGCTCAAAAACTAGAGCAGGAGCTATCCCTAACGCTGTTGCCTGTCTGTGGAATATGTTCTTCTAGCTAGGCTGCATTGTCTGGCCCCAGTGGGAGAGGGTATGCCTAGCCCTGAAGACTTGATGTGCCATGGTGAAGCGATACCCAGGAGGGGCTGCCACCCTCTCAGAGGAGAAGAGGATCATGATGGGTGTAGGGATTGTGTGATGGGAAGACCAGGAGGAAGGCAGCAATCAGGCTGTAAAGTGAATAAATAAATAAATTTTACAAAAGAAAGTAAAAAAGCTTAAGCATTATAAAATTAAGAATCCTAAGAGATGGGAGAAGCTGGCTCTAGCTGATCATTTCAGTTCCTATCTGCGAGGTACTTCTTTATTCAGGTGGTTCTGCTGGAGGCAACATGATAGAAGGACTAAGTCGTGGTAACAGGAAGTAGTGTTTCATGTACAAATTAAAGCAATGTCTTATACTCAGATGGTGAGACAATAGACACCATTTTATATTGAGGTTCAGGTCTAGCAAAAGTTAGTAAGTCACTGTGTGGCCATAGCTTAGAACTAAGCTACCACCTGAGATCCTATCTCTTCTGTCCCTGGGCATCAACATCCATACATCCCATCAGGCAGGATAGAACTAAGACTGTCCTTAGAACTGATGCTCTGATAATCTTTCATGTCAAGTGAATACAACCATTGACTTGCTGAAGCCACATAGAGACAAAGGCCAAATGCTAATCACTCTTTCCAGGAAACACTCTTTAAGAGCAGGGAAGAGAGGTACAGAGGGCAAGAATGGACATTTGTATGAAAGTAAGAAACATTTTCAGTTGAACAACTGAAGCCTAAATGCAGAAAATACAGAATCAGGAGAAATCATACCTCAAAATTATCATAGGTATTGGACTCAGGAGGGTGCTATGTGCTTAGACATCAAGTCTAGTCTATCCTATGTTGAGGTTTTCTCCCAAGGAGAGGTTATGTTAGAATATATGGACCTTCCATTCCACTGTGTTGCATGGACCCAGTTGGTTCTGGAAGCCATACAGGGCTCCTGCAAAGGAAAAAAAAGGGAAAAAAAATGATGAGGAAGGACATGGATCAGAGAGGAATGGAAGGACCTGATGCCATTTGAAAGTTCATGATAGGCCTTGCTTTTCTAAAGCAGGGATCTAACACCACAGCAGTCCACAGACATAAGTGAGAAATAAAAGTTATTCTGAGACATCAGAACTATGAGGTAATAATACTGTGAAGGGTGTGGAAGTGTTTGGGGAAAGCTAGAGTGGCCCCAGAGTGAAATAGAGACTGGGAACACTAAATCATGAGTGGAGAGTTCAAAGCCAGCAAACCTCAGCAGCAGATGTTGTATATAAATGTTTTCTAAATGGCTTCTGCCTTGAAACTCCACAGTGTTCATTGTTTAAGATGATCCAACATTGCTCAAAGAGAGGAAGTTCTTACAGAAACCCCGGGTCAGAAGGGATGCTAAGAAGGCCTCTTTAGCCTTGAGCACAGTGAGACCTTGCTCCTCATGCAGCAGGCATTCAGGCCTGGACATTTACTCTGTGGTTCAGAGGGTACCCTGACTAGGAGGCTTCTGTCTCACCACCACACATTTCCATTCCTTCTCATCCCCATTTCCAGTCTGGGTCTGGCAACATAGACATTGGAGATGTGAATAATTTCTTTGAACCATTTTGGAATCTCAGTGATATCTAGGCAAATAAGTGCAAATTAAACAAAACTATTGCATGTCATTGTTGGGTAATAAGTAGTCAAAATAAAGAAAATTAGGAAGGTGTTCAACCTTCCTAATATTATGGCCCTTTAATACAGTTCCTCAGGTTGTGGTAATTCCAACCATTAAATTATTTTGTTCCTATCTCATAACTGTAATTCTGCTACTGTTATGAATCCTAATGTAAATATATTTGGAGATAGAGGTTTGCCAAAGGGGTTGCAAGACACAGGTTGAGACTCACTGTCATAAAGTATACCAGAGTAAACAGAAGGCATATAAAATAAGTTAATATTAATCACAGTGATAGCTTAGCTCTCATCATAAACAAAGGGAATCAGAAGTTAATGAAATGACATGCTTTAAATTTTTTCAAATAATACCTTGAGAGGCACAATTCCACCTCATGACAGTAGAAAAAGTATACATTTGGTAATAAACAAAACCAGAGAATTTGTCACCCTCCATCTTCAATTCCAAGATGTGCCAAAGGACTTTCATGATTGAAACAGTGATTGACACAGCTGGACAAAAATGAACAAAGAAGAAAACAGAAATAAAGAGAAAAAGAAACAAAACTACCCATTGATTGACCTGGTTGTATAGTTGTACATTCTTAAAGAAACTATGAAGAAACTTAAAAGAGGCTGGAATTCTGAGGCTTAATGAGTCATAGTTCTCAGGATGCAGAAGCAATAGCAAGCAGAAAGTTTGTGACCATTTGCAAGCAGCACTTGGAGAAAAATATTTACAACTCCAATGGTTTTCAGGCTAGTACCAAAAAGACCAGTACTAAAGTAACTAGGAATGGATCTGTTGCAGTGCACAAAGACCTATATGCTGAACTCCAGGGATGCTGTAGAGAGGGCACAGAGGCTTTATTTGATGTATGTATGTATTTATTAGCTTGTCTATTTGCTTGTTTGCTTGACTAGAAGGCTAAGTATGGATTTTAATCCTTTCAAAGTATGATTCTTAGTCCATACAATTCTGGTCAAAATTATTGTAGTTTTGTTGACACGAGTTGACCTTAAAATTTACCTTGAAAAAGAACACATTAAGAGAACTTACTATTTTAAGACCATGAAGTCACAATGATTAAGACAGGATGCCATTATCATAAACAAAGATGTATAAATAAGTCAAAAGGATGTGAAAGAAAAGATAGATTAAGTGATCTTTGACTGAAGTCCTAAAGCAGAATAAGAAAGAAAGCACAGCAGTATTTTCAGCAGTAACACTGGGAACATGCATACTGGCTTGGGGAGCTGGACAAACACCGTGTGGCATGTATGAAGCACTGGCTGCAACCCTCAGCCCTGCAAGTAGATGCAAGAGGATCTGAAACTCAAAGACATCTGCTGCACAGCTCTTTCAAGGCTACTATCTGGTACATAAAAACCCTGTCTCAGAAAGAGGAGAAAAGAGAAAGGAGATACTCAAGCCAGACTTCACATCAGAAATGTAGCATGAGATGCTACAATCCTAAGTGTGACAGCTGATAGCACAGAGCAAAGCTTCTTTGTGTCTTTGCTCTAGGAATGATTTTCTAGAGTAACATTCAGCCATAAAAGCAGATAATCAGGTGGCAGGCTGAACTTGTTAAAAATGAATGCCTCAGCTCATCAAAAGTAACTTTCAGAAATGAAAAGACAAGGCACAAAATGAACGAAATAATTTATAATCCTGTATCTGGAAATGGATTTATATTCCTGGTATGTAATCAGTTCAATAATAAAGGGACAAAAACTTTAGAAATAGTGAACAAAGACTAGGCCAGATCTCACATAAAAAAGACATACAAGGTTCAATAATTACAAGAAAAGATACTTATCAAGGTTAGATATTAGAGAAATGCATATTGCCTATACTGATATACATAAAATAGACTGGATAATAGTATGCTCAAAATGGACTACTAGACTATAAAAGACAGACAGTATCAACCTATAGGGAGAGTGTATAAGCAAGAAGACTGATAACAGTGTTTGTAGAGAAGTGATGTAGAGCAGGAAAACTCTATGGAAATTTGTTATAAAATTTAATATACAGCAACATTATAATCACCAATTTCTTCCCATGTCCTTATTCCACAGAAATGACCACGTGACAATAAGAGAGACTTTCATAACATAGTCACAGCTTGAGTCATAGTATCAAAAGTTCAAACAAATAAAAAATTCAAAAAACTTAAAACCACTTCTATGTCCATCAATTAATGACTAGGCCAACATGAATACTTCATGGGTGTAAAGCCAGAAAGACCAGACACAGAAGGGTCAGGCTGTAAACCGCCTTTTACATATTGGTCAAGAACACATAAAACAGATGCAAGGGGAAAGAAATAAAGAAAACCACACACTAGAGGGATAACCAGAGGGTGGCACTCTGGGTGGTTGGGAAGGAGTGACTGAAGGTTCTGAGACAGTAAGTCCTATTGTGTCTTAAGTAGGGACACAGCTTAATTAACAAGTCCCTGTCCAGCATGCTTGAAGTTCTAGGATGAAACAGGAACAAAACAACAAACAAACAAACAAACAAAAAAGCCCCCGCCAAACTCATTAATTATTTGACCTTGGTGAGATGGCTCAGAATAAAAAAGACACTTGCTGTACAAATTGATACCTTGAGTTCAAGCCCTAAAAGGCAGGTTGAGAACTGACTCCACAGATGTGTCTCCTGACTTCTGCAAGCACTCCATAGCTTACATACTCTCACACAACAAACAACAACAATTAATTTCTTAATAATTTATTTGGTATTAATAGATTATTAATTATACATATTAATAATGAATAAAGATTAAAAAGCAAATAAAAAGTGAATATGTGACTACAGATGCTAAAAGTGCATTAAACTGTATGCCTAAGATCCTTGGCATATTTTAATGATAATATTAATAATCTAGTTATATAAAAATATGATGTAAAAAGCAACAAGAAAACACAGAAAAGCCAACAGCTACCTCCAAAGACACTGGAATGAGCGTGCATTTAAAGAGCATTGGTCACCTTGCCCACCTAAGAACAATATGATATTCCATGGTGGTAGTCATCTCTCTAAGATGCCTACACCAGTTTATGATGCAGCTGAGCCATCAGGAGTTCACCTACAACAAAATTCCACAGTGTTTGTGAGTTTATTTAGTAGAAAACAAATCAAGAGAAAGTCCCCTATGGTACATGACAGACTCCCTTTGTTTTGCTCCATGTAGTCTTTTTTTCTTGTAGAAAGTATGTTCAAAGGTGTCTGGTAGACCAGGAATAGATGGTCAGATATAGAAAGACCTTGATCCCTTATAACCCTGCCTTCTCCAGCAGTTGTGATGATAATACAGAACCATGTAGTAGGGGACAAGAGGTGAGAAGCTTGTGGTAGCCAATATCTAAATGAAATTGGTATTACCAAGAAAAAGTCAAAAAATAACCCTTCTTGTTCTAAGCAAAAATCAATTTCCTATTCATGGACTTGGTATAAAATTATGGCAAATGTAGATACCCATTTCCTGAGTATCAGGCGGAACCATTTTGGAGTCTAAGCTATTGTTAGTTTTATCTACTTGGAGGCTGAGTTTTTACTTTATTTCAGCTGTGAACCTAATACCTCATTTTGTTGTTGTTTTCAAACTGGACTTGGTCTTGAATGACATTGTCAGAAACTTCATGTTCTGCCCACCCTTTCTTTGATGAAGTGGAGCCTCAGATTAGTGTGTCTTCCTGGTTCCCATTCTTTTTGCTTAAACTGAAGCACCATCATCAGGATGTAAGAAAAAGATGCAGAGGGCTGGATAGGATCCCAAACCTGGTTCCCCAGCTAAGGTGGGAAAGTTATTTTACTGGTTTTGCTTCAGTTTCCATAATTCTCAAATTGACATGCCAATGCCTACCTACTTCACAAAGTTGTTTTAAGACTTTAATTATATTTAACTTCATTTATCAATTGAATATGTGTTAATTTAATTTTAACATTTGCATTTCATGCATGATTATTGCATTTAAACCATTTCTACCCTTCCCTCTTGCCCTCCAACTCTTTCCATGTCTTTCTCATTCCATTTCAATTCATGACATATTCTTATTTGTTAATGACACATACATACATAGACATCGTATACTCAAACATATGTATATGTAGATGTTTATATATAACTGCAACCCACTGATGAATTGTTTGAGAATTTTCTGCATGAGTGCAGTGCATTATGGTCATATCACTCTCTAGTCCTCTCCTAACTCTGCCCTGATTCATCCTCCCATCTCCATCCTCTCCTAATTTTGTCCCTGTCCCCAACTCTACTCTCCTCTCTGCCCATTTTTTAAAAGAACAACCTGTCGAGTCCAATAGAATTGATTCTTCCCTTGTAGTGAGTATGGGGGCCATAGGTTGCCAAATAAAGAACTCAAAGCCAGATGTGAGCTACCTCACCCCAAGTTCCTAGTCAGGATTTTCCTGGCAACTTCCAAAACAATATAGAGTGTAGCCATCACTCCAGCCACAACCATAGCCTGATGGTAAGATCTATTTTTAAACTGCCAAAATTCATAAGTTGAAATTCTAATCATAAAGGCGATGCCACTGGGGGTAGAACTTTCTGTAGTAGTTACTTTTCTTACTGTTAAGAAGGCCTACCTGACAAAATCAATGTAAGTAGAGTTATTTTGGCTCACAGAGGAGGAATTGGGAATAGGAGGAGCTTGGCATGTTGTATCCAAAGTCAAGAAGGAAAAGAGACTAGTAATGATGCTTAGCTCGTTCTTTCTTCTTCATTCAGTGCAGGATTCCAGCCCATGGAATGGTGCCACCTACATTCATGGTAAATTTTCCGTCCCCAGTTACATTTCTCTGGAAACAATTTTACCCAGAGGCAATTTGAAATCCAGTCAAAGTTGACAATGAAAGTCACATTCTCATGATCAAGATTAGTTTCCTTGTATGGAACCCTAAAGAGCAAACCATCCGCTTCCATCTTGGTCATGTGCAGAAACAGTGGAATGGTGCCTTCTCTAAAGCTAGAAATGTAATCAACAGATACCACACTTGCTGGGACTTTGAAATTGGAAATCTAAGGCTCCAGACCTGTGAGAAAGATGTTTCTGTTGTAGGAGTTTTTGTTACAGCAGCACAGGAAGACTAAGACATCCTCATATAGTCACATAGAAATTTGATGGCTGCATAATGGTAATAAGTCAGTACAATTTGAAGAATAAAAGGCAGGACGATTGAGCAGAGGCATGAGATAAACAGAATGACTGGAGAGTGTTGAATGCATGAACAGCACAGACAGGTGATCTTTTAGGGAACACACCAGTCTTTGTTTGAATTCTATATTGAGTGTTAAAAGGGTGAAGAGTCTGGATCAAGGTCATCTCAAGGCTAGAAGTTAGCATCAGAATTTGAGTAGGGGTATTCCGCAGCCCAGATCAAAAATTGTTCTTGATGATAAGGGGGCAATAAGGAGTCTGCATGTTTTGCTTTGTTCTGATTTTTTTTCTGTATTAAATATCGCTCAGGCTAGGAGTCAAATGCTTATTCACATGGAGCTTTTTGGCTTAGACTCTATTGTAATTAGACTTAAGAAGCACCATAACTATCCATGCCCACTGGGTACTATTAAAAGCTGCACAGCATTATGGAAATTCAGATTTCCCTAGCTAGAAGTCATCTTTGCTGGCGGGTTGAAATATAATCTCTTAGCCTGATACTTAAGCCTATCGTTATTAGACCAGAACTCTTAGCTTTTTTTTTTTTCCAGGATTTCTAAAAAAGGAGGGGTTGCCAGTTACTCTCCAGGGGCATGAGGGTGAGAGGGGACATGTCTGACCTCTGTCTTTTAACTCTGTTTCACCTCTCTTCCTAGCTAACACACTTGCCCAGAGCCCCAGTCTCCGAACTCCTGAGCATGCTACCCATTTTGACAGCCCTATGAGGCCTACATGTGTGACTTAGTGGTTGTGTGAAGGCCTAAATGTTCTTAGGAATAAGTAAAACTCATTTTGGCTTCAGCTGGAACGTTTACCAGAGACCTCTACACCAGAAATCATGGAGAACTTGGAGAACTCTATATGACTGATTCACATTACTCCTCCTGTCTAGTGTCTACACATATTTGCTTTATAGATCAGAAAGTGGGAAAGAATGAAACACAAAGTGGTTGATGTTCTAAAGCCTATGTACTCTTCCAAGATTACCATCCATTCATGTATTTTGACATCAAGACTCTAAAAGAATTTGTTATCTTAAGTCAGAGTGTGGATTTTGTATTCTGTAATCCCTGCAGCCTTTTCCTGTAGCAGTCCTGAGCTTTGTTTGTGTTTCCCAGGGTTGTGGCAATGAGGTATCTAAAGTGTCTGAAAACAGCATCTTTGCACAAGCCTTGAGGGTTTGGGGTTGGAGGTGAAGATGGTGATAGAGCCACATCCCCTCTAAAGCTTCCAGCAGGGTCCTTCCTTATCTGCTGGAAGATTCTCTCTTACTGGGACTCTACAGGGTTCCACAGCTTGTATTGTACCACTCCAGTGTAGCTTACATATGGACAGCAACTTGCTCACAACGTGATGGACACTCCTTTCAACCCATGTACTGATTCTGGCCATTTCCTTAGCTTCTTAGTTCGTATCATCTGAAGATCAACATCATCTTCCTGTTTTATTTATGTTTTAATTTTAATATTTTATTTTTTTTGTCTGACTCCTGCAAACCTTCAGGCTCCAGTTTTGAAACCTGCCCACATCCTGATCCCTTCCGATTTCCTCTACTGTCCAAATCTCTTCCTTGAGCTCAGGGATTCTCTAGCCATCTATTTAATTGATTCTAAGTGAAATATATCCAATGAAGAGCTTTGTCTGCTCCCAAGAACTTTCACAAATACCCAACTCTGACCAGCTCAGCAAATCTTAACAACTTTATTTTAAATATGCCCCAGCCTAAACTCTTCATGGGATGCTCACTGTTTCTATTTTGTTCTTTCCTCATCTTAAGATTTTTAACCAACTGAGAGGTCACAATTTACTTCTCAGTGAGAGGCCACATCCACCATATTTTCAATTTCAAATCCCACTCCCCTAAAACTGATGAAAAATGTTCTCTCGTCACATTTTATTATCCTGCTTCTCAGTAATGCTTTATCTATAACTATGTATGATTTATGTGTTTACACATTAACTGTGGTGGGTATGTTTCCCCCTTATAAGGCAGTTTTTATTAGGGCTTACAGTCTTGTGCTAGTGACCATCTATCATATTAATACTGTCTGAGACACAGCTACTACTCAATAAACAGACCTTGAAGAAATACACGTTCTTCTATTCTTTCAAGAAAATCAGGTTTTACTCATTTTTCAGGGTCTTGTGGATATATTCACATTTTCCTAAAGATATTTAAGATATTACTGGTATATCTATGGAGGTTGATCTTATATGTTTACTCTATATCTTATATCCTGAACTCCAAAGTTTGTTTAATAATTTTTCTAACCAATAGTACATTCTTTATGAGTTTTCAATAAAGGTTTCACAGAGAATAAGGAGATTCTTGCTAACATCCTATAGAATGAAATTTTCCATTCCTAATGTTATGAAGGAAACTATTTCCAAAAGCATCAAGCATCTTGCAGTAGGTTTTATAGTGGGTAAATGAGACTCTAGAAAAATCATGGTCTTTGACACCACTTCTCTTTCTTCTTAATGTCAGTGAACTGTTTTACCCCATGGGTCATCACACCAGTCTAATGTAAGGGAGTAGGCTGCGTGCACGCACTGTCATAGGCTGCTTTGTATTCTGTATGAGAGATGTTGAGGTACCTCACAAAGTGGGAGCAAAAGGTGATAGATTAAGGACTGCTAAATCAAAACCTTATGCTGCTCACAGGGGAGACTTTATGATTTATTCCCTTGTAACCTTTATTGTCACAAGAAGAGATAAAATTCCAAGCATTGAGAGTGGTATGTAACAAAAGACTGAAGCTGCCAGCACCAAGTCACTCAAAGCGTACCAAAGAACAGTAACCTCAAAAACACAAGTCCTGAAAGATGACAAGGATAAACACCAAGAAAGTATAATAGAAGAAATGCTGAAAGCAGGAGTCCAGTCCCTAGAGCACCCTTCGCAATATAGGGCCACACAACCAAATGATATGTTCTGGGTAACAGAGTTAGAATATATATTGTAGTTTTCCCTACGACCTTCCAAAAACCCTGTTTGCACAAAACTGTCTCCTTCTAACCACATATTTTTTTCCCATCTGTAACTCTTAGTTTGATCTAAAGAAACATCAATTTTCTAGTTTCTAAAAATAGTATAGTTTAACTTTGTCTTGTAGTTTTGTTAAAGACACTCTGATATGGTCAAGATGGAGTATTAAGGAAGAGCAACCTGCTTCTTAGACTAACTAAACAGCAACAACAACCACAACAACAACAACACCCTAAAAATACAATGTGGGCATGAGAGTGGTCAATCTGCATAATATGTGCACATGCAGAATTGTACAGAATAATCTCCCCTCTCTCTCTTCTAGTTTTCTGTCTCATTGTTTACTTACACAAGCATTTAAAATAGAATAATCTAATCACTGTCTCTTGAAAAATATCTCACAGTGGTTTTGAATCAGAGACCATCAGGCAGTGGAATTCATTGACTGTAGAGACAGAGTGTGGTAGGAAGAAAGCAGCAAAGTGTTCTCTTTAGTAGAACACACTATCATCATCTTCATCAGCATCATCATCACCATCATTAAACAATTATGAAACAATCCAT
The DNA here is from genome assembly GCA_019843965.1 of Rhynchomys soricoides. Taxonomy (NCBI): domain Eukaryota; kingdom Metazoa; phylum Chordata; class Mammalia; order Rodentia; family Muridae; genus Rhynchomys; species Rhynchomys soricoides. The sequence continues at coordinate 1,387,153 of JADRCH010000051.1, read as the reverse complement.
GTGAGTCCAGGACATAAGGAAACCATATATGATCAATCTCCATGGAGATACCCAAGAGCATGTTTAGTTCTATAGCTTCTGTCAGTTTATCACAAAGTCCTGTATATTTACTCATTTTACACTGTATACAAATCATTCTGAGGTATAAGAGACTGTCTTGTTTGGAAGTAAAGAAGCCATCCAGGGAGGTAGGCTGACCTCACTGACTTTCGTTCGCTATATGGTAACTATGGGCAAAGGCTTCAGTGTGAGGTGAAAGGTCATCACCTCTCCAAGGCACTCATGCTTTCCCTTTGGGGTTGTATCCAGTCCTGGAGATTTCTACTTGTGCTTCACATAGTAGAATTGCAGAAGTTACTTTCTTTCCGTTCTGGTAGTAAAGTCATATAATAATCAGAGAGAAAAATTTTAGATGGAGTTATGAAGAAAATTCATCTAGGATGGTGAGGTCACTAAAGTGGGGGAGTGTCTCATTTGTCTGCTTATTTCTTCATCTTATAACATTTAATTTACTTTTGAAAAGTCTCTGTGTATTCATGTGTGAGCACACAGGTTTGAATATATTAGTGCAAGTGCCAGTGTGCCATACAACATATGTACAAGTTAGAGGAAAATCTTGGGATAAGTCTTCAGTTTTCATCTTATTTTAGACTGGACTCTGGTTATTCACTGCTGGGTAGAGCAGGCTAGCTGCTTGTGAGCTTTGAAGAATTCCCCTGTCTCCAACCTCTTATCGAATTTGCTGTAGGAACATTGGAAATACAGGTGTACACTGCTATATCCCATTTTATGTGGGCACTTGGGACCTGAACTCAGTTCTTTATGTTTGTGCAGTGGGCACAAGCCATTTTGCAATGTTCTGGGCCATTCTCTCAGCCCCGAATTCAATCTTTAAGATGATGAACATTACAGAGTCAAAAGGACAAAAGAGAAAGAAAGAGAAGTGTACCCATCCCCCTTTGGTAGCAGAGTGTTCATCACTATTTCTCTAAAAGGCATCCAGGTTAGTCTACATACGTTGCCCAGCCCATGTACATAAAACTACACAAGCACAGGTTTTAACTTTTTCCCCCAAATGCAGACAAAAATGAAACCAAGATTCTCCATTTATCATTTTCTATTTATTATATGCAACAATCTGCTCCAAATTGGCATAAAGGGCTGCCTTGTCCATTGTTAACAGCTGCCTCATGTGAAGCAAAGGGAGGGTCCTAGCTTAATTTGCTCCATTTTATATTAATGGAGATCTAGGCCATTATATCCATGTGTTGCTGTTAAAACAAAAGAGAACAACAAAGCAAAACAAACAAACAAAAACCGAGTATCACTGAATACTTTGAATGTACATCATGTCACAAGATTATCTTCAAAACAACTTTCTAAAACTGAAGCTGTCAACTCAAAGTTTGCTTGAGGTTAATGTTAACATGAATTGTTATCCATTTTTCCCCTTGAATCTGTTCTGAATCAAGCTTCTGTCAGCAATGAGTAAAAATGGTTTTCTCCGTGTGGAGATTATCAAATGATGACATCTCTGTGAACAAAATAGGCTTAAGATGATACTCTGTGAAGGTTCGCTTTACTTGTGTTTACCTGGAGGTGGTCCTCTCTGGTGCATGGATCACTTGCTTCTCTCAGAACTGCCCCTGCACACTGATAATTCAATTTTCTGTTCTTTGTGATTTGTTTATTTATTTCTCAACGTATTGTAGCAGTCCTTTCATGGTAAGATATTACCCACTAAGTACAATGGTTTTCATGATATAGTTTGTCCATATTTTTCATGGTGTATTTCTGGCACCCTAGCTTTTGTTTGGGCTATTATTTTCTCTTGTAGAACTTAAATTTACTTTTATGTAGTCAGATATTTATACTGAATGAGTCTTTAAGGGAGGAGAAAGATGTCAGAGATTGTTACTGAAAGTAAGTAATTGATGAATGGAACATCTGAGAAATTATAGGGATTACTTTTTGGGTGATGGGGCATAAAATTGAGATGTGCAAGGGAAGCAGAACAATCTTTTCTGGAGCGATTAGAAGAATGTGAGAAATGCCAAGGGTAAAGTATGACCATAGGGGTGGTATCTGGAAGGAGATAGATGATTTTACACACACATTCACACACACACACACACACACACACACACACACACACACAGAGCCAAGTAGAAGGAATGGGATTAAACAGGTGTCGGGCTTTCCAAATGCACAATGATGCGGTACATGTGTTGGTTGGAAGGTCTGAATATGGCTAGGGTAAGGCTAACACATCATGACAGGACTTAGTAAAGGTTCAGCTGCAAGGAGAAATCAAAAATGGGGCAAGGAGGGAGACCTAGTTTATCCTGATGCTTCAGCCCTACAGTGGGATAGCTGTGTAGTGTTGAAGTTAAAAAGACTCTCTAGAGCAGAGATCTGTCTCAGAATTCTCTTCCATTTTCTAAGCCTCGAGATTTTCATTTGTTAAATTAGTTTGTTCAACTCAATTAATGATATAAACTCTAGTGCCTCTAATATTTCATGAGTCTTCACTGCCCTGGATTGTATCCCTGCAGACTGACACTTTCACTTTCAGATCCACAGTACATATGCATTGGAAACCCTAGCATACTCACCAAGCTTTCAGAGGGGGTAGACCAGATCTCCTGGTTGGCATGGAGCCATCTTCCAGGGGAGTCTTTAAAATATTGACAGTCAAATTGGATCAAGGCCCAGATTTAAAAGAAATCAAAAGCCTAGCCTTAAATAAAAACCAGCTGGAAATACTACTATTAAAAAAGATGTGGAAGGGGGAGCAAATTCTGTAGGCTTGGACCTTATTGCACATGTAAAACACAAACACTAGCGGCCAAGACGCAAACTTTCTGTAGAGTCTTAATAGGAGAGTTTGGGCAATCATCTTGATTTGTGTAATGAGAACCTGCTGTTTCAACATGTTTAGTCTCATTAACCGTGAGTAGGAAGAGGTGTATTTTATCTTGTGGTTGACAGAACTGTGGAATGCTTTTTCCTGATAGAACATGGAGATGGAGTTGGTACAACTCCTTCCACACCATCGATTTAATGTACATGTCAACCTTCAAAGGTGAGGAAATCATGCTTTGAGTCATTGCCTGCTTTTCCCAGGGGCTTAAACAATTAAAAACAAAACAAAACAAAAAACCCAACTTATCTCTATATATGACTAACCTGAAATCCTTACAGCTAAAGATCCCAAAACAAGACTGAGATTTGGTTGGGAATCATATCACTACAGCTGGAATTTATAGGCTCTTGTTTACAAAGTATGTAGGACAGGGACTCTCAGACTCAGTAGTACTGAGTACTGCTTAGGGATAGATCTGTCTTTGTCACCTGTGCACCAATGATGTTTAGCAGTGTCTCAGGATTGGTCTGGGTACCTCCTCACTCTGTGACAGAAACCAAAACTATCTTCAGACATGACAATTATCCATTCCCTCAACAGGAGCAAAATTACTTCATTATTTTTTGATACTTTATTTACATTTCAAATGTCTCCTCCTTTCCAGGTCTCCCCTTTGGAACCACCTCTCCCTGCCTCTAAATTACTTCATTATAATGAAACATTTTGATCTATAAAAGGTAATATTGGGAAATAAAAAAGTTAAAAGAATTTTTTTTTTTTTACAAAAATACATATTATGGATGATTATTGCCAAAATTATACAACTAATTCTTTTTAAAAGTGAACTTGCTTTTATTTTATGCTTGGATATCTTGGTGCATGTTTGTCTATGCATTGTACGTTTATACGTAAGCTTAGATCCCTGCTAGCCGTAGAGGGGTTCGGTTCCACCAGAACTGAAGTTACAGGTAGTTGTAAACTACCATATAGATGCTAGGAACACAGCGAGGTCCTGTGCAAGAGCAGACAGTGCTTCTAACCACTGTCAATATCTCTAGCCCATAAACAAAGAATTCTTAACAAAGTCTAACACATGGAGCCTGTACATGTTGTGGAAACTCCAGTGAGTCCAAGCAGAGTCATTCTATCAATGCCATTGTACAAAGGAGACAGATACCACCAAAGTGGAGAGCTGATATTTAAAGTCACATGCAGATGACTTTTGAGATTACAAGAGAAATACCACAGCCTTCAGGGGCAGAGGGAAAGGTAGCACATAGCAATTAGGAGTCAAGTTTCACCAATAAGCAGACCAATCTAATAGTTGTAAATCACAAAGTACGACACAATGACCAGAGTGAGTAGTAAAGGAGTTAGAAAAGAAGAGCCCACTGAAATCCTAAAGGCAGGAAGGTCTGCTTGTGAGCAGGGTGTTTCAGGGGGAGCAGTGATATATCAGAGACCACAGCAGCTTAAAGGGAAGTCATGGTAGAGATCCACTGGCAGAAATTTCTCACTTCCCAGATGGGGATCCCTTTTGGCTTGACCTGAATCAGGAGCTAAAGGCCCCAAAGATGGGCATCTTCCTTAAGCAGGGAGCCTCCCTACTCAAAGGCAGTGGATCTCAGTGGGAAGTCAGAGAGTGACTATGTCAGAGAACAGGAATAAAGAGGGATTTCCTGACATGTAGCCCAATGGAGTAGTGATGGTGTTTTACCAAATGCTGTAGTTCGTCTTTTTCTGCCAAGGAGTTCAGTGTGTACTCTGCCAACTAAAATGTTAATGGCAGGTATAACTTGGTCTCATTTCCATTGAGGTCTCTTTCTTCATATGCATGTACAAGTGTCTCTGTAACAGTGGAATACCAAGTACTGACTGGTTGAAGTTGTGGGGTTTCCCCCTCTGGATTTTGAGAATCCTCTCATAACTCAAGATCATGTGCATGCATGTATTAAGTGTTTGTAGACTAATTTATCTTTTCCAGTTGAAAGTAATTGTAAACAAATTCTCAGTAGTTGCAATTTGCCTGATTATTCTTCAACTGAGTCATTGGTAAGGAAGTCCTGCAGACTCAGACATTATCAATGGATCATTAGCCCATTAATGGCTTTGCTGCAAAACTCATCCTTCTACTGTGGATGAGAGAATCTCTAAATATAATGTCCACTTTCTGGCAAAGTGTTGGTGTTCCATGTCTATGCTATGTCCATGTAAGACATCACTAATTGTCTATAGCTTGTCCACATAGGGATTGGCATGGATGATGGAATAATTTGTAATCCTTGCCTGAAAATGCACTTGTGACATAATGATATAACAGTGTTCATTTGGTCTGTACTGTTCAGCTGGGAGGATATGCACAGATGGTCCAAATTTACAGAGCTAAATTTAAAACATAAACAAGACTTATTGTTTCTTTCACAACCACCAAGTGAGTACCTACTATGTATGAGGACTGAGGAGAGTGAATATTATTCAAACATAGAGGCCGTGATAATGAAGATGTGTTCACAGCTCAGAGTGACAAGCAATGTAGATCATACCAGTGACTTTAAGCCTACTTTACCAGATGTTATACACACAGAAAGAAACCTCAGTTTCATCTGGAACTCCATTGCACAACGTGATGTTTCCAAACTCAAGAATACCATTGGCATGCTTTCCACATGGGGCTCATGATTCTTGGGGACAATCTTATCATAGTTTTTCTCATTTGCCATTAGAAAGCTGGCTATGACTTAATCCTCTGTGAGGAGGCCAGAAGATATTCCCTTTGACCTCAGGAACTGACTTTTCCCTTATTCTGAAATTATTAATACAGACAACCTGGAAAGGCTTTAAAAGGATTATTTCATTTTATTTATTTACACGGTCATCATCATCATTATTATTGCCACATTTAATATTTATTGAATGTCAGGCAACCTTGGGATAAGAATAGTGTGGCACAGAGGAGAGGTGGTGGTCTTACATATATAATGAGTCTCTGGAGTGGGAGTGGAAGCCATGAGATGCTTTTGTGGAGTAGACTCCGGCTCTTGGGAAGCACTGGGTTCAGAACTACAGGTTTAGCCTCTATAGTGCTTAACACTGCTGTGCTCAGACTCATTTTGAGAGATTTTTTTTTCATCTCTGTACAAAGCTCCAGTGTCTTTAAGCCAATCTTGGTTGAACTAAATGCTGATTATACACATGTCCTCTTTCTAGGAACTGGCGCTAGCTTTCTATAGGATAAAGCTAGTATCTATTTCTCAGCAGGGAAGATAATAGTGTCGTCATCAGAGATAGCAGGTCAGGAATAAAATAGTGATTTGGGATGTGCTTTAGCAACTTAATTCTCAAGTTTCTAAACTGGTTTCTAAGGAAAGAAAATGGGGCAACAAAGAAAGCACTGTTCTCATTCCTTAAGTTGGTGAGTGTCAGTGGACATGACACTATTGGCTGGGGTTCTCGTGAAAGGATTGAAACGAAATTCAGTGAGATGGACAAAACCTTGTGGATGAATTTCAGGAGGGGATGGAAACAACAAAAGTGAAGCAACTCCAAGGAATTTGTCTCTGTGGTATAAATGCAAAATTCAACATTGCATCCTTGTCCAAACAGAGAGAACCATACACAAACATGGTAGACCTCTGCTTTCTGACCTGGTATAATTGACCTCTCTCATCTGGTTCAAGACACCTTAATTCCTCCTTGAGAATCCATGTGCTTTGGCAAAACCAATTCCTGTGTATTCCTGTGTTTGTGATATTTAGTTGAGGACTGTGGATGTGATCTAAGTTAGTGCAATCAGAGCTTGTGTCACTTTGGCTTCAAGGAAAGGAGAGCTCATTCTGCTTCTGAATAGTGTCGAGTATAGATAGGATGCCTGCATTTTTATAAGCAGTGATAGTTGGAAGCCAGCCTCATTAGAAGTCAGAGTTCAGAGTTCCTAAGAGAAACAAAGTTGGAATTCTGAGTTTGTTATCTTTGAATCAAAGTGTGCCTGAAACCTGCTCAGTGATGCTTTCGGAGGAGACAAGTTACACATTGTTACCATATCCAGTCACTCTAGGTGCTCCTAGATACAGTCTTTTACAGAGTAGATACAGAACATAGCTACTATGGCCTTAACCAATGCACACTTACAAATGCCAATTCTCTTTATGTGGATATCCCACCCTAGGTCAAGTTCTGGGAATTAGAGAGAATTATACATTTTCCCATTTTCTCCTCTTTCCTGTTGAGATTTGGAAATCTCCTTTCTCTCTTTACAGCTCAGTCTGGTTCCCCCTTTTATATAATCCAATCTGGTTTTGTTCCTGATCTTCAAAAATCATTCCTTCTTTGCTTTTCTAACATTGTAACTATAACTGTCAGACTGAACGGACAACCTGGTTTCTGTTTGGGTGTTCATAGGATTATATTCTCTGCAAGGTTATAGATCTCTCTATCCCAAGTACAAGGAATAAAACAATGTCCAGTGCTCAAACCATGCACATAAGGACACACAAGAGGCTCCCCTTCCACTGTTTCATGCAGCAGGTAGGGCAGACACTACTGCAGTGAGGAAATATGTGGTGGAGAGAGGGGAGAGAAAGAAAAGTAGAATGGTTTCTGCACTATGAAGATAGACAGAACTGGAGATGTAAGGGTGTTCGGGAATAGTCTGATGTGACTAGCTTAAGCTGCTACTGATGCCATGAGGATGTCCTGGCCCATGATGCCATACCTGGGTCTATAACCTTGTAGCAGCAGGGGTCTGTGTTGATGTCTGTGGCCCATGTTACCATCAAAGGCCATTTAGACATCCCTAATTTGGACTGCCACTTGGGAACATGTTGATATTTGAGGACTGTGTAGAGATGACCCTACCCCTTGCCTGGGTAGCATGGAAGAGCTGGCCCTGATAACATGGGTGCAGGAAACCCGGCGACAATGTATGAGCATAGGAGAGATGGTCTTGACCCTTGCCTGGGCAAAGTGGGAGAGCTGGCCTTGATGGCATAGGCACAAAAGAGTGGGTTGGCTGGCCAACTCAGCTATTACCTAGGCTCAGGACCAGGGTTTTGAGTTGGCCCGTCCCAACATCTACCCCATCTCTGAGCTGCTGGAGCATGTGAAAGGGCAAGTCCTGCAGATCCAAAGCTGCAGGATCTCCATGACACAGGGCAACAACAGGATATCTGAGAGAAGTCCCCATGAGGATCCAGCATTTGGTAGTGTAGCTGAAGCCACAGGTCTGGAACCAGACCAGTGACTCATTGCAATGAACATTTGCAAGTAAAGCTGTTTGGGCAAAAGGGTACACTGTGGGACACACTGTGAGACACCACAGATTCCATGGCATGATGGGGTTTTTTGGTTTTGCTTTGTTTTAATTTAATTTTTTTTTGGGGGGGGAGAGGTTACCAGGGCAGAGGGCAGATATGAAGGAAGGGGAGGTGAGTGGGATTAGGATACATGATCTGAAATTCACAACGAATCATTAAAAAGCTAAAAACCACACATGGATGTTCCATGTATTTCTCAATCCTTTCAGTACTGCTGAAACGCTTTGCTGGTAGAGTGGAGTCAGAGATTAAAAGCTCAGTCTTCCAAAATATATCCTCCAGAAATGTGACTTTTGAGTACATATCGCTACCAGTTTGTTATTAGTGTACAGTAGATGCAAAACATATCTGTAGTATATAAAACTATTTACTTATTTATAAATTAAATAGATCTCTACCGTGCTTATATATAATTCATTTATAGAACACAATGTAGATACTAGTGAGCTAAAATTAAGCATAAATCTAGGATTCCATTTCTTGCTGTATCCTAATGGCTTGGCTTGTCTATGCCCTGGATCTGTAGCCCCCTCTCTGAAAACTATTTCTCTAGTGGATGACTTATGAGTTGCAGGTCAAACCTAAGTGAGTGGACAGGGATGGAGATGAACCTCCTCCACTCAGACCCTGGGCTTTCTAAGTGTTATGAGATAGGGCTTCTGACTCAGTCTTCAAGCTCCAAGACTTCAGTGAGGGACAAAGCTTGAGTCCTCTTCAGAGAAACATTCCATTTCTCTTTTCTCAGACAAACTCCTGAATAGCAGGCTTCCTGTGGAGACAAAAGTAGAATACCCTTCACTGAAAAGGAATCTCATTCTTTCTCTGTCACTGTGCTTGCATGATTTTCTGCAATCCAGATCGGAAAATGTGTCTGGAATTCAGAGCTATCAAAACAAGGGCCCTTTCCAACTTAACTTTTCATTCAGTGTTCACCCCCATATTAAACCTAAAGCCTGAATGACAAAACATGTTTATCAGCGTCCTGAGTCTCAAAGTCTCCAGCCAGGCAGAATGAAAGGGGCTCAGTGTTTACTTCCTTTCACTGGCCCCTGGATATATTGAATGGGAGAACAAATGACCAGAATTCTTCATCATGTGTGTTACTCTTCTTGTGCCAGGCCCCATTAGGTATACATTACCCCATCTTACAAATGTGTTCCCTAAGGTCAGGAGAGTTTAATAACTTCCTTTATGGAGGATTACCATGCAAGAGAGCCAGGATTTAAACCAGAATTTTTGGGCTTTTGTTATGAATATTAGGTTCCATATTATAGTAAGACAAGTAGAATGCACATAGCTATAGAGTTTGAGGGGGGCTGGAGGTAGTGATAGTTTATTCTTGAAGTCAAATAGTATTGTCTTGCTTGTTCTATGGGTATCTATATCTAATTCTCTATTTCATCATGGAGAGAAATTAATTCTATAGTGGAGATGGGATGACAGTCAATTATGCTCTCATATCTATATTTCTCACTTACTATCCGATATACTTTATCTGTCTTCTCATGGAGAAGGTTAAGGCTGTGCCTTGCTACTGGGATTTATTTTGCATTTTATAACATCTTAGAATTTAACTAAGATATGTGTACCACATGGCCTCTTCTCGTCCTTTCCCTATAGCATGTCTGTTCCTCCAAGTTGGAAGAAGAGATAAGAAGCATGGTCCATGTGTGCCAGGCAAGCCAGGATTCTAAGACCACAGGGCTCTGCTGGCTCTTGTGTTTCTCTATGGTCTCATCTGACTGCAGCTGATAATAGTTTTGAACTTCATATTTTATGGAGAAGCTTATGATATCAAGCATTATTTCAGTTATCTAGGTTCTGATGATAATCATTATATTCACAAGGAAGAAAAGGACACAGAAAGGCTAATGAACCTAACCCAGAATGCATTGAAGACTACTCTTAAACACCTATAACTCTAATTTGAGGGGGTCTATACACTTTTCTAGCCTTTATGGGTTTCTACATGTGCACGGTACACATATATTTATGAAGGCACATACATACACACACACACATACACACACAATATACATAAATACGTAAAAGGCAATACTAGTTTTATTTTGAAGCCTATAACTGTTTTCTATGTTACAATCTTAAGTGCTCAAAATCTCCCAGTGAGTAGGTTGACATTCTGATTCTTAATAGTCTTACTTTAGAGAAAGACAAATGAAACTGGAATAAGCATTTGTATGACTCAAGGTATCAAGCTACCAAGTGTAGCTGGAGCCCTTACAGCATTGCTTCTCTCTTTGGGGGGATGAAGGGTGTGGTTACCTTAAGATGAAAGGGTACTCTTCCATTACAGAACATTCTCAAGCCCTTAACTTCTCTAAATGATTTCTTGTGTACTTCAGTACTCAAATGTTAATAGAAATAACTGGTCCTTGGGGTCATATCCTTGTCACAGAACCGCAAGAATATGACATGTCCTTTAGGTTGTTTTATTCTCAGTCAACATGGCAGTAGAAATAGTTTTCACTGATTGTTGAGGCTAGGTATGGTCCTGACTGTTTGACACATGCTCCAAATTTGATCTGTGATTGTGAGGTATCCAGAAACCCAGGGAGTGAAAAAGTTACATGACAAAAAGAACAAGAAAATAATCCATACTGTGAATTCTTTAGAATCATTAACAGGTGCATGTCCCTTGTCACCGTCCTTCCAAAATCCGTTTTGATATGAGCTCTGCTTTATTTCAACTGATTTCAGCAAACGTTCAACACTGTAAATGGGGAAGTGCTGTTAGGAACATCAATATATGGTAGGGCCAGTTGAAATTCTAAAGGAGAACTTGTATTTTCTGGGAGATTCGCAAATTGCAAGGTCTGTTATGACAAGTGTTATAATGACCATCTCAATGAAAGGCTTTTGGATAGAAGTGAGTAAAGAAATATCACAGATTGTGTGAGGGCACAGCACATAGTGAACACGGAAAGATGTCACATAGCAGTGAGCCATTCCATTAAATCAAGAAAAAGATTAGAGATACCAGACATAGACAGTAGATAAGTAGCTCATATTCAGAACCTAATAAGCACCAATTCTGTGGGTCACAGTGGCAATGCACTTACCTATGGTATTTGCCATCTCATTCACCAAATTTAGGTGATCCTCTATTACACTGGTCTGTTCCTGTCTTAACTCAGAAGAATTTGAGTTAGGAGACAGGAAACAAGTGCCTGGGGACCAGATTTACACTCCTACTTATGGGACTGACCTTAACAGCAAATCTGGATGAGAAATGAATTCAGAGTATTTTACAGGTACAGTATAGTTCAAGGTGGGCATCCGCAGTATGGGTGGGCTAGTGGTATCTGTCAAATCCAAAGGAATCTCCATTTACCAAAATTTTTGTGGTTAGAAAAAAGCCAGTGTTCTGCTATCTGTGGTGCCTGTTAGCATACTAATGCACACGCTGACATCTAGGTTCCTTCCTTAAACAAGTACCTGCTACACATTCCTGAGTCTCTTTTTGCATCCTGGTTCTTCTCAGCCTTTCTCACCCCTCCCACACTCTGACTTTCTGTAGTCCACAGGTTTCCCTCCTTTCTGCTAATCCTTTTTCCTTATAACCCTGCTATTTCAGATATGCTCTCTTGGGCTTCTCTTTCTCTTTCTCTTTTGGTTTCTCCTGATCCCTGCTTTGTCTTCCTATCAGTCTTTCTGTCTCTCTCCATCTGTTCCTCACCCTTTCTCTTTGTCTCTCTGCTGACCAAGTTCAGTCTACTTCTTTGTCTGACCTCTTCCAGGTGCCTTTGTCTGTTCTCTCATAAGTACAATAAAAACCTTTGCCTTATCCGTACCATAGAGTATTCATGCTGCCAGTTTACATAGTGTCTAGGTAAGATTTATCTACTCAGTGAGGCACAAACTTTGTTATCTAAAAGGTTTCTTCCCATGAGGAAAGTGGGAAAACAGGGTCTGGCATGCTGAATGTTGTCATGTGTTTTCAGGGGAGACTAATAACTACAATTTGCTTCCATGCTAAAGGAGACTGAATGACGGGGGAACTTTGACATTTATTCTTTCTTCTCACATACGTGTGTTCTTTCTAATGACTCTCTACCTCTTGAACAGTCTCAGCTGATATTAAATATTCCAGGGTTAGCTATTCCAAGTATAGACTCTTGTAAGGATAAATGTCCAGACCAGTGCAGTCTTCAGAACTCAAATCACATTCAGGGTCACACCTTGTTCTGTTTTTCTTTCTATTTCTGTGTTTCTATGCTCAGTCTCTTGCTAATAGGCACCACAGATAACCCTTTGTCACTTCTGTCAGGCCAATGACAATGTAAATACCACCTTTGGTAGAGGGGACCCTGCTTTGCAAGTTCCTGAGAAATTCTTACTTTTTGTCAGTTTCTATGCTATGTGTCAGTCCCATAAACAGTAGTGAAAATCTTGAAAATTTTGTGAATGATAGTTTATTTGGCCTACATATTCCAATCACAGTCCATCTTTAAGGGAAATATGGCAAAGAACTCAAGAAAAAGCAGATGTAGAAAACATGGAGGAATATTGCTTACTAACTTGCTCTACACAGTTTCCCAGCAGACTTTCTTATACAGTCCAGGACTGTACTTATCCATGGTGACCTTACTACAGTGGACTGGGCCCTTCCACATCAGTCAGCAATCTAGGTATTTCTAGGTAACTCTTATTTGTGTCAAGCTGACAAACTAGCATACAACTCCTCTTTTGTCCAAGTCAGACTGAAGCCAGGCTTGGAAGTCTGTAGTGGATGGCCAGAAGACATACTCATTATATCCCTCCCTGTGGTCTGCTTCTTTCTTCCCGGTCACACATTTTCCCAGACTCCATGGAAATTTCTCACATGGCCTGTGAATGTGACAAGGTATGAATGGCGCACAGGATAGGGCTTTTCTATCTGTCTCTCAAGGCATCATTTAAAAGGCAGAGTTTGGACACATAATTTAGGTCTTCCTGGTAAACACTTTTAGCACAGGTGCCTTAGCAGAGGGTATCTGCCTGCTTCTGTGGCTCATCCTTCCAAACTGTACTATTTCACCTGAAGCTTTCAGAAATCCATCTCTTATAGAGTCTAGTCTGGCTTCTTACTCTTGGGTTCTAGCTAGTCCTGGAAAACCCCTGTTTGGTTTTGGTCACCATTTTCCCTTTATCCTCTGCTAGGATATCTGAGGTAGGCTGCTCTTGACACAGTTACCTGAACTATGATCATTCTCAACTGAATATCACACGCTCCATAAACTATATCACACACAAGTCCAGTCATTCAAGAACCCACTGAAGGCTTTTGTTTGAGATAAGGAGCAAGTATACCATCTCCAGATGATTTTGGAAGGTTGCCGTGAGAGAACAGCCACTACAGACAATTTTTTCCAATAGGTGTGTTTCTCATCTGCCTTCAATTTAAGACATTTACTCTTTGAAGATGAGTGGTGGTTCACCTCACTTGTATAATTTTATAGCAAATAAAATTACACTTTTACTTTGGATGTAGCTGACTGAGACCTATTATTGTGGTCTTCAGGGTTCCTCCCAGGGAGTCAGAGGGTACCATTAAGCAGTGTCTCATGCTAGCATTTTCCTGGGCTTACTTTCTGCCAAATGCTATGATACTCCTTGATTATTTCATTCCATGCTAAACTCTGATTATTTCATTCAACCTTGAGCAAGATCTACTGTGTAAGCGTTATTTCTCTGATGAGGGTAGTAAGATTTAATAATTCAAGTTTCAAGTTAACATAGCTTTAAGCCTTGAAGAAGAACATAAATCCAGGGAATCTGATGAATCCCAAGTGGATGTTTCTTTCATTGGATTTTCTGACATAAGAGCAGAAGATTGGGAAACATGCCAGGGTCATATTCCTTCAGAAAACCTTGCACAGTCTCACTAGTTTGAGAATACTAACTAAGTAGAGAGATCTTAGAGGTCTTAAGACAGTGTATCGAGAATAGGCATATGCTTTGAGGTCCAATGGGCCCAGATATGACCTGTTCACTTTCTAGTAAAGTGCTGTTGGGCAAATTATTTCACCGATATGAGTTTTGGTTTTAAGCTCATCTAGGATGTGCATATAAGTGTATGAATGCATATCCCTCCACGAAGATACTAAAATGAATACTAATAAGGTACTCTTAATGCTTATAAAATGGTGTGAAATGTTTGATAATTGGAGACTCAGAATATCATTCAGGGAATGGTGACAGCTTACACATAATTATTGCTGTATAGTAAAGAATGGCCTAAACACCTTCACTGTGGTTGCTTGCTTAATGTTAACAACACACAGTGAGACTTAGAATAACCCCTTCTCTTTACAGAACAAACCTGGCAATAGGAGAGGAATGGTTTTTCTAGTGAAGAGAAGGCTAGAACATGATCTCAGGTGACCCATGAGTGGTGACCACATATAGCCATGCTGTTCTGATGCTGAGAGTGTCCTAGGGAGGACACAGCGCTCCTCAATTTTAATAAATGGTAATACATTGCTGTAATTATTTTTACCGACTCTTTAGGCAATAGGAAACCAATTAAAGTGCAGTAATATTATCAGAGCATAATTGAGAAATAAACATTTCCTAAATGAATTATTAATTAAGATGAGGCCAGACCAGTTAATTGCCTGCTACCCAATTTGTTGTACAAACTATTGGAAAATTATTTGGTGGACAGAAAAATTTATCTCATTTTTTAAATTTTACTTTTGGTAGATAAAAGGAAAGAGACAAACGGCTTATGTGGAAGTATTCTTTGCTTTTTTTTTTTTTTTTCAAAGATTCCAAGTTTGTTCCTGATTCTGTTTAGAGTAGGCTTATCTGGCGAATACCTTGGCTTGACGAATGTGCATAAGTGCTTTGGGAAGCAGAAATGGATTGCACTGCTTTACCCCCTTTACCACCAGAACTTAATCTACTTGCAGTGATTTAATCAACAACAGTAAATTGTTTGCTACAAACCTCCTACATAAATCAGAAACTTCCAGTGTGCATTTGCTCATGACTTCTCTAGTGACCTGTGATCTGTGTTTTTTTAGCCCCGTGTGTGTGTGTGTGTGTGTGTGTGTGTGTGACAATTATTCCAGAATAATTACAAGAACAAAGCAGACTTTATTTTAATCTATGTTCATGTGCACCTCAATTGATTTTTTTATATGTACTTTGTTTTAGGAAAGTGCATTTTCTGATGTAAAATATATTTTTTTTAGCCAAGAGCTTATTTAAAAAATCTAACATCTTCTCTTTTCCCTTGCCTTTCTCTTCTTCTTTTTACTTCCCCATATTTCTGTTGGCTTTCTTTGGAATCAAGCAGCGTATAACATTTTGGATTAAGTAAAACATTTAAAATGAAGAAAGTAGGGAAGGCTGCTAGGGGTGGGTTTGGGCAGTTCTCTGTATAAAAGGAAGAGCTGAATAATGAGGCTTTCTATTTCCACCCTATTTATTCATGGCTCTTCCCATCACTGCCTTTCATCCAGGTCAAAAGCCAATTCCATTTATTACAGTTCAGGTAAGAGTGTGAACAAATCATCACATCATGAAAAATACTTTTCCTAGTGTTTCTCTCATCATGTGAATATCATAGGCTATACTTAACCAAACAAAGATGGCCATTTTGGTTAGCACTACACAGTATAATGTTATATACATTACATACATCGTATATGCATGTATGTGTATACACAGCCATTCTTAACTATAATATTGTTGTACCTCGGTCTGCAGCACATCACTGGGTAGTGTCTATAGGTGTTAGTCAGTCTAAAATTTAATGCTTAGGACAGCAGGCATTGGTTAGTTTGTATTTGTAATTTGGTTTGGAATGTCATCTGAACTAGCAGGTTCATCTCTCATAAGATGAGAGCAGGAATTACTAACACATCTGAAGTCAAAGGTTGGTCAGTCAAGGACCAACCTTCTGGACCACAGTGGTGTTCTCACTTGTCTGATACTTTGCCTAGGAGAAAACAACCAAAGAAGTCCCAGGTGGTCTCCCACAAGAGGGTGATTGCAAGTTGTGAAAGGATGGAGAAGCATGTCCAAGAAAATAAGATAATAATCAGAAGAGTTTAGGATAGGTCTGCCACCATCTACACCAAATCCAATGGTCAAAATTTGTGATGTGGTAAATCCAGTTCCAGGTGGGATGTGGTTATGTAGCCATTACCCCTAATAAAATCACATTTTAAATGGGACATTGCAGTATTTTTGTGAATGGTTCATTACAAATGGGAATAGCAGCCCCTGAAAAATCTAGCTAAAAGAACAAATGAGAAAACACTATAGTGCACAATAAAAGGCTGACAGACTCCACACATTTCTGTCTTTCTGCTCAGTCTCATTGGTCACCATTCCTGGAAAAAGGGGAAGTGAGATTTATAGAACATGAAGACCTCAGAAGATGGAAAGATCTCCCATGCTCATGGATTGGCAGGATTAATATAGTAAAAATGTCCATCTTGCTGAAATCAATCTACAGATTCAATGCAATTCCCATCAAAATTTCAACTCAAGTTTTCATAGACTTAGAAAGAGAAATTCTCAAATTCATTTGGAATAACAAAAAACCAAAGATAGCAAAAACTATTCTCAACAATAAAAGAACTTCTGGGGGAATCAGCATCCCTGACCTCAAGCTGTACTACAGAGCAGTAGTGATAAAATCTGCATGGTATCAGTACAGTGACAGGCAGATAGATCAATGGAATAGATTTGAAGACCCAGAAATGAACCCACACACTCGCAGTCACTTGATCTTTGACAAAGGAGCTAAAACCATACAGTGGAAACAAGACAGCATTTTCAACAAATGGTGCTGGCTCAACTGGCAGTCGACATGTAGAAGATTGAGAATTGATCCATTCCTATCTCCCTGTACAAAGCTCAAGTTCAAGTGGATCAAGGACCTCCACATAAAAACAGATACACTGAATCTAATAGAAGAGAAAATGGGGAAAAGTCTTGAACACATAGGCACAGGGGCAAAGTTCCTGAACAGAACACCAGTGGCTTATGCTCTAAAATCAAGAATCAACAAATGGGACCTCATAAAATTGCAAAGTTTCTGTAAGGCAAAGGACACTGTCAATAGGACAAAAAAGCAACCAACAGACTGGGAAAAGATTTTTACCAATCCTACATCTCATAGAGGACTAATATCCAATATATACAAAGAACTCAAAAAGTTAGACTCCAGAGTACCAAATAACCCTATCCAAAAAATGGGGAACAGAGCTAAACAGAGAATTCTCAACTGAGGAAACTCAAAGGGTTGAGAAGTACCTAAAGAAATGTTCAACATCCTTAGTCATCAGGGAAATGCAAATCAAAACAACCCCAAGATTCCACCTCACACCAGTCAGAATGGCTAAGATCAAAAACTCAGGTGACAGCAGATGTTGGCGAGGATGTGGAGAAAGAGAAACACTCCTCCATTGCTGGTGGGATTGCATGCTGGTACAACCACTCTTGAAATCAGTTTGTTGGACCCTCAGAAAAATGAACATAATACTACCTGAGTACCCAGCTATACCACTCCTGGGCATATACCCAGAAGATGCTCCAACATGTAGTAAAGACACAAGCTCCACTATGTTCATAGCAGCCATATTTATAATAGCCAGAAACTGGAAACAACCCAGATGTCCCTCAACAGAGGAATGGATACAGAAAATGGGGTACATTTGCCCAATGGAATACTACTCAGCTATTAAAAACAATGACTTCATGAAATTCTTAGGCAAATGGATGGAATGTGAAAATATCATCCTGAATGAGGTAACTCAGTCACAAAAAACCAAACATGGTATGTACTCACAGATAAGTGGATATTAGCCCAAAAGCTCAGAATACCCTTGATTCAATTCACAGCAACTGTTTTACTGAGCAGGGGGTCCCACATGGAGGAGTTGGAGGAGGCACTGAAGGATCTGAGGGAGTTTGCAGCCCCATGGAGGGAGCAATAGTGTCAACTGCTCAGGCCCCCCAGTGCTCCCAGAGACTGGACCACCAACTAAAGAATATATATGGAGGCACCCATAGTGTTGGCCTCATATGTGGCAGAGGAGGGCCTTGTTGGCCATCAGTGGCAGGAGAGGCTCTTGGGTCTGAATGTGTTAGATGCCCCAATATAAGGGAATGCCAGAGAGGGAAGACAGGAGTGGGTGGGTGAGTGGGGGAATACCTTCATAGAGGCAGGGGCAAGGGGGTTGGGATAAGGGGTTCCAAAGGGGAGACCTGGAAAGGGGGAAACATTTGAAATGTAAATAACATATCAAAAATTTATATATATATATATAATTTCCATTCAACGAATGAGGAAGCTGAGAAAGATCTGAAGTCCCATTGCTACAAGAAGGGGAGTAGACCTTGAGAGATAGAAGATAATGTTTGCATTTGGTTCTCAGGAGGCCAGATCTTTTGAGAAGGGGAGGGTCACATTATCGGGATTTTAAGTATTTCAATACTTCAGTGAGGCTCTGCCTGCCTGAAGTCTCCATGGATGTACTGATCCTTGATCAGTGACAACTGGTTACTGAGAGTAAAAAAGCATTCTCAGTAGCAGATGTTGCATAAAGTCCTTTCTCTGCCCCTCTGGCTGGTATGCCCTTACCTGTTTGACATGTTTGTAAGGAAGTACTGGACATGTTAAGCAGATATAAGCCTTTGTTCTGAAACTTAAAGAAAGAAGAGGTCTAGTCGAGTCTAGTCTACATCATAAGTCTGGGAAGCAGACTTCCCAGACTCCCTGGCTCCATAGTGTGTCACCCAACCTGACACAGATGCCCACCCAAGGAAGGGTGTTCAGTTTTATCTTATTATTTGTTCTCAGTTCAAATGGGGGAAAAGACTATCTTTTTGTGGCATCCTCAACAGAAGGAAGAAATGTTAGCAGACAAATCAGCAGCATGGTATAATTTGAAACACCACAGAGGCTCTTTGGATCATACTTCTGGACTAAAGTTACAAGGTGGGCCTAACAAAAGGCTTTCAGGCCATTCTAAGTCCTCCACATTTTACACTGGGGTCGTTACATCACATGCACAAGGTGAATGTAGAGAAAATGCTGGCCTTTTGGAAAATGCAACGGGTATCAATGCTGAGTGGGCTTCCAGAATGCCATCCCCCTTCACCACCAAATGAAGTGTATCAAGTTTAAGTCCTACCTGGACTACCTGCAGATTCACATAGTAACACTGCACAGGAGGAAGAACATGAATATTCCACAGAAAAGAAAAACAGAAGCATGGATTTTAAATAGTACAATTGAGTGTCGCTCCTTATTACCTCTTCTACTGGGCTTAGTTTGGCTAAATAATAGACAGCCAAAAAAGATGTCCAGTACCAAACAGTTCCAAGTCTGTTTTAAGTACTAATCTTTGAATTAACAATGACGTAGGGATGGCTTAACCATTTTTTTTCCTGTCTGACTTTGCTGGTTTGTACCAGGTCTCATAGTCCATTTTTTTTTTCAGGAGACCAATTCGACCTCCTTACCCATCATTCTGCTTCTCTTGTTTGAAACTCTATGTCCTAGGAGAAAGTTGGAAAGGGTGACGTTATCCTAAATGCTATGCACATTTTAGCTCCTCCAATTAAGTGAGTTACTTCCTGACACATTGACTGTGCTTTTAGAGAGTTCTCACTGCAACCCATGTGCGTTAAAACATAGAATTATCATGCTAATTCTCTTCTCAGTCGATGAAAATAGAGAGCATTTAGCTAAGGGGGTTGTAGAAGGCCCATCCTTTGGTATTCTGCATTTTCCTTCATAGGAAGTGGACTACAGCCCCTGACTGTATGCTCAGAGGAGTTGGGGAGATGAGGCTCAAGCAAGTAGTAGACTTGCCTCTGTGTGTGCTGTGCTGCTTATGAAGACCTATCATTTCATTACAGCACTGGTCATGCCCCCACCTTCCCATTAGAGCAGAAGTTAGCAGACTCTCCCACAGGTTGCCTCCTGTCTTAGAGTTTTTGTAACAATTGTGGCCATTTGTTTACATATTGCCTGTGGCAGCTTTCATCTATCAGTGGGACTGAGATGTCCTGATCCATTTCTGTCAGGTCACAAGGCTGAACAGTTTACTATGTAACTGTTCACAGGAAATGTCTGCCAACTTCTTTTCAGGTTAACCACAGAGTGTTCTGTCCTTAAGGCTTCCAAGATGTAGAGATGGGACTATTAACAGTAAAGTCTGCTGACTTTGCGCTTAGATTGATTAAGAGATTAGGTTGTGGTGGGAGAGATGGCTCAGCGCCTTTAGAGCACTTGTTGCTCTTGCACAGGACCCAGGTCCGGTTCCCAGAACTCACACAGTGGCTTATAACATCTATCACAGATATTTCAGGGAGTTCAGTGCTCTGTTCTGACCTCCGAGAGCATGCAGGCAAAACATACATGGATACCCATAAATACAATAAAAAGTAAATCCAAAAAGTTTTCCAAGAGGAAAGATTTTAAGCTGACTCCTTTCTTGGTGTTATGACGCAGGATGTACACCCTTTATCTGAAGAGCAGATGTATGTCTTCAAACATCACATGTAGCCAAACAAAGTGATTTAAGGAATCGCTTTAGACTTTGGCTAAAAACAGCGGAAGTGAGGGGTTAAGTGCCAGACTTTCTGAAAAAGCTACTCTGATGTACTTGCAAGCTGACTGTGTCTCTCTTTTCTCTTGGGCTGTTTATTTCTCTTCACAGAGCACTTAGCAGAATGTCTTGCCTGTGGCATGTTATTATCTTGTTTAGTTGCTGAGTGGACTCACACCTACATTCATTCATGCTGAAGAAAGAAGGTGTGTGGTGGGATTGGGGTGGGGCTGGAAGCCATCAGCCAGTTTTTGGTACGTGGGATGCAATTGGGGCATATGCTGCTCGTATTCAAACGTAAGAGCATTGAAAACAAAGGTGTCTATCTCCATGACAGCCAACTCTCCATAAGCCACATCTTAGGAAACATTTGTGAACTACAATTCTAATAGCTTAGTTACTGAATCATGTTTCAGCTGCAGATTTAGGATTATTTAGAGCAAAGCTACAGCTCTCTCGATGTTCCAATTAAAATATCAAGAGAATTTAAGTATTAAGGCTTATGCAAATCTAAGTGTTTTAGTAGGACTGTGACACGTTTAATGTATTTTTTTAGTGGAATCATGAAAGCTAAGACACAGAGGAAGCCAAGGACAGAGATAAAGTTGGCAAAGCTCTATGTGCAAGTATACCTAGTAGGTGCACCTTGGTTTTGGAATATTTAACTCAGATCTCAGAGAAAGCTCCAGTTGTTGTTACAGTAAGTAAAATGAAAGCTCAGAATGGTTAATGAAGTTTCTTAAATCACGCCCCCAAATAAGAGTCTTCACAGAGATTTCAGCCTAGGTCCTATGACAGGTCCTGTGTCATCCTCACAATGAAGGGTTGCCACCTGGACCACTGCACACAGGGTGCTTAAGGAAGGGAAGGTTGAGTTTCAGTCCTTTACTTACAGTTCAAAGCAATGGTTGTAAAGAACTGTGAGGAGTAAAAAGTAGAGCCTGTGCATTGTGCAGTGGTAGCTTCATAGGATGTGTGTACGCGCTAAGTCTTAGCAATTCTTGTGAGTGTAACATGATTGTTTTTCCTTTCACCACTACCAGCCTCTGAATTTCTCACCCTTAGGACTGACTACTTAGAGGTTCTGTCAATCACATGAAGCATCCCACAGGCTTTTATGTAACAGTCTTTTTATTTATTAAAATAGATCACATCATTGTAAAAGAAGCACAGGGCCCGTGAGATAGCTTAGAGGGTCTAGGTGCTTGGCGACAGCCTGAGGTCTGAGTTCAATTCCCGAGATCTATGTGGAGATCTATAACTACAATTTGCCCTTTGACTTCTATGTGTGCCTACTTCACATACATAATAAAGAAAGGTAGCCTAAAAATTAAAATAAGCACAAAGCTAAGCACCTAATTTGGCACCAATTTCATATTGCTAAAAATAATATAGTACATATACATGCTTGTATGGCTATATATGTATATATAAACATTTTGCTTTCAATTTTTTTTGTATAAAAACATAGATCTCAATGAAAAAGAAGACTAATAGTAAATTTATAATACTCTGTGACTCTTCTTGTATGGAACATCAATGATCAATTAGTGTTCCCTCACTATCCTGCAAAGGAGAAGACACATTGGCCTATATTTCATAACCAAGGAATAAATGTCCAGGAAAGCTAAAGAGCTTGCTGACTGTAACTAACCTCTGCTGACATCATTACAACCAGGCACACTTCCAAATACTTCACACGTCAGCTTACTGTATCCTCCTGAGGCCAGAGTCTGGCTAATGTCAGCTTTCCAAACCAAGTTCCACCCCTCCCCCCACTTCCCTCGTCAGAACCCTCTATGGTGCTGGCTTGTCATTGCAGGACTGAAATGTTGTTTTTCATGGGATAACATATTTTGTAGGCAGTTTTTGTCTTAACATACATTTAAAGGATGTACCACACAGCCAATAATTGCATGGTTCTTTTCAATTTACAGATCAACTTTGTTCAAAGCGTCTCATGTTTTCTTTTTCTTTACAATAACCCTGAGAGATAATTATCACTGTGCTTAAAAATATACCAACTAAAGCAAGCAAAAGGATCAGTCCCCCAGGCTGAGAAAAGCATCTCTTGAAAGCTCATAAGCCCGCAGAACTAGCCCACAAGTCTCTGTGTTCTTGCTGCCTCTCCTTGTCCACCTCTCTAAAAGATCAGTGATTCAGAGTGATTTCTGTTCTCTACATTAATGTCCAGCAACTGATTCAGCATGAGAGAAAACATACGACGTCAGGCAGAACTGGAATAACCTCATACCTAGGTTGCCTCTGTACCTTAGTGTTGCTTGAACAGGTCTCCTGGGCCTTGTCGCAGGAGATTAGATTTTATGATGCTGACAATGTCTCTCTGGAGGGCTGTGTCTTACCTCATGTGCACTGAGAGCCTGTTTACAGGGTTCTGCCTGGTAGGAGGGCAGCACGCCTAACTGCCTGGCTGTGATTCACCTCTAGGAGTCTCTCTCGGTAGCGTCTGTTCAGTTTTCTTTTTCTCTTTTGCGCCATGCTTTAGATATTACAGCCCAGATCCTCTGAGAAAGCAAAACCCACACACTAGTGTTCAAGAAGTGTGGGGTGGGGGTTGAGGTCAGAAAATACATTACACTCCATTGATTCTCTCTACAGCTTCTCCTCTGTGTCACTGTAATAGTTGAGGAATAGGGCTAAGGGTTACAGTTTATGTTCTCGGTTACCATGGACATGTGATAGACAAAAAGTTGCATCCATAAACCATGGACCTTCCAGAATAACTCCTGCTTTTCTTTAATATTCAGATTTTGTCCCTCAACTTCCAGAGAGGCCTTGGTGTGAAGCTCACCATCAAGGGCATGGGCTAGCTTTCCAGAATAATATTCTTCTTCCTTTAAGACCATGATGATTTATGCATTACCTTTGTCATGGGGTATATTCACTGTGATTTTTCTCAATAACCTCTCTAAGGCTAGCATGAATTATCTCCTTAAAGATTTGGTATGCAGTGCAGTTTTATGCACTTCCTTAAGAACTCTGACCCTGTGTAAAACTAATCCCAAATAAATTTTCATTTTTGAACACACTGTTTTGCATATGAAAATTTATCATGCCTGTACAGTTGCTTTTATGCTAAGCTTTATTTTTAGAGGTCATGTGACCACAGGTGATGTGAGTGAGTAGGAGAACTGGGTCCTATGCATTGCAGAGGCTCTAGCAGCTCAGCTTAGCCAGGCTTCATCTCACGTAGTGTAAGCTTTAATTAGTCCGAGTGTTCAGGATCAACTCCTGGGTCACTTACTAACTGCTATTTAACTCTGCACACATCTCCACTTCTCGGAGTCTCATTTTCCTCATCTGTTAAAGGGGGCCCAGGTCCAATAATGACACTCTTCTGATGCATTTTGGTGACAGATTAAATAGAACTAAATGAGCCAATTTATGGTAAGTGCAGCGCATAATGTCTAGCACAAAGGGATTGCATGAAATCATCATTATTTTTATTAGAGATAGGGTTTATTAAAAGGTGAATTAATCTCGAATAAGCTTGTGAAATGTATCTCTATAAAATCCAGAATTTTCTGTTCTTCCAAAATTTCAAAGACATCACTGAGACATAGTGGAAAGAATGAATGTATTATGACCAGATGTCCTGCCTCTATGTCATGCTCTATGACTTAGTAGAGGCTAAAGTTTCCTGTTATTCTGAGGTCTGTGAGCTTTTGTTCGTAACAATGCATAATACTGGTGGCTGCTGCCAGTGTTTGTCATGAGGACTGTGTCTGTGGAAACATTCTCCAGGGCTGGGTTTTCAAATGCTTAACTTCTTAAACCACTGTTCAAATTACATTGCAAAGAAGTCCAAGGAATAAGCAAAGGAAACGAGTTAACAGCAGAATGGATCTCTTGAAGCAGGGATGAATGAGAGCCCAGGATACTCTGACCTTACCCTGTCCATACTTCCAGTGAAAAGGGTTTCGTTAGAAGGATAGAACTCTCAACACAGAAGTGATCTCTAGGCCATAAGGAACTAGTATCAGCAAATGCTTGTGCTAAATGTCTTTCTGTCTGTGGTTCCCAATATTTCTATACTACTGTGCTCTTCCTGGATTTGAGAAGATTCCAATGACTATAGTCATAAGGGAGGGGCAGGTCTGAGGTTGGTCCAAGCAAGCAATATCTGGGCTGGAGACAAGAGTGAACAGAGTGTAACACTGGTCAGCCACTATGCCAAAGATGTCATAGAATTGTTTTAGTGGTGGGAATCTGGACTTAATCAAGTTTGAGTATTTCTACAGATGAAGTTACAGTTGATTACCATTTTACTGAATACCAATGAATTGATAATTAATCCATTTGATAAAGAAAGCAGGGAAGATAAAACCAGAGGATTTAAAATCTGAAGGTGTTTTCAGTACCAATGTATTCCTGAATTGATATGCTAGGTACAGGAAGATCAGGAGGCTTTCCCAATTACCATATGCAGTCAGGTTACTTGGCTCATCTTGAAGGTAGATTGGGAATTATTTTGCTCAGTTGTTGTTGTTGTTGTTGTTGGTGGTGGTGGTGGTGGTGGTGGTTTTGCTTTCTTTTTGATCACTTGGCACAAGTCAGGATCTTTGGGAAGAAGGACTCTCAACTGAGAAAATGCCCCCATCAGATTGCCTGTAGGGAAGCCTGAAGCCTGCTGTCTTGATAAACTATTGTTGTGCATGAGCCTAGTCCATGGGGAGAGTAGCATCCCACCCAAGTGTCCCACCCAAGTGCACATGGTCCTAAGTTATGTATGAAAGCAGGGTGAGTAAATCATAAGGTGCAGTGAGTAAGCAGTGTTGCTTCATGGATTTCACTTCAGTAGTTGCCTCTAGATGTCCACCTTCAGTTCCTGCCTTGACTCTCCTCAGTGATGGAGTATGACCTTAGAGTTGTAAACTGAAATAAACCCTCTTGTCCCCAAGCTGCTTTTGATGATAGGATTTTACTATAGTAATAGAAGTCCTAAGACAGAGACAGCAGTCCAACAAATTCAATTGTTCTTTAAGATGGTGATATAATCTCTCTGAGGAACTTTCATATAGTTTCTATGAATAGTAGTAAAATAAACCATGCAGATAATATGTGATCGAGATGTATTTTTTAGTTTTAATTATATGTATTTGTGTACCTGTGCATGGATATTTGCGCATGAATGCAGGAGTCTGCAGAGGCCAGAAGAGGGCAGTGGGTATCCTAGAGTTTCAGGGTTAGGCGATTAGGAGCTGCCTGACGTGGGTGCTAGGAATTGAACTTGGGTCCTCTTCAAGAGCAGTGAAGCCTCCTCTCCTCTGAGCCATCTCTCCAGCTACATAAGTACTTTTGAAGGACATGGGAAAATAGAAGGCAGAGGATAGGTGGATAATTAATGTCTTCAAGAAATTGCAATGGACTAGGCATTAGTCTAAGTCCCTTATGTACAATGCTTCATTTAGTTCCCACTATTAAGCCCTCTTTATATCACAATGGAGGATATTGTGGAGTTGAGAAATCAGCCATCTTATAGATGCTCAGCCACTCAGAGCCCAGGCAGCTCAGCTACGACAGAGCCTCTATGAAGAATTACCCCTATAACACAAAGATCCTGCTACCTCCTTCTCTCCTCCTTCTCCTCCTTCTCCTCTCCTCTTCTCCTCCTTCTCCTGTCAAATCCCCTCCATCTTCCTTCCCCTTCTTCTCTCCTCCTCCTGGCCTCCTCTTTCTGACCTCTTTTCTCCCTCTCCCTCTTTCATCTTCTTTACAGAACATCTCATTTATTTTAAAAGGTATTTTTACATCATTTTAACTATTTATAAGGTTTTGTGTCTGCATACATATATATGTACTTATGGAGGTCAAAGGTATTGGGTCAACCCGAAGCTAGAGTGGCAGTTGTGAGCCACCCAGTGTAGGTCCTGAGAACTGAACTCATGTTCTCTAGAAGCAGGTGTCTTTAACTGCTGAGTCATCTCTCTAGTCTACAAGACGGTTCTTGTCGATGAAGCTCTGGTGTGGCTATATCCTGGTATTGAAATGAAGTTCTTTACTCAGTTGGAGTCTCTTTCACCTACTTCTTTTTTGGATCCAGGCTCTCTAAATTTCCCCTTTATTTATTAATGGACATTTCTGCCATGGCCTTAAGAAAAACTTAGAAAGAAAAGGGAAATAAACAGGCCTTTACAAAAACAATACCATGGCTGCTACCCTAAGGTGCTGAAATAGGTCTCTAGGAACATAAAATACAAATTAAAATAGAAATCAGAAAAGAAAAGAACATTACTAATACTTGTCATTGTATAGAGTATCTCAGAAATGTCTTGCATTTGTCTGTCTCAAGCCACTATGCATTTGATTGCAGGTCCTGTGACTATTGCTGGGTGTCTCTTTGTCTCCATGCTGGTGCCTGCTCACATTCTGTGTTCTTACCTATCCTTCCGTGACCCTGCTCAGAATTTTGTATCATTTGACACACTCAGGTGCAAGCATCCTGCTGGTGCCTGATTAAGCAAAAGTGGCTTCTTACTTTATTTTCAGAAATCTGCAGCCGCTCCCTTTCTTTTCTGCTATGACAGGATAGAATATTTAAAACATGTAATTAAATATTTCTAGTTGAATTCTAGTTCTACCCAAAGTAGATGTCCCTTCTATAGGAACACATTGCTGCAGACTGGCTTCCCAGGAAGCAGATCCTAAGGCTGTTAGGAACATTGTGTTTATTACACCCCAAGAGTCACCCTAAGTGTGGCATATGGGTAGCCCAAGAAAGACAGGAAAAAAGTCTTCTACCTTAAGTGCAGATATAGGTCCAGATGGGGCTAAAATGGCCTTTACAATTATTCAGAGTTGATTGAGGTGACAGGTCTTTTATTGTTCTTATGTTTCCATTTTTTTGTTATAACTCATCCTGGAATGGTGTACAATTTTGGGCAAGGTGGTGTACTACAGGTAAAGAAACTCCTAAAGACTGAGAGTCAAAAGCTATGGACAATGATACTTCTAGAAGTCAAACAATACTGCAGACACCACAGGTGGAAAGTACATCAGTGTCTCCATGATCACTGACATGCCTTGTTTACTTGAGGAGTAAGTCAATGTCCACTCTCAACATTGTTTATAGATTTGTCCATTCATGTCCTTTAAGAAGACATTGTCACATGCAGTTAGAAGGCATTTATTGTAAGAATATCAAAGTTTGAAAGATCAGTCTGGTCCTGTAGACAGAAGTAGGATTGGCCTTAGATGGCACCATAACTCTGAGGGAACATTGGTTAGTGATTGGTGGTCCAGACCAAAGCAACAATCCTACATTTGCAAAGTGGCCCATCTCTGGCAATCCTGGTAAGCAGCATTCCCTGATTTTAATAGCATCCCAGGGGTGTGATCCATAATGATACCATGTCTAATCCCACAGTGATTAGCTAGAGTAGCCAGTTTTGGTCTTTGAAGCAGGTTGTCTCTGGAAAGGAGATTGGAGGACAAAATAGGCAGTGTGCTTTTGGAAATCTACCATGACCTTCTGTCTGTGACCTCTTTACTCAAATTGAAGCTGTGGAAGCTAGAGCATTGCACACTTACTCTGTAATCTAACATCAGTGGCTCAAGTGTTAGGATTTGAACCTGAAATATCCCCAGTAGGCTCAAGTTTTGGAGATGTGATCATGAGTAGGTTGTGTTATCCTGAGACACTGTGGAGCTTTTACTAGGTGGAACATAGTTCGCAGATGTAGGCAACAAGAAACCTACCTTCAAAGGTTATGCCCACCCCTCAGCTCAGTCACTCAGTTTCTGCTTCCTGGTTGGCCCTATGCACATAGCTGCTGCTTAAACTCCCATGCCATAGACAGACACCATGATAGAGTCACCAGCATGGATTGAAAAACCCTCTAAAATGATGAACCCAAATAAATTTGATGGAAGAAATTTTGAGACAGCAGAGCATTCAGGTTTTGGCAGAGTGTTGACATGTTGCTTTTAGCCAGTTTTATAGTAAGAATTGGGGAAGGGGCTGGAGAGATGGCTCAGTGGTCACAAGCACTGGCTACTCTTCCAGAAGACCTGAGATCAATTCCCAGCAACCACATGGTGGCTCATAACCATCTGTAATGGGATCTGGTGCCCTATTCTGATGTATCTAAGGACAGTGCACTCATATAAATAAATAAATAAATCTTAACAACGAAGAACTGGGAGAAAAATGCAGAGCAGAAGGATTGGAAAATATTCAGTTTGGCATAAAGGAATGTCTACGGTTGCAGACTAAGCAGCTATAATTATTAAAGTGATTAATACAATTCAAGGAAAGCCAGGCACTTTGCTCTTGAAGACTAGGGCAGACACACCAAAGGCAAGAGCACCTCCAATAAAGACTACAGGGCATAAAGATTTGAGAAAGCTTTCGTTTCAAAGCAGAGAGCCACAGAGTGCCTAGGAAAGAAGTTTCTAAGACTTACCCACCCAGGCACTCTCAGCTCAGAGTTCCCTGCTGCCAAGGGTCACCAGGTACTTCTCAAGCTGATAGCAGTACTCTATATAGTTGACATTGTGATGGTTTTTTAGATACAGAATGCAAGTTATAGGGTCAGGGAGGCACATACTAAGCTTGAACAGTGAAGTCAATGCGGGGAGGCAATGCAGAGCCTTTTGATATTCAGAGCTGGGAGTCCCTAAGCAGGCTATGCATGAAGTCAGGTACAAGAAACCCAAGTTGAAATGCAGACCTTCGAATACTGAAGTTCTTGGCATCCTGGATGACTGCTGAGGAAGGCTGAGGCACCAAGTGGAGATTGCCCAAGAGAGACTCTATATGCGCTGCAAGCTTGGAAGTTATAGGAGAAGAGATGCTAATACTCTCTGAGCTCAAATCTTGCTACCCCTGGGTGTCCTTGATGCCTGGGCATAAGCTGCATCTAGCCCAGCTGCTTCTTTGTGTACTGGCATGGGACTATCTGCCCCTACCATCACTACTGATTGAGCAAGTTCTGCTTCTCTACCATCCTCACCATGGGGGACAGGAATATTTCTGAAACTAGTACCAAAACAAGCCTTTCCTCTGTCAGCTATTGTGGTCACAGAAACACAAAAGTTAGCAACACAGAACAGAATTTGTGATCTGCCTAAACCACATTATTCCTCATTTTAAGACATGAAAATGAAAACCTGAGACAATAATTCAAACATATTGGTTTGGGTCATTTAGAATGATAGCCAATGATTAAAGGTATTAGAATGGAGCCAAGCAGCCTGGAGCAAACCACCCTAGTCACTGGCTACCCTAGGATAATGTAACTTCTTCAGTATTTAACCCCACCATCATCAGAGGCCACCTGGGTACCCCTTGTTGCCTGTGAGATAACTGCTTTGAATCCCTTTCATCCTGAAAGGGCAATAGTTGGTTGTTCCAAGAACAGGCACATGCTCCTGTTATAAATTTGCCTTTTATACCTACAGAACCTCAGCCAGTATATGTCATTGCATCTGAGCATATGCTTTCTGGAGGGCATGACAGATATGCCTTCTATTCCCATAATGTGTTTCCCACTTTAAGGTAACTCAGTTGATTTACCATATGTTATTTGCAACAGAAAGGTTTATCATGTATGGCAAAGTGCAGTGTTTTTCTCTGCTGCTTTCTCTGTATTTCCAAGGCCCTCTAACAATTGTTTGTCCCATTCTCACCTTCACCCTTTGTCACCTCACACTCAAACTGCAGTTGGTGACTGTCACTGTGTATTAAGATCATTTGGGCCCATTCTACACTCATTCATTCACGCTCTAAGGTCTGGAATATATTGGGATATATATGTTACTTTTCTATTTTACTATTTCTATTTTACTGTTGAAGTGTGTGTGAGTGTGTGTGTGTGTGTGTGTCTGAGAGAGAGAGAGAGAGAGAGAGAGAGAGAGAGAGAGAGAGAGAAGAGAGAGAGAGAGCAATGAGCAATGAAGGTCATATCAAAGAAAGTTTTCTAAGTGTTTGTTTCTTCACTGTACCATACATGTGCTCATAGCTTGGCTGATGGTACTCTATGAACAACAAATATTTGTTACACTGTTATGTATATAACCTTTTAGACTAAATATTGACAAAAGTCTACTAATAATAGTATGTTTGGAAGTGTCAGGGGTTCATGCAAACATATCACATTATTGGCATGGAATATTCTGGTTTTACCTTTTAGAGGTAGATTGCCTGTCTTTCAGGTCATGCAGGTCTGAATTTAGCCAAAAGACTGCCTGGCCTTACACTACACTGGACTTTATCTGTGTGAACCCAATTGAAAGCACAGGCAATATTTATTTCTACAAGCAGGTGACCTGAGAGAGGTTCAGCTCAGGAAGCGTTTGCAGGAAGGTATCTCTTTATGTCTTAGACACTGTCCCAGGCACTGGGTATGGGGATTTGGCAAACTTTGACCTTTTCTGTCACCTTCAAGGGTGAGGCAATGCCTTCTGCTGTATTTTTAAGTTGGATGTATGAGCTCTTGGTTAATAAAGGGATTTAGAATTAGAGTTAATAATAGATTTCAATACTGATTTATCCTAGATGTTTAGGAAATGAATTAAATAATCTGCTCTTCACTCTTTATTATTATAATATAGATAGTAATGTTTATTTTCCAAGATTGCTATGAATACAAAATGAAAGAACACGGTAAAGTACATGATAAAGTTTCTGAAGTATTGGCTCTTCCTAAGGCATTGTTTTGGATTCCCTCTCTTACCATCCAGTAATTTTACTTCATTCGGTTTTTCTTAAAAATCTAGCTTGTAATAATTTTAATCCAAACAAAAAATTTAAATTTCTAATTGAGAATATATATTCAAAAACCACAAGATAAGAATGTGCATTGCAGCGTGGAGCAAATAAGTGCACATACTTTATAACTGTGTTATTCTGCTGAGGGTGGAAAGTTCTAGAAGTGAAGACTTTCCAGACTCTGAAGAGAATGGGACTGAGAGAAAGCTTGTGTTTTGTATGAGCCTTCGTATTTGTTGCTCATGTCCCAGCACTCAGGAGGTCTCTGCTAATACAGAGTATGTTACAGCGACTGTGTACCATCTCTCTTTAAAGCATAAAAGCCTCGATTTCACAAGAGCTGCATTTGCAACCTTGTCTCTTTGGAGACCTTGTACGAGCTTTTGGGATTGTGGATCTTGTTGGGTTTCTCAATAAAATGTACACAATGGTGCCTACCTTCTAGGACTGTAAAGAAGGTCCCATGAGCACCTGCCGTGCAGCTCATCCCTCTGTCTCCCTATATCTTGATTCTTCACAATTCCCCACCTGTTCTGAAACTTTAACCCACAAACCCATCAGAGCAGCACAACTAAACACAGAAATGGTTTTCTTATACTGTCAGGTGAGGGTGGCTTGAAGTCCTACTTAACTCATAAAGCAAGAGTTCCTCATCTTACTTCCTGGTTTCTGTGAGTTCTTATCTTTTATTGTTAGTGTGTGTGTGTGTGGGGGGGGTTGTTTGTACTGAAAGTTATTTGCAGAAGTGAACCTCAGCTGCATCCCTGATGCTCATCCTTGCAGCTGCTGACTGCATGGGCCATCCTTCCTGCTTTGTTACAGCAGTTGTAAAACTACAATAAAGTTTATGCCTCCATGGAGCTGAGCACACTGAAAGCCCATTGCCCCCACCACCCCCACACACATCTCCATTTCCCGGGTCTTGTTATATCCCTAATTGGAAACAAACACACTTTTCCCTTGAGTTCCTGCTCACCGATTCTGCTTAGAGGTTTTAGATTTACAGTTGCATCCTTAGAAGCATAATATTACAATGCAACTCTCTACCTACCACCAACCCTACAGATAGTCAATAGCTAACTAACTCGGAATGTTTCTAGTCCAGGTGCTCACTGGGGTGTGCATACAGAGCCTTCATCCTCATGGCTGCCCTTCTTAATGGGTTCCTCTCTTAGGGCTGTTTATTCCCTCCTGCGCTCTAGGTCAAGGTCACTTTGATCTATCAAGCTTTTCATAAATTTAAACTCCAAAAGAGAGTAGACAGATTGCAGATTCTTCTCATCTATCTATATTCCCTTCCACATTTATGCAGACCAATGCTCGGTATTACGTACATGTTGGGAGAGAGTCATGAACCCAAATATCATCAAATATGTGAGAAGTTAAGTAGAACAGCCCTGCACACACTACATTCACCTGAACCAAGGTCTATCAACTTTTCAAGGCTGAGGTATTGAAAGATGCTAGAGGTCTTTAGGCAGAAGCAGGTTGACAGGGTTATGGATAGATGAGAAGCTGAAAAGTCACCCTGAACTTACGGAGTGGATTCCTTGCTATGTGTAGAATGTGAGGTGAATAATGGAGACATTAGTATCTAGGGCTAAAAGGGGCTTCATAGAAAGTCTACAGAAAGACCATGGATGCAATGGCTTTAGGAGTGTGTCACTGGCAAGTAGAGGTGTGTCAGAGACTATGTACCACAGTCCGTGTGACCAGCCCAGATATTGGAGACCAAAAAGAGAATCTTAAATTTTGTGTATCCTAAGATAGTCCCACACTGTTGAGGCTGGAGATTGCTAATTTTTCTTGAAACTAATCCTTTAGTTTCAGCAGTTTTTTTTGTTTGTTTGTTTTTGTTTTGTTTTTTGTTGGTTTTTTGCTTTTTTTTTTTAATTTTTTATTTTTATTTTCTTTTTGCCTTACATGATTGGGTGAAAAGCCATCTTAACTTGCATATAAAGAGGGACAATGGTAACGACAATGACGATGTCAGCTTGTCTAAGCCTGATAGTTGCAGAGCAGTAACAACCTGTATCTCAAACACTGTTTGAGCTAGCATGAGCATGATGGGAAGTGGAGTGTAAGGTCTCAGGTCCATGCTGGGCCTGCACCGACTGAACAACTCTTATGCAGGTTTTCTGTTTAGGGTTTTCTCCCTTTGGCTAGACTCTGAGATGCTTGTTGGTAAGGTTAGTGCTTTGCATTATTATAGGCCCAGTCCCATTAATATGCAAAACTTACAATACAGCTTTTGTAATAAATCTATACTCTCCAGATGACCAGGAGGCTACTCAGAAAGCATTGTGATTTGGCTACTGTGTCAGGACCTGCATAGCATCCCTTTCCTACAATGGCTCTGGGATTCAGGGAGTCAAAGATGTGTGTATGTACATGTTTAAAGGTTAAAGTGAGAAATGACTCAGTGGTTTTTCACCACTGTCCTTGCAGAGGACCTGTGCTTAGTTCTCAGCACCAACATTTGGTGACTTACAGCTGCCTGTAACTCCAGGAACAGGAAATCCAATGCCTCCAACCTTTGTGGGCACCAGCACTCACATGCACATACCTATATACAAACACATGTACACATGCACATACCTACATACAAACACATGTACACATGCACATACCTGTATAAAAACACAGGTACATAAACACAATTTTGCAAGTAATGAAATTGACTTTAAAAATGAAATTAAATGTGAAATCATATCTGCTACCCTCTGGGTATTTATGATTAGAAGAGATGAGAGCCAGATGAAGAGTGGCCAGCAGCCTCAGTTTTACTGTGTCCTGCAATGGCCTTTCTGCTCCATTTCTAACACTCTGTTCTACTCATCCCAATGAATGCTGTTCCGATCCTTTGTCTCCTGTCAGGTATTTGTTGTAAATTCACAGATATGGATTCAGGAAGACCTAAAACTCTCCTAGACAATTCTGCACTAATCTCTTCTGTGATTGCAATTTAGCAGCTATGTGTGCTGTTTCTGGGACTTCCATGTATGCTCTGACCCCACCATGGTAAGTTTGGCTAGGGTAGACTACATTTCTAAGGCCTATTAACTCTGATAAACCTGTTTCCATAGTAGTCATAGGTATTCTGTACACTTGACTGAACCTAACCTAATGCATGCATGTCACACTCTTTTTATAATGGTTCTTATGTTTATGTAAGCCTTTATTTTTGTGGGTTTTTTTCATTCCATAGCTTCACAGGAATGAAGAACATACTGAATGCAGCAGCCAATGCTATATATTCAACATGGCATTCTTGCCCAGTGTTCAGTAGGCTTCTCTTTTTCTTAAAAGTACTGGCATTTCTGCTAGGGTCATTTCACAAGGAAAAGAATAGATACTAAAAGATACTTAGTCCCTCTGACTAAGATCAGAAAACCATATCTGAGTGCTTCATGGAAGTACCAGGGCATACATGTTCCTGTGGCCAACCACAACTATCATGTTCTCAAAGCCTAGTTCATAAGGAAAGGAGAGGTTAATATCAAATGATGATGAATTTGCCTCTGAGTCGGAATACATTTACAAGTATATACCAGTGCATACTGAACACTCCTACACACACACACAGAGAGAGAGAGAGAGAGAGAGAGAGAGAGAGAGAGAGAGAGAGAGAAAGAGACCACACATGTGTTCAACCATGGAAAATTGAATCAGTAAGATTCACAGAACTTTATAGTCAGACATTAGGCATCTTGCATATACTAGTCCTCCTTACCAGATGTGAGCAAGTCATGGGACGGAAGTATAGAAGCCCAATACCTCGAGTCATTGTGTTGGACCTGCAGAAGAGGATAATATAGAAGAATATGTGATTTTTCTTTGACATATAAATTTCTTTCTTTTGACATATGCTCACAAATGATAGCTGTATTTTTAACCTCTTAAAGAACATCAGCGATATTTACATATACAACATACTAGTTTACATTCTCATCGATGATCTGCAAAGGTTGTTTTGCCCAGATTTTCTCCGAGACTTATCTGTCATCTTTTTGATAATAGCCATTCACCAAGGCATAAAGTGACATCTCACTGTAGTTTTATTGGCAGTCCCTGATTTATTTGTTATTTTTGTGTCCCCGTGGCAAAATATCTGACATGAAGCTTAAGGAAGGAAGTGTTGGTTTATAAACTCACTGGGCTTCAGTCATCATGGTGAGCAAGGCCTGATTGGGCTCAAGGTAATGAGATCATGTGGGGAAAGATCTTCATATCACAGCAGGCCAGGGGGCATCAGAAACAGGTCAGTACCAGGACATGAGCTATAACTGTACTCCAAAGGCCTATTTCTAGTAACTCAGCTCCACCAGATAGTTCAATCTCATAAAGGTTCCACAGCCTCTCAACAAAGAGTTTAAATCATGACGCTATAGAGAAATTTCATATTTAAGCCATAACATTCAGCCCTTAGTCTCCTAAATCTTATTGGATATTTCATGGCACATGTAGACAAGATTCTATGGTTCTCCTCTCAGCTCTGAGTTCCTGTAAAGTCAAAAACAAATGTATGAATTTCCAATAGACAATGACATAGAATAAATATCCATATTCCAGAAGAGAGTGACAGGATGATGCGACAGAGGAATGATAACAAGCCAGCAAACATTAAATCCTGTCATCACACCCAAAGCAGTGTCTGTGGGACATGATCGGAACTGAGTCCCATCAGACTCATGCAGCTACATTTCTTTGCCAGGATAAATTTGTTATATGTCACTTCTTCATGGGTCAGACTCGATTGGACAGCTGCTGTTTGCCTTGTTATATGTTCCATGTCCCTAGCATCATTTACTACTCTCGGACCCTGGTTTCAGTTCCTGCTTTACCTCCACATCTTCACACACAGCCTAAGACCTTCCTGAAGTGAATCTGACTCTGTTTTGTATGTGATGGCCTGCTGGGCCTTTTCTCTGGAATCTTGGTGCAAGACTCCATCATCTAGAAATGCTTACATTCTGCATGCCCACAAAATATAGAGTCCTAAGTCCCCCAGAGTAGCATTGCCAGTCAGGGAGGAAGTATTAAAATATGAACTCATGGAAAACATTTCAGATTCAAGCCACAGCACCTGATGGATAGTCATGTGGTTTGGCATAGAAATTTTGACCATTGTTAAGAATGATTTATCTGGGTCATTTTTTCACTTTTATATGGATTATTATTTTCTGTACTGGTTTTTTAACTGTTTGAGCTCCTCATATATCTTGGATATTAAGCACTCATTAGATACATGACTTTCCAGCCATTTTCTCCTGTTTCTCTTGTCACCTCTTCAGTTTGTTGATTATTGTCCTTGATATGCAGAAACTTTTACATTCAATATAGTACCATTAGTGTCTTTCCATTTTGTCGTCTATGTTTCAGGGGTTAAATGGAAGAAACCATCACCTATTCTGTAACTAGATGCTGTGGGCTCACATTTTGGTTAGTACAAAGTGAAAAAAGTTCCTTGGCTAGCAAATAAGAGGTAAGGAAAAGTGGTCTCCCTTCACCAAGAAGGGAGATAACTGGAGAGCTGAGCAATGGCCTTTCAACAAAGAGACTTGTGGATCTTCTTCTGGAATATTGCATATTCATGTCAGGAAGCAATTTTAGAGCAAGCACATTCTTAGGCAACTTCAGTCCAGGAGTCCATTCCCGAGCACACACAGTTTAAGGGCATGGTCTCAGAAAGGTGACAGACATATTTTGGGCCATGCTTAGTTCCAGATCATGGAGCCCATGTTGGACAAGTTCAAAGGGCAGAAAGGAAAGCGTTGGAATATTCTCGGCTGATGCTGTAAAGAGATGGCAGGCTGAAATGCCCCTGTAGAATCTCAGTGTTCTACAAAATGTAGCCATATAAAAGAAAGGGTACTTAAAATGAGCACTTCCCTGATCTCCACAAGCGATTGCCCAGAATGGTTCTCATCTTCTTTAGTGGCTTATCTGTGGTATTTCCTCCCACTCTTCACAGTACAAGTTGTTGATACCATGAGCTGATTTGTGTGTGTGTTGTTACATAGTTAATTGCAGTTCAGCAGAGACACATCTGTACTTCCCATTTTAGATGAAGTCTTGATAGT
Source organism: Rhynchomys soricoides (assembly GCA_019843965.1). NCBI lineage: Eukaryota > Metazoa > Chordata > Mammalia > Rodentia > Muridae > Rhynchomys > Rhynchomys soricoides. The sequence continues at coordinate 1,349,582 of JADRCH010000051.1, read as the reverse complement.
CACTGGGGTTGCAGGTCAACAGTTTCAATAAATATTTCAAAATATAGATCCTGCTCTTATCTGCTGTTTTTTGGTGGCTTGGGCCAGAGCTGTTACTTAAGCTGTCATCCCCAATCTCCTGGGTTATAGCTAAATTTAGGAACTCTTGGAAATTTTCTGTAGTTGGTACATATTTCTAAAAACACAACACAATGAAACAGAAACAAAGACCGAGGGAAAGGGAGCTAGCGTCTCCAGTTCTCCGAAGACTGTTCTCTAAATTATATGTAAATGAACTCTAGTTTTCTAGGCATGCATATTTACAACTTTCCAGAGGCAACAGATATTTCTGGATAAATGATGAAGGAATAAGGATTTGGGTGCTTGGCTGACAGTATGAACACCTGTTTCCCAGTCTTCTCTCCCTTAAACATGTGGTAGTACTTTCAATGGTAATGGTTTCTAATACATACAGGCTCTAAGGCTTATCTCTGAATATGTAAAGTTTCACTGCACTTAAATTCAATCATCTAAGTCCTTGTCTTTCTCCTGTCTTGAAAATGTAAGATGGAGGTCATTTAGTAATCTCAGGTTCATCTAAGGTTTTGGAGCATTAACAAACATGTGCACAGGTTCACACTAACGTGCATATCCACATAGATGTGCTCATATTTGCACACAGATATTCACACACATGCATAAGCTTATGAATGTACAGATGCACTTAATACATACATACATATATGCACACATCCATGCAACTGTATATATACACACATGTACACAGTCCCACATATACTCACTCACACACATACACACTCCAGTGTATACACTCCCATGCATGCCCGCAAACAAGCTTTGAATTGTTCTGAAAAGCTGCTTTTATCATTGGCTTACCTATGTTGCTTTGAGTATTTGACATTCGATTTTCTGGTCTAAGAGCTAATTTTCCCAGAAGTAAAAGTAATAAAACCATCACAATGTATTTTTACATTTTTAACATCTATCTAATCTCTCCAAGCACACTTCATCTTAACTACAATGCACAGGAAGTGGTCAGTGCTGGATGGCATGTCCTTTCTCCTTTCTAGAAGGTGAAGAATGCATGGGAGTCAAAGAGCCTACTGTGACTTGCTGCAGGAAAAGATAGGAAAGAAAATCTGCCTCATAGTAAAGTGCCTGCTCACCCCAGAACAGTGCAGGAGAGAATTAACGTGTGCATATATGAAATGAAATGAGTGCAAAGCAGACTTCTAATCTGAATTTTAAATATATGTAATTAGTGCTTATCCTAGAAAAGGAACAATTTGGACAGTAATTTCAAAAACCACAATATAATCTCAAATAATGCTTATGATTGGTCTTCTGTTGGTTTTCTACATCGTTGAGATAAAATCCAGGACCTTTTGGGGTCAAACAAGTGCTCTGCCCTGGGGTTTGTTGTTGCTTGTTTGCTTGTTTTTCGATCAAAGCTTCCTCAGAACTTGTGATCCTTCTCCCTCAGCTTCCCAAGTGCTGGGATTACAACTGTGAACTGCTTTGCCCTTGATAGAACACACTTTAATATAATACCCAACCATGCAGTAGCTTCAGGAAATTTCTCTAATGCCATAGATTATGTGCAAAATGCTAACTGCATGAACATCCAGAGAGACCTATGCATGCAAGATGGATTCTGTTGATGTATTGGCCACTGACCTCCACACATATCCTTCCAAGGCCATGAAGGTCCTCCCGCCCTTACTCCGGATCACATCCTGAGACAATTGTCCACAGACCCTGAGGCTTGGGAGCATTTCACTCTGCTTTGTATTAGCTCCTCCACAAAAGAAAACAATAGATTCCTGGACATTGAATGAGTATACACTTGGGGTTCAGGTTTGAATCTTGACCTACATTTATAAATAAAAGATTTTCATACCATTCACTTTCTGTACCATAAAAGTGGAGAGACACTTCCTGTCCTATCATAGACGATGTAGTGATGGGCAACATAGATAGCTCCTGATCATTTCATGGAGGCTCTGTGTGTAGCAACACTAAAGCCCTCTCATGCCCACAAACACCTGGTTTTGGGGTCACCAAGGGATGAACTGACATTACTTATGAGATATGGCCACAAATATTGTGAACACACAAAATAGGCCATTGGTTTCTTTTGGCTCTCCAGAAATTAATTCCAGCTCTGAGCACTTACTGCCTCATAGACATTGCAAATTCAGGACTAAGGCAATTCTTTTTGCAAACCCCCAAATCTGCAACCATGACTAGGAAACAGGAAAAATCTGTTGCCATCACTATGGCGAGATGGGATGAGTGTGACAAGCAGGAGTGAGAGCTAGGAGGTCAGCACTGACAGTTTGCTCACCTTTATTTGAGGTCACCACAGCTTCACTTATGATGGGGTGCAGTGATGTCCCTTAAGACTTTTCAAACAGAACTGTAGTCCAGTGTTTCTTGCAGTATCTCATAGTGGGCTGGGAATGCCATATCCACACAGTGGTTTTCTTGGATGTGAAATGGGAGACACAGGAACAGAGCATGATAGAATGTTTTCTCCTTATCAAAGTATTGCTTGAAATGATGTTTTCTTCCTTTTACAAGGAAGTATTTCTCTGCTTCTTATCACTTTATAAAAGGTGAACTATGGGAAGCTTCAAAGATCAGCTCAATGAAGTTGCTTTATCAATACCTCGATAGGGAATGAAACCATTGTTTTACAGCTGTATCAAGGTCTGTCTCAATGTTTGTTCCCTCCTCTACTTTGGTGAGCATTTCCCTACCACCAACCCTGTGGTAAAAGGCACAGCACATGCCTCTGTTTCACTGTGACCATTAAATAGACAGTCATCTCTCTAGAAACTGGCATGCCTTTAGTCTTTACCTCTGTTATTTTTGACCTTGGTCAAGCTCCTTAACCTCTCCACCCTCCCACCTTCCTGTCTGCAAACTGTAGCTCACAAGAGCTCCTGCCCCAGAAAGATGCTGCCAGGTGTGCAATCTCATCTGGAGTGACTGTCACTGTGCTTGAGGCTTAGAAAGTGCTGCACAATCAGGACATTGCTATTATGCTGTCAGTGTCATTAGCAAGCTGCTCAAGCTTGAGGGGGCTCTCAAAGGTCAACTCCCTTTCCCACACATTTCTTTCTCCCTCTCTCTCTCTCTCTTTTTAAAACTAGCAACAATGAGAAGAGATTTCCATTTCCTAGAATGAGAAATAAGCTTCAGATGAGTCCAGGGACATCACACAACATACTCAGTTCTTAAGTTGGAACATGAGAAGAAACACTAAAATACCCCCACCCCCACGCAAATCTCCTTACCTGTGGCTGTTAGTAATTAACCCTCAGTGCAACACTAGCTTCCTCATATCATGCCCTGGACTTTCAGAAATTATTCCGGCTTGAACTATGTTATGCTTTGGAGAGAACATCTGCCAGAGGTATTCAGCTATCCTTTCTAAATCTGACTTCACATCCAGTAATGTAGTAGCCCAAGCCACTACAGAAATGGACTTCAGTACTCCTTGGAGAGCCAGAAAGAAATGAATTCATTTTTATTTGAAATACATTGTACCCCACCTGACTTGCCAAAAGAAACATACACATAAGACAATACATATGAACAGACATATGTGTGTATTTGGATGCACACACATACACTTCTACACACAGGCCTGGTTGCAGAGACATGAGTATACACACACAAACACACAAACACACACAGGCACACACAGTCAAGCACCATCAGGAGAAGAACCATAGTCTAGTCACTTGGAAATATTCTGGGAAGAAATGAAGTGAAGAAGAAGTGAAAAGAAAGGATTTGGTGGACACAGGAGCTTAGAAGCAGTCTCTGCTGAGCTATTTTCTTTTTCTATTATCATAGAAATGATGGATTGGTGGAAATTTTGCCCCTAGCATGGAACAGCCCTTTCTCTAGTTATTCTTTGAGAATATTGGTTGAGAGAGGTTTGCTCCTCCAAAAATACAGTGCTAAAAATGTTTAGCAACTTATTCTCACCCTGATCTGGAAGGTGATGGCAAGCTGCACACAGATCAAGCTCTATATGATGATTTTGCTTATAAGGGTGGCAAAGAACAGTAGACTTGGCTACAAGAGATTAGGTTTAGCTTGTAAGTAGTTACAAAGGCCACTTGCAACTCATATCTAGAAAGGACATTTTCAGTATATCCTGTGTGATAATTATTGACTGGGGGCTGTCATATTTCCTAATACATAGCAAAACTCAATAAGCATTGGCACACACAATTGCAGATAAAGTACTGTAGTAAGTGACCAGTTGATCTCAGAGTCTGGAGGAAAGATCATATAGACAGGGTAAGGTATGATTACAGAGGCATGTACAAGATGCAAAAGATATGTACATTGATGTGTAGAACTTTTTGGGTAAGGGAGACAGATGGTAACAATAATACATAAAGGGTAATAATTACACATAAAAGGTAATAATTAAGCTGAACAATCAAAATTCAGCAAGAGTTCAGAGACACAGTGTAGGGCACTTATGTAGAGGAAACTGCTCCCTGAGGACCAAGTTTGTCAAATCCTGGTGGCTTTGGACAGCTTCAATAAGCCAGTGGCAAGCCAGGGAGAATTTGGGTGGGAGGCAATACTAGAAAGGTATTCAGGACCAAGTCACAATCTTCAAGCCTCTTTCCCTCCAGAACAAGCCACATGACTCTCAAACTCCCTACTTGTACATTTCTCAGATAAATCACTTGTGTGTCTAGATGCATCATAACCTTGTATAGCAGATGCTTCTGATCTGGCCACTGGGCCTCAGGAATGTCGCCAGGAACTAGTGCCAATTTCTCATTATTTTCAAAATTGTGTCCTTTACTCAGCATGGTGGTGTTCCATGCATGTGTGTGTGAGAAGGTTGAAGTACTTAAAAAGTAAAACAGATCTATCAGCCATCAGAAAATCAAAAACTATTCCTACTCCCTGGAGTACAAAGAATTGCCAGGCTCCCTACTTCATTTGAAAAGCTCTTTGGCTGCCTACAACTCTCTATCTTAAGCTAGTATGCATTGAACTGGTCACATGTTTGTTTTCTCTCAACTCCTTCTCCTTTTCATGATTAGACCCTTGAAAGTGTCTCTCCCATCAATTCACTAATTTACTTTCCTTTTTATTCAAGTTTTGTTTCAAATTTTATTTTTAATTAAGACATATTGCCCAAATGGAAAACATACAGAAAACTATATAATGAGGGTCATATAGTTGAGCAAGGTACCTGCCTCAAAAGTCTGATGACCTGAGTTTGATCCCTCGATTCTTCTTAAAAGTGGCAGGAGAGAACTGATTCCAAAAAGTTATCCTTACTTTCATCTGTGTGCTGGCATAAGCGCATGCGCGTGCGCACACACACAGACACACACACACACACACACACACATACACACTCATGCTTACATACATATGCATGTAACAATATAAAATGTAAAATTAAAAGAAAGTTATATAATAAATATTAAAATGTAACTTCTATATATTCATGATGTTGCTTGAGATGGGGACTGAAATTGGCATTTGGAAGCTCTTGAATGTAAGCCCTGATCATGATGACCAATTAATTGGCTTTGAGCTTTGCTGCAGTAGTCCTAGCCAGAAGAGAAGACCAAACGAGGGGAGAAAGACAAGGCCACAAAAAACATCTAGTAGTATTTCAGTCCAGTGACATACTTTATACAGGTCTAAACTGGTAGAAGTTAAAATATCCTTTGAAAGATAATAAATACCTTGCCGGTTGAACAGAAGGACTCACTACTGTGAATATATAAAACATATTCTCAAATTGAGATGTAGATCTGATGCAATTCCAGTGAGAATGCCAATAGAACATTCAATAGAACATTCCATAGATCTTGATAAGCTGAGACCTGAATGATAATTGGAAGTGTTAAGGTCAATAGCAGACAAGAAGATGAAGAGAAGTGGACCAGGTTGCCTGACCTTTATGGATTCTTTGAAATATCGTGGAGTTAGAATGATGGCTAACCATGTTAGCTAAGGACAGATTGACCGTGGTCAGACTGAAGTTCTCACAAATAACCTAGGTATGATGACTGGGGAGAAATTGGTGTTTTAAATTTTAAAAATGGTGCCAGAACTCTGGGTTATCAACTGGGGAGGAAAAGATATGAAACCTCTACATAACTCTGTCCATAAAAATTCAATTCTAGGGTTATTAAAGACTGTCATATGAATGACTGAACAATAAAAGTTTTAGACGACATCATAGAAGATCTTTTAGCCTTTGATATAGGAAGGACTTCTTGAGGTGAAGGATGTGCAAACATAAAACCAATGACATACTAGTGGGGATTGAACTGAAGTTCAGGGCTATGCACATCCCAGGTTTTCACTTGGGAACAAGTGAATGGATGCAAACCAGAGCCTCTCAGGACTCACACGAAGTTCCTACTGTACAGAGTTGTGAAAGTCATTAATTCTGTGTTACAAAGCAATTAATTAAAACATACAGATTAATTAGAACTCAGCGAATGATCAAATAGAGACGTGGATTGACATTTGACACCGGCATTAAAAGAGCACATTTGAATTATGTAAGGTTAGCCACAGCCCTGCTTCCTTTTTGAGTCTATAAATATGTACATAAATTTAATCAGTAAAACAGAAGCCAAAGTGAAACTAGAGTATATCATAATTTTCATCTTAACACACATGACATACAACCAAACTAGCCCCTGCAGTATATGTGTAAACTTGTCGAGTGCTTTACTAAAATTTGTAATCTTTGCAGCATTTTTGTTCAGTTCTTAGTATAGCCCAATTTACCCATGTCTGTGGATAGTGGATGGTTTATCTTCTATGCATTTTAATTAATCTTTCCTTTCACATGAAATAATGGGTACGTATAAAGTTTTAAAATTAAGATTGCCAAAAATTCATAAGAAACAAATACTATAAATAGCAGTGTTCTTTATTTTGTCTTTGGGATTCTTTCCATTGACTTTTAAAAAACAACTTGATGGTAAATAATGTGTCAGTTAAAAAAAAAAAGTTTGTGCAGTAGAAAAATTTTTTTCAACAGAGGCTGCTGATTCTAACAATTACAAGCTTCACAAAAATTGCTGAGACCTTCTAATGTTATTTGTCTGTAAATATCAGAAAGTGACTGGGCGATAGATGCTGAGGTCATTCAGTCTGTTGCTTTGGAGCAAGTGTCTAGGCATTGTCACAAGTGACAGGGCATCAAGGACTATCGCCTGGAATTCCTCTGCAATCATAAGGACTGAAACTTTTGTCATTCTCCTGGTGTTCTTTTGACATGTGATTCTGTTTTGTATTAGCATTTACAATTGATTTTCACTCCTGATTAACTTTATAACTTTGCACCAAGACAGAGAAGATAACTCAGGAGAGAAAAATCTCCCAGACTAGTCATTAAACATGCCAATTCTGCTTAAAAAGCAAGATTAAGTATGAAGCCAAAGGTATTAGAGATACAAGCTACAAAAATCTCAAAAAATTAAAATTATTGAACATATTGTTTGAATGAACTTATGTTGATGAGGCAATGCCAAGAAATGTCTACCATGTAACAGGATGTCTTCAAATTATCATCTAGGCAAGAACAAGTTCATTGACTAATGTATAGATCTAAAATATGTAATTTCATGAAACTTATATGCACATTAAAATTTATTGATAAATACCATCATTGTATAGATGGTGGACAATTAAGATTTCTCAGAGAAGCACACTATGTTACTGACATTGTATAGCATTGTTAACATTTGGTGGGTAACATTTGGTAGACTTTCAATGCATTTATTATTTCTTTAAATTTCTCCTAAATAATATATCATTTTGTTTTCTGTGGGTTGATGGACTGTCTTCACTCTCTGGTTCTCTGTCACTAAATGTACCATCAAACAAAATAATCAGGGTGTACAAATGTTTATGGATAGGCTCGTTTCTTTTTTAAAACACTAGTGAGAAGAAGAGTTACAAAGGTCAGATTTTTATTTTTATTTTATTTTTTACTTTTAAACTTTGCATAGAGTAATGAATCTACTATGCATGGGATCCATGTCTAAATGCAAATATTTCACTTGTTTTGTGTATAGTACATACCCCAAAACTAGGGGTAATTTTATACAATATCTTTAAGAATTTGTTCATGAAACAAAGCTCATTTACTTCAAACCATCAGTACGACATTATATTGGTATTATGGTTTAGATCCTGTAGAATTTTAGATTTGAAGTTTGGAAATTGAAGTTGGCTCAACCCATGTTTAACTTACAATTATATAATTTAAAGATGACAATCTTTCAGTCAAAACCCAGTTTAAGATTGTTCACATTTGGGAGATTGAGCTAAACTTGAGACATTACCATTCCAGAAACTCACCAGGATCAGCCACTGAAAGCTTCCAACAGCATACCAGGATATTTCCATCGAGTCATAAGGAGAATTTAAAGACGATAAGGGAAGTACTGCACCACTGGAGCATGGGTGCATGGAGCATGGGTAGTTTTCAATCTGTTTGTATACTTGCTTCCCTGCCTCCCTCTACCCTGTTTCTCCTCCATCTTTCCCAACCTCTAGTAAAACCCAATCCCCATTAAGACTGACTTTCTTTTTGCTTACATGTATGGCAGACAGAGACCACACATGTTCTGTGGGTTTGTCTTCCTCACTTCTTTCTGAGTGACTCTCTTAGGTTCCTGATTGGGACTTCCAACCTTGCTTCATACTTTGAGAGCTCTACACAATGGCCTCCTCTATCACTATCCCACCTAAACTCTGTGGGTTTCCCTCAGTCAACCATTTATTTCCTGGGTCTTCTTTGTGTTGCTTCCAGGATCATTCTATAAGCTTGCGTCAGGGGCTCAGTGAGTGCCCCATTTCTCCTGTTCTTTCCCTATTTCACTTTGCTTGTTCATCCCTTCTGTTGTCCCATTACTCTTTTGGTGTATGGTTAATAAAGGCCAGCTGTTCAGTTCTATTTAAAGCAATTAAAATGTAGTTTAGTATTAAGAGTATAAGTGTAAGAAAGACGCCAAAGGCATGTTTAAGACAGAGATGGCAATATTGCATACAATATTTTCTACTTATATCCTCGCTCTGACACACACACACACACACACACACACACACACACACAGACACAGAGAGAGAGAGAGAGAGAGAGAGAGAGACAGAGAGAGAATTTCCTTCCCTAGATCACCATTTCTCTTCTTCCCTTAGACTTCCCATAATCACTTTCTAAGGACACTACCAGCACAAGACCCTTATCAAATAAGCTCTGCTCAAGGGAACCAATTACATGAGTTGGATCCTTTGCCTTTCTTTTTTCGTTTCTTTCTTTCTTTTTTTTTTCTGGAAAGACTACTTTCTTCTTGTATTACTTATTACCCCATTTAAAACTGGTTTTTAAAAGTTAATTTCTGGGAATTTCCTCTCATCTGCTTTTCAGAACCACAGTCTTATCCCAGTCACTAGAAGCATACATGAACTGGTTTTGGATGAGGTACTTGTCTCTACACCTCTTCAGATGCTTCCTTGAGTAGATTCCACAGGCAAAGCATTTGGCTTAAGGGATGTTGAATACTTTGAAAATGCTAAGGAAAGATGCTTTGGAATCTTCCAAAGAAAATTACAAGTCAGTATTGCTGGACTCACTATCAAATAGGGAAACTGAGGCTTAGAGAAATTAAATAACAGGCTTAAGACTTCATACCATTAGTCATGATGTCTGGACCTATAATCAGAGTTTTCTTAAACCAAAGTTTCATGCTGTATCTTTAGCATGAAGAGTTGGGGTCAGCTGATTAGATGGATAAACAATATGTCCTACTTTATTTAAGAGGTAAATTCTTTCATGAAAGAGCTGAGTCTTATGCATTACTTTTCCCATTTTGAGAATGTTTCTCAAGAGAAAGCACAAAAGATACAAACAATAAATTGCATTTTAAAGCAGAACAAGAAATATTAGGCATTGCCCAAAGCTCACACAATAGGTGTTGACATTGGGAACATGACAGGACCTTTGGTAATTGGAGCAGCCTGGACATTCAAGGCTTTTATCTTCATCAATACAAAAGACTAGAGTCATGCCAGTAGGCTCCCTGCTGAGCAAATACTATTCTATTATATAGAGAAATGGCCCTTCAAAATTATAAACAGTACAAGGTGGGACATTTACTGTTGTGAGTGAAAAGGACTGTATTGCCTCACTGTAATTGAAGACCCCAGTGGGCTAGATAAAACTTCAGATCTGTCTAGTGCCAGAATCAAAGAGCATCATGGATGCCTTTTTCTGTCGCTTAGCTGAACCATCGGTACTTTGCTGGCTTTGGTCAGCTGGACACAGCCATAGCAGCATACCCCACCTCCTTCAGGTTTGGGAAGGCCCAGCATGATGGCTATAGTAGCTGTTGATTCAGTGTGATCTGTTATCAGCCATCTATAGACCTGTCTGCTTAGCCAAGCACACAGAATGGCTTGTGCCTGTTCTGTTAGCTATAAATAGTGTTAATGTTCTTCCCAAATGTGATCTCTGCCTAACAAAAATCAAGATGTTTTTTATTACAGGAAGAATTGTGTAAACTCATATGACCTGAGAAGCCCCTATATGCAATGGGGTGGGGAACATATATTCCTTTGTAGCTTATATTCTTGTCACAAAAAAATTCTGCATCATACCTGTTGAAATAATCAGGTAAAAATGCAATCTGAAAGATATTACTAGACAATAAGATTGTGAAGAAGCAAGCTGGGCAGTGGTGGTGCACACCTTTAATCCCAGCACTCGGGAGGCAGAGGCAGGCAGATTTTTGAGTTCAAGGCCAGCCTGGTCTACAGAGTGAGTTCCAGGACAGCCAGGGATATACAGAGAAACCCTGTCTTAAAAAACCAAAAAGAGAAAAAAATTGTGAAGAAACCACACTTAAGTTAGACTCAACAAATTTAAGGAAAAGCCTCCAGATAATTAGAATGTTTGTCATATGTCCTAACACACTGACATGTAGAATTAAGTAAATTTTGTAGTGATATCACAGAATATGTGATATTAGATTAAATGGAGAGAACAGAGGCTTAATCATAATGCTGGTAGCGGTAGAGTCTAACCATGATTTTTCACACGGCAATGACTCTCTGGCTCAATGATGTAATGACTCAATGGCTCTCTGACTCTCCTCACGGCAGAGAAGTAAAAAGGAAGCTCTGACTCCAGCAAACAACCAAGAGGTTGGTAGGAGACTTGCTTTATAAAAAAAAAATCACTGTCAAGAACAAACCCAGTCACTGGATATTTAACCTACCCTCCATTCAAGGATGGAGACCCAGGACTCTTCATCTGCCCTCTACTCCTTCCCAGCAGTCCTTAGGCGTGAGGTCTAGCTTCCAGAAATTCACAGTTAGGTAGGCAATCACATTCATACCATAACAAGATGTGTTTGGATGTTTGCTGGATTTTAGCCATCTTCAGATATTAAAAATAATTGGTGGCATGAAAGAAATGACAGATGGGATTACAGAAGCAAGAGGTATAAACCAAACAAGGCAATTCAGGATTGCCAATTGCTGATCTTGCACTGAACTATTATTCATTCTTCAACTCTGATTTATACACTATCTTCATAGTTTCCCAGCCTGATGCCTCTTCTCCAGCATCACATCTCCCTTTCATAATAGTAGTCCTCTACCACACATCAGCACTCTGCTTCTTGTCCTAGCTCCTTGTTATCTTTTCCTCTGTTTTACTGAACCTGTTCAGGGGCTGCCATATAAACTCAACAATGCATATGGCTGTAGACACTGGATGAGGCATGGTACCCAATGCAGCACTCACATACACTGACTTTCTTTGCCTTAGGTATGGAATGAGTGTACTAGCCACTGGGATATTTCTCCAGCACCAAAATGTCATTCTTAAAATCCCTATCCTATACTTAATGAGAGCTATTCCTTCTTGCAAAGTTCCCAGACTTTACTTAGTTCCTTGTTATTGACCAAGCTCTCTACTAGGTCTGGTAAGAAAAGAAGGATGAGCAGAGAGCAAGATGCAAGCAGTCTTCACATAGAGTAAAATGCAGTGCTGTAGGAACAAATGTGTAAATGGGCTTATCCATTACTTAATTAAGATAATATCAGCCCGGATGAGATTACTAAGTGATTATTTTATGGATTCGACCTGGAGTTTTGGCTATGTGCCTCCCACAAACTGTTTACCTCTTCCTCCTATGCAGAACAAAGCCAAGTTCAAGTTCTTCTGCACACATTTGCTCCCTCTGGTTTTACTGAAGCTACTTGCCTCATCCTTCTCCTCTTCCAGATGCTCAGTTTAGCAGTGAAATTCCATGGTTGTGATTACACTACCCCAGCCCCAATTCTCATGCTTCTCATCTCTTCTTCCCACTGTTACAGTCCCCTTCAACTTCCAAGTCTAGGCTCAGCCATCCTCTCCACTGTCTATGCCATGTGAGTGGCATGAACTTCCTCTGTCTTCCTATAGCACCCTGTAAACCATGGTCATGGACTTGGTTAGTGCAGGCTTATGTGTGCATTTCTCCAACTAGATCACAAGATCTCTGGAGTAGTGCCCGAGGCTCATTCATGTTTATATACTGGAATCTGGCCTGTGGTCTGGCACTTGTTGCTATTCAATGTCACCTGAGGGTGGATTTGCTAATGACAATTTTTATCTGCTCCTATGATTTCAGTCCAGCTTCAGATTTTTCCAAGACTTTGGTGACCCCGAGCTTGCACCTCACTTTTTGGGAGGAGATTAAGTTCTATGGAAGAGAGACAGAGGCAGGGTAGTTTATGTAATTCAGTAAAGTAGGGAAGGACCTATATTTTAATGTATTCATTTGTTTGCTGAAAGCCCGAGGACAGTGTTTTCAACTGCCAGGTTGAAGAACTTCCTTGGGACACTGAACTAAGAATGGTGGCAGCTTGCTTGGAAGGCAATTCAGGAATTTGGCATTAATTAATGGCATCTACTCTCCACCAGGGAAAGTAACAGCATTTGGAGCCAGACAGATGGGAATTTAATTTTTATCTTCTCCACCTGTGTAACTTTGCAAAAGTTACTCAGCTGTGTTCAGCCTCAGGGTTAAGCTCATCTATAGACAAAACATGATGAACCTCTTCAAGAAGTCAGTTTTGAGAACTGCAAGACAATAGAGAGAGTACTACGTATAGTGCTTATAGGGCACTGGGTTTAGGATTTGGGGTGGAGCTTGGTTATGGGTCTTTTCTCTATGGCCTTAGTCTCTGTTGTCATGCTAGATATTCATGTCCCTGCTTCATCCCCACCAAAGCCACTCAAGTCATCTGTGTGGAATCAGAGTTTGTGCAACCCAGCCCCCTTCTTTATTATGCGTGATCACTTCCCTGAAACAAAGCCTCACCTTAGCAGTGTAACTCTGCCCCACTTTGTAGCTTATACCAATGGCTCTTGATGGTGGGCAGAACCACAGCACAGCTTGACCCCTAGCCTGAAACTGGTTCATCTCTGAGATAATCCCAGCCAATGGCGAATATCAATCAGTGGTGAAGTTTTAGAATGTTCTGCCTGGCAATGACTTTTCTTGTTTAACCATCATTAACACTATTATCAACTTTCTTATGCCAGGTTTCTTGGAATGGTTCCTGATGTCTCTCCCAGCTTCTATCTAAGCCTTTATATTTTCTCCCAGTGACATGGAGCGGACTCTTGCTTGCTTACTCCTTTCCTCTAAGCCACAAGTGAGCTACCATGGTGACAGTCACCAGGCCTTTGCCTGCTCTGTATTGATGGAGTCCCAGTGGTTCCTTTCATTTCCATTGTACTGTGTATTTGTTCCATTTATGGTTCCTCGGGTTGATAGTGTTTCTTCACCTGAAGTCCTTGATATAAAGGTGTTTGTAACTTCTAGAATGAAAGAAGGGAAACAATATTTATGCAGAATGACCCATTCTTGCCATGAAATTTCTAGATGAGCTTTTAGAGTTGAGTGATCCACAAACAATGAATAAACAGTAGGACATGGTTAGGAATAAACCTACAAGTACATCTGATGGCTGGTGATGTGGGCCAGAGAGAACTCTGCCTGAGAGATAGACAGACTATTAAAAATATCAGCTCCAATATAATACTACACAAGAAGCTTATTTATTCTCCAGTCTCCCTCAAACTCCAGTTTCTTCTTCTATAAAACAACAAAAGGCATTCTCATAGGGAAACAGTGAGAATAAATGAAACAAAAGGCAAATAAGAAATCAGTTTTCAGCACATGCTCTGAACGTGTTGAAACATCACATGTTAATGTAGACAATAGGTGAATCAAAAAAGAAAATGCAATAGTTTAAATAGATCTAATCCAAAATGGAAGCTAAGAAGCCTACCCAGTAAAGTATCTTTTCCATAAGAGTAAGCTATTTAAGGACCCCTGACAATTTGTAAGATCTACTGGGTAAACTCCAGAAAACCTGAACTTCCAGAAATGTGTGTAGGATTGAGGTCTGCTCATGGAAATGAGAGGAACCTTGCCATAATAGAGCTCAGAGAATGCAGATCCATTGTAGTCACTGGGATGCTGTCTTCTTCAACAGCCATACAGGGTTTTAGCCTTCTGTGTGCTACTCAGATGTCTCTGATCTTGATGCTCAGAGGTGGGCAGGTCTTACCCAGCCCTGTTTCCAACCGAACCACATCTCCAATGAGAAAAGAGAAAATGATCATTGACTTAATCACATTGAGTTCTGAACATGGTTAAATTCTTGTTATTTTCCTGAATTCCTTGGACCTTGGTTGCCTCTCATGAAATGGGAATAGTGATACCTTAGTTTTTTGTGACCAACAGATTAACCAGAGAGCCAAGTATGTGAATTCTGTTATGATTCTGGGAATTTCTGATATTCTCAGTTTTCATAAAATAGGGTCACCTTTCATGACTGTGTCTTATAAATATTTCTGTTAAGAACAAATGGTCTCAAAGCATGAGAATCAGCACAATGATGTAAATATTAATCTTATCACTGGTGCCTTCTTTCAGAGAGCAATGCCCAAATAGCAAATTGTTGAAGATAGTTTTGTGAGTTCTAGAAGCAGGGCCCATATATTTCCATAGAAAAAAATGGAACCTGCCACTGATTTTCATTCTGAGTGTGCTGTGATGTGAAAGGAAGAAGAGGCTAGAATTCTTTGTTTCTACCTCAGGTTCTTACCTCACTCTCGTAGTTCTTAGATACCAAACCTTCAGATTTATCTGAGGTAGGACTCTCTGCTTTCATAGAAAAAAAATCACACAGTATTTGCCACTGATCTGTAAAATTCCCTTTTAGGCATAAGGTCTTTACCTGCTCACACCCAGTTAAAAGTGATTTAGGGTATTAATTACAATCTATTAACTATCTGTGACAATTGAGCCCTTGACATAATGGCACACTCCACTTTTCCACATCTTATGTTACAAAGACTGAAACTAACTTGTAAGGAACTTGATCTATGCCAATCCACATACTGGTGTGGAGCCTAAGGCATCATCAGCCCTGCACACCAGTTCCCTAATCTCCATAAGTCTGTATAAAAATCACCATTCTTGGCCTCTATAAAATCCTGGCCCAGGATAAATGCATAATTAACTTTCATCTCCTTCATTTTGCTTCTGGGTACAGGCTGTTCCTTCCTGAGGCACACTCAACTGCATGTCCCCTCCTGGGTACCCTCCAAGGAATGTGTCACGCATTTACCCTCAAGCATATACAAAATAAATATCCTGACTTAAAACTCTTTATCCTCACTGGACAAGGGTGCCCAGGGAGTCTTAGGGAATCCTTAGGGAGCCCTGCAGTTATAGTAATGATTAAGTAGTGTTTCCAGTCTTCAAAAGAAGCTAAGATCAGCAAAGAGACTGGAGCAAGGCACTGACAGAGAGCTGGAAGAGATCTAGTAAGAACCAGCAGAAGGTATGATAACAAATCTAGGCAGAGTCCAGAGCCAATTGACAAACCAAGGGTATGAGTTGGCCTGAGTATATCTCCCAGGGTTCTTTAAACAGAATCTACAGACTGCATGCATGCACTAGGAAAGGGGATTTCTGTCTTGGCTCGTACTATAGGGTTTGGCATCTATAAGAGGCTGAGATGTTACTTCCATAGTACCATCACGGTGAAGCTGGAGTCTGAGGGGTCAGCAGATGATTTGTGTAACTAGACAGTAACTTATGCATGCTGCCTTCTGACTTCTCCTCATCTGGATCTCCAGTCTATAAAAGGTGACATTCTCATTCAGGCACTGTTCCACACATCAATCCCTTTTGGAAGTATCTCCAAAGATTAAGAAGGTGACTTTCACCAGCCTAGACATCCTGCGTTCTAGTCAGTCATCATACCGAACAACCCTGATAGGAAGAACACATCTGTAAACGTACTTGTCAGTTGCCTAGGGCCCTAGCAGAGCCTGACTTCATCTACAGTGGCAGTAGAGCCATCGGCAGCTCATCTGTGTAGTTCCTGGGAGATTCTACTTTTCCCTCCACTCAATTCTATACTTCAACTCCCAGAGCCTTTCTTTCTCAACTGCTTGAGTGATTGGTCCTTCCTGCCTAAAGTGATCAGCTAAAACCTCTATCAAGCTCATGATCCAACAAACCCAAACCACAGCCTAGGGTTCACTGTAGATAGCACCAGCTGTCCAAATTCTGGCCAACATAGAGAGTATAGAAGGTATGTGGGCCATGAAATCACATTGCTCAGGTGCAACCTATAGGACCCCCCATTCTCCCCTGCTTTGCCCATTATTGCACGCCTTTGACTCAGATACTTGATGTCTAAAATGATGATGGTAATAACCTAGACCTTGTTATACTACCACAAAAACTTAGTGAGTTAGTATGATATGCACTAGCCAGTGAGCTGAGGGCAAGCTTGTGACATCCCCAGACTGGAAGCCTCCCAATCAATTTCTTTCTTCCTATCCTGGATTGTTAGTCTACTGGTGGCAGAAGCAGGCAGATGGACAGTAACTGGGAGGAATATACATGAGGAAAGGTGTGGCCTTTGTGATTAAAACCATCTTTGTAATTAAAAACAAAGAGACCTGGTCACCTTTGGCCCAGGAGTTAACCACCTTCTGGGCTGGGCAGAGCTGGGACCTGGGTAGGATCAGGAATTGCATAATGAGCTAGAGTGGGTGGGTAGGCACTCTGTTGGAGACAAAATCTGGTTTCCTGACTGGGCCACCAGTGTGTGGGTCCTGAAGTCTGGAACAGATGTGATTAATTCAGTATACAGATGAATAAATAGGACAAAACTCTCTATTCCCTGGGGCAGTCACAGGTTCTGCTAGCCAAATTGGTACCCTTTCCTCACTGAATTGTCTGTCACAATTATTTCTCCATCAGCTCATCTCAGAGAAGAAATCCCAGGCTAGACAATTAGCCAAGCCCCTAGTTATGCCACAATTTTGACCTCTGTGGCATATTAAGATGGCAATTCATTACTTTCATCTTAAATATGCATCCTTTCTTCATGCACCCCATTAGCCCCACTATAAGTTTTATTATGGGCTAAAATACAACTTTTTTTTTTTTTTTTTTTTTTTTAGCTCATTGTACCATCTTGTTTGTTTTTGGTTTTTTGTTTTTTCATTGTACCATCTTAAATGCCCAGTCATGAATGTAGTTAGAACATAGAAAAATTAAAAAGTATTTGCCAAATGAATGAACATATGAAAAAACTCTGCTTACAATGAACATGTTTGCTGCACTCTCATGAAAATGATTGCAAAGCTAGTAGCTGGCTTTTATAGATTCTCAAGGTTGGCAAAAAAAAAAAAAAAATCTGGGGATTGAAATGGCTTCAGAAATGCACAAGAGCTCTCTAGCCATTGTTGCAGAGGACATCCAATTCATCAGACAATTACACTCCTGTGTTCTCTTTCAGCAAACAGGCTTCGGAAGAGAGATGCATTTTGGTATTTTTTTCCCCAGAGCTGATTAGTGAATGCTTACTTTAAAAATGAAAAATAATTCAAATGGAGGCAGTATCGTCCATCTAAAGTACTTGTTTGCTGTGATATTCTTGCTTAATTGCTGCGTTGAGAATAGCGGCCTTGTGTAATAAATGGAATGAGGCATACCCACCACTGTGTTAGGGGTACTGAGGCAGGTCTACCAGACAGTGATGGAGTGAGACTCAAGTTCACCATGCTTCCTTACTGTTGTTTTTCAGTGGGACATGAGCTGAGCTGTCCACTCCTGTCACACACATGATTTGGGGAAGTGTTGGTGGTGTTAAGTATAAATTCCAGGTACTGACTTCAATGTTGTGGGATGTATAGAAGGAGCAGTGGTCAAACACTTAAGCACCAAGAGAAATTTACACACCACTGTAATCTTCTCTGATGATGTATTAGCCAGCATTCTCTAGAAGAACAGAACAAATCTAATAAGTATGTATTAAAAGGGAATTTACTAGGTTGGCTTAAAGCAGCATATGGACTGGAGCACCAAACAATAGTTGACTTCATGCTGAAAACCTGGTGCCTTATTCCAGGAGGCCAGATGACTCAGCAATCTTACCATGGTTGTGAACACCTGGAGGATTCCTGAAGCGCTACGGGTCATCAGTACATGTTGGAAGCCTAAAGAAACTGGGTTATGATATCATCAAAGGACTGTGACAGTAAAGGCTGTAGCAGCTGAAGCAGCGAGAGAGCAGATGAACTTGCCAGTGAGACACAGACAAGGAGGAAGAACCTAAAGCTTTCTCCTGGTGTCCCCTTTTATCTAGCTGTCACCAGCAGGTGTCACTCACATTTAGAGTGGGTCTTCAGACTTCTAATAATCGGATCAAGAAAACTCCCAACAAGTGTGCCCTTAGTTGCATGCCATGTATTACTTAGTTGAAGCTACATCCAGCCTAGTTAACAGTCAAGATTATACATCAGATATGCAGCAGGCATCTTGGTGCTTCTGCTTGGTATTATATGAAAATTGTCCTACCCAAGAATATATTTGTGCCCTTTATAAATCATATGCTACACTGAGAGATTTGCATTAGTAGGCTGATTATTGATCTCTACCCACTATTTTAAATTGATATCTTAGTTGGAACACATCCCTTATTTCTTTTGAAAGACTTAATGATGTAACAATAAATTTAACAAAAATCATACATTCATTTCATGCTTCAACTGCTTATCCAAGTGTTTAGTCATTCAGTCAACAAGACTTCTCTTATAATGCATGGCATGTGAGGAATGGGATCTATCCCACCGACTGAGAATCCTACATGATAGAGTGGTCTCAAGTTTCAATGTGTCCCTCATCCCTACTTGGGCACCCTTGCTCAGCTTTTTCTCATGAACTGACATGCCATGGGATCACTATGGGCATGACCACTGCTGTGGTAAATCTCTTTTCGTACAAGCCTTACATTAAAGATGTAGAGATGGGTGAACTACAGGGTCTGAACTCAGGCAGAAGAGAAATGCACACTGTAACTCCTTGTGGCATGTGCTAGGAAGAACCTGAATGCAAGTGTGTTCCTGAGTACACAAAAAGGACATACTCTGAATGGGGATGACAAATAAGCTGCCTAAGTGAGCCGAGCCTAGAGAGACAAGTGCTAGTGAGTCTGGTAAAGGAGAGGAAGAGGAAGACTCAAAAAGGAATTTCACAATGTTTCTGATAGGATGTCTTGAGCTTTAAAAAAGGTAGGAATTTTTGGTAGTGGCTATGGAGGGTAATAACACAGCAGAAAGTTGAAGGTTAAAGACTGGGGTGAAAGAGTACAAATGGAGATGGGGCAGTGAGGCAGGGGCATGAAGAAAATGAGTGGGCTAGAGGATCACAGGAACAACTTGAGTTAAGTTTGTATGAACCTGCATTCTATGTTACTTTGCATTCCAAATCAAAACTAAAGAAAATATGGAGAGATTGGGG
This sequence comes from Rhynchomys soricoides, assembly GCA_019843965.1. NCBI lineage: Eukaryota > Metazoa > Chordata > Mammalia > Rodentia > Muridae > Rhynchomys > Rhynchomys soricoides. The sequence continues at coordinate 1,329,666 of JADRCH010000051.1, read as the reverse complement.
AATTGGCATACTTTTTATTAGTTGAACAAAGCCAGGGCAGAGAGACCCAGGGGGATGACATTCTCCCTTCTTTTCCCTTTTGGATTTCTGCCTTAGCTTCCACATGGCTAAGCTCCTTTGTGCCCATGGGCACACATTCAGGAAGGGCATCTTAGCGTACATTCTATACCTGTTTTCTCAGCTACTGCTTGCTTTGGTGAAGTTCCCAGGAGCCATCTGCTGAGCTTGGCTCCTTGGCTTTTCTGTGAATTCTGCACCTTTTACTGGAGGTGGTGGAGAGTCTTCTGCACACAGGAAGCATGTGGGCCTGATTATGCTGATGCTGCAAGATGGGAAGGCAGATAGGCAGTGGCTGTTTGTCATGCTGACAGCTGGAAAGGAAAAGGCGAGGAGGTCAAATGTTCATGGGGACAGGAAAATTTTGATAGGGAAGTTGAACAGAATTAAGCTAATGATGATAAGAGGTGACATTAGGCTTATAGTGTTTTTAAGCATTGTCCTGCAGAACCAGATAAAACCTCAAAAGTTGATTTAAAAGATATCAAAGAAAGAGATAAAGTCTCCAGGAAGATTCCCATGCATGCTATCTGCACATAGCATCACTTTATCAGCACCAACTCACTTGTAAGTCAAACTCTGGAACTCAGAAGCAAAAAAGATGCCTTTTTCAGACAGCTTAATACCACAGGACCCAATTAACTGGGGACAGACTGAAAGGGGAGATAAAATCGTGTATAATGAGATCATCAGGGGTATGCAAATGACATCTCACAGTCTGCTGATATTGTGATGGAAAAAATATTTATTCCAATCATTATATTTTCATGTGGAGCATCAAAGGGCTGCCTTGGCCCAGATCTCATGTAAAGCCACCTGCTGGCTATATACATTGCAGGCACAGTTAGATTCCAGTGTCAAAGGTGTTGTACCCAGGAAGGCCTAGGGTAGATGCATCACACAGAAGACTGAAGGTGCACCCAGTCTCTAGAATGCATGGGCCAGGATTCTCAGCAAAGTGTTGTTGCAAATTTTATTTGGCACAATGCTGCAGAAAGAAATTACTGAACAGAAGAGAAAACCAATGATCTCACATATTTTTAATCTTCACAGTTTTGTCAGAAACAAACTGCTGTCTTCCTTTCAAATACAAGGAACCCAAGTCAGACAGGGATGAAATAGTTTGATCACTTCTGGCTACACAGTGGAGAATGGAGTCTGGGGACTCTAACTGAAATTAGAAAGCAACTTGCATGCTTCTGTACTATGCTGTATGAGTGGGTGCCCCATGGAAAAGCAGGTGTGCCCCCGGAATGACCTTAGGGTAGGTAGATTCCTTCTTATGAAGTCCTATAGTGTCTCTTCAGTTCCTAGATACTTGAACTGTAGAAGACATATTATTATTATTATTATTATTATTATTATTATTATTATTTATTATTATTATACTCATGATTATTTCTGCCTCATACAGAAGTGCTGTGTGTTCTAGACATCATCTTCTGGAAGTCTTGGTCAGCTGTGTGCATCTAGGTTGTGAGAAGACATGCAGCAATCAAAGCCTCCAGGAACATTCTGGTTCATTTCCATGTTTTTCTGTGAGATCACCCCATTCAATCCATGCCTGAAACCAAACTCTATTCATTCTTCTTGATTTTAATATGGCAGCTTCAGCAGAACTGCTTGATAATCCCCAATGCTTTCTGTAACATCTTCTTCTATTCCCTCAAGCCCTGATGACCAAGGTAGACTTTTGTGCTTTCCCAGATTTTATCACTCCATATCAGTTTTTCAGATGTGTGCTGACTTTATCCAAATACTGTGGCCTGTTTTCTGTCTCAGGTTAGAAGCTTTTAGGTTCTTGGGAGAAACTTCGATTTTAAATGAAATGTCCTTATTATATCATGAATAGCACTGGAACTGGATAAAGCCTAAAGGGAAAGAAGGAAGATTATCTGGGTAGTGTTTCTGGAAGTTGCAAAACTAAGGGGGAGGTGCAGGCATCCTCTGTGTTTCTGGTGAGGATCTTGCGCTACTCCAACTCATGGTTGAAAGTACAATGTGGGGTGTGTGTGTGTGTGTGTGTGTGTGTGTGTAGACAAGGCACAGAGGTCAGCCTTATTTATCACAAGCTAATTGCTAATTTAGAGTTAACTAATCCAGTCTTATAAGAACTTTATTAATCTCCACAGGAGGGGAGTGTCCCACGACCTAATCCCCTCTTGATAGCTCTAAGTATAAATGGTACCTCAGAGATAATCATACTTCAGCTTGCAGGAAACAGGCAATACTCAACCCACATCTTATTCCACTAAAGTCTTTACAAGTCCATCATTCCCAGGATACATAAATCAAATAAGTTCTAATTCAAGGAGCATGACTTCTATTCCCGTTTAACAGTAGATGTCTCCATTGTCGTGTCCCCATTGCATTCTGTAGAACCCTTGAAACTTTACAATGACAGTGCAGTGACAAATTCACTATATATTTATAATGTATAAGACAATTTGATTCAGTTGTGCATTCTGAGATGATTGTCATCATCAAGCTAGCTAAACATATCCATTGCCTTAAGTACTCATTGTGCGTATGTATGTGTGTGTGTGTCTCTCTCTGTGTGTGTATGTCTGTATGTGTGTGTTGGGGTGCATGCATACATGCATATATGCATACATACATAAGGACTTGCAAAGCACCAGGCTCAGCAAATTATATGTACGAGATACAGTATTACTATCTTCAGTTGCCATGTTGAATAGTAAAGTCTCTATAATTTGTCTATCTTATACCTGAAACTTTAGACTGTTTAACCAACAACTACCCGTTATTTTCTTCCTTTAGCCCTGGATAATCCCCATAGTACTATCTGCTTCCTGTTGTGTAGCTGTGTTGTCCTGCACTGTGTAAAGCCAGCATATATGTGTGCCCTTGTTCCTGAGACACGGGGCTAGGCCTGGCCCGCAACCATTTTGAAACCTATGTTTAAGTATGATGTAATAGATTTCATATGGCATTTGCACACATATATGCCAGTATAGTCTGTTCTTATTCACCTCCCTCCCACATCACTCTACCATGTCATCCTTCTGCTTTCACAATGTTTGTGAGTCATTACTGCTTCTATAATTCATCCCTCACTTTAAGTTCTTATCTTCCCCTCTCCTAGACCCCTATCATGTGCTACATACATATACCCACAAATCTAGATTCTACATAAGAAAAAATGTAGTTTGTCTTGATGAATCTGGTTTATTTTCCTTAATATAATGATCAATATTTCTATCTATTTTCTGGAAAACTCATGAATCCATCCTTTACAGCTGATCATGTATAAACTTTACTATGCTGTACATATATATACATATATTGTATATGTTTATACACACACATATATACACATATTTACATATACATGTATATACATACACATGTATATGTACACACACATATATACATATATATATATAAGCTTTACTTTGATATATATATGTATATATACACCCAAACACACATATATATGTACACACACACACACTATATATATATATATAATCACAGTTTTAAATTTAACATTTATTTATTTTTATCTTGTGGGTAAGTATTCACGTGTGAGATCAGAGGACAACTTGAGGGAATTTGCTCTCCTCTGTCACCATGTGGTCCCTAAGGATTATTCTCAGGTCACCAGGCTTTGTAACAAGCACCTTTACCCCCGGAACCATCTCCATAGCCTCATATTTATTTATTCATCTGTTGATGGTCATCCAGGCTGGTTATGTTTCATGGCTATTGTGAATAGTGCATCAGTAAACAGATTATCTGAACAGCATGGACTCATTGATCTCTCTATTTCTTGACTGTGTTTACAATGGGTTCTGCTCCTTCAAGCTCCTGCTGCTGTGACTCCCCCCACTATAATGGACTGTCACCTGAATTCTGAGCCAGAATCAACCCTTCCTCTCCTGAGTTGCTCTTGTATGAGTATTTATCACAGTGACAGGAAAAACATCTAAGACAGAAAGATAGGTCCCAAACCCAATTGGACAATCATGTTCTGCAGCTCCCCTTTAGCATCAAAGTCTCTTGATGGCATTGCCTTGGCTCTAAAGAGCTTTGGGATACCCTGCTCCTCTATTTCATCTGTCTGTAGCATGTCTGTCCTCTCTCTTGTGCCAGCTACACTCTAACTTGGAACTTTTCTCAGCCAATGCCCCATAGTCTTGTCATCTCTAAAATCCTGGGGCTCCATTTTGACTTAGCTTTCAGTCTCACATCTTCATTCATGGCCTATTCATGGGGAATTCCATCCCATCACAGACTGTCCAGCATCAACTACTTACTAGAACCTTGCTGGAAATCCCCCATGATCTCATAATTCTTGTGTTTTGCATGCTTATAAGATCATGTAATCTAGCTTCCATCTACCACAGCTGGAGACCTCCTGTGACTTTGTAGCTGAAACTGGGTGATCACTTTCCTAGGTAGTGGCTTCCAAGCAGGGGAGCCCTTAAGCAGTGTTCTCCATTCAGGCCCCTACAGTTCAATTGACTTGACAGTTTTTCAAGCTGGAGCCTTTGGTAGGCAGGGTCTTGTACCCAGGACACCTTTGAAATTGCCCCATAGTGCAGAGAAAAGTTTGCCTTTAATAAACTCACTCTCTTGAAGAGTTATAGCTGTTCTCTCTGCAACAGGTTCATCTGCAGCAGTTTCTATTTGCTCATGCTCCTTCCCTTGCCAAGCTACACAGTTGTCTAACTCATTGGAGAGCTCAGTAAAAGGCTTGAGCAAGAACCACACCCAGCCTGGACATTATACTATTGTGAAACATGCTTCAACCAATCTTACTTCTTTACTTTTGAATTCAGCCCTCCTAATATTGTGAGTATATGGGCAGAGCAGAGCCAGACTGTTGTCAATACAGTAATGCAAAGCCTCTCGACCACCTCCCAGTACCATCTCCATTCTCCACTGGGAAGTCCAGTTAGCCTCTGCTGTCTGCATTTCTAGTACCATTTCTCTCTTTGTGGGCCCATTAAGTTCTGCTTTTAGCACTCTAAAGATCCTCGAGACTCCAGCTCCCAACTCTTCCAAATTCTTCCTACAAACCAATCCTAAGGACCTATATAATCTTCTTAGTCATCTAGTCACAGCAATCAGTACTTTCTGAATTAGTTATTTTCTCATTGCCATGGTGAGTACCCAGCAAGAAGCAACTTAAACAAGAGGGTTTATTTCAGCTCTCAGTGTGAGGACAAGTCTGGGATAGCAGGATGGAAACAAGCACATGTGTCTATAGTCAGGAAGCAGAGGAGAGTGGATTCTGGTACCCAACAGAATCCCCCATTTTCTCTTTTTTATTCGGCCTGAGACTCCAGTTCATCAGACAGTACCACACACATTCATGCCCTCCTAGGCAAATACAGTCTTTCTGGTAACTTCCTCAAAGACTTATAATGTCTCTCAAATTCAGTTAAGTTTTCATGAACATTCAGCCATGAATGTTGATCTGATCATCACGCTGATAACATTAGAAGCTACAATTCAGTGCTTTATACAGAATCTTCAAAGAGCTGCCTTTTTCTTCCATCATGGAAGCACACAGCAACAAGATGCCTTCTGAGTGCTGATTAAGAAGGGCTTTATTTTTATCTTGGGGGTGACTACACATGTGTGCAGATCAGAGGACAACTTGTGGGAATCCGTTCTCTCCTTCCACCATGTGAGTTCTGTGGATTACACACAGGTTGTTCACCAAACAGGTCTGACAGTGCATTGAACTTAGGCTTCCCTGCCTCCGTAACAATGAGAGATGCTTTGTGTTGCTTGGAAGATGCCTAGTCAGTGGTAATTTGTTGTCGTAACCCTAAAGAGCCAGAGACAAATCTAATTACAGTTTATCTCTGTTATCCAAAATCAAGCTTCCTTTTTATTTTTCTAAAAAACCTCCAAACCTCCAATCTTCTGAACCTTCATATTTACCTTATGTATTTACCTTGCTGTAGGTTTTTCCATTTCTTGGAAAAAAAAAAAAAAAACCTTCAAATTTTCTCCCGTCTCCCCCCAGCTGCTGGAGAGATAAGCCACTGAACACAAGGCAATATTTGGAAGTCTGATCTTGTTGCCCATTGTAAGAGCTACTTTGTGTATTTAGGATTCACATCAGTGAACCCACTCAACTTGCTTCTTCCAAGTCTGGAAGGAATAAGCTTTGTGCATATGGAGTGGCAACAGAGCCACCTATAACTGTAGCATTTGTCACTGTCTACACCTGTGCTAAAATATTAACAGGAAAGTTACATTCTTATCACACATAGTTTATTTTCCTACTCATGTTTGTTTCTTTCTTAACAAGGTGAGAGAGTGTTTGCAAAGAGGAAAGATTCCATCTTAGCTGGTAACATAGTTTCTTGCACTAGTTGTTACTAATTTCAACATGTGAAACACCCAGATGCTCAGAGGTGCAGATACGGGATAGATGACAACCTGAGATGAAGGCAAAACACCTCGTGTTATCTGACAGTCTTATTAGGATGTGTCATTCTGTGCTGCATCTGGCATCTGGATTAGTTTTGGTAGCTGCATCTTAACCAATGGAATCCAGCAGAAGGACCTACTTGGGGTCATAGGATCAAAGGTGAAGGGGCACCCACTGTTAACCTCTGCCTTCCTGAACTATGATATAATCATCTTCTTTGCTTTGATGCTGACATGTTGTAAGGAAGCTCAATGAGTCCACTGAGTTTTAACTTACGGAGTTTAGAGGTAGAACCATCTAAAGAAGAACTATCTTTTCTTATTAATTCCTGAGAATTTCATAACATTTAAAACATTTAGTTTGATCTTGTGCATCCCCACTCCTAACTCCTCCCAGAAATAAACATGAAGCTTGACCTTGAGATAATGGTGCCAGACCAAGAGTCTCCTTAAGACTGGGGGTGGGGGGGCACGGTGTAAAATGAGAAACTTCATCACTTGGCAAATAAAAAGCACTCAGGACTCAGCAGGCTGTAGGATGAACAGAGGGAGAGAATGGGCAGAGAAGAATGTATTCTCTCTGGATTAGAGATGGGTTTTGGACCAAGTGGCATACCATTAGTATTTACTTGAAAGAATTTATTTATCAAAGTTATAGAGATAGTTATTTTGACCTCTTATGAATATTTTTGTTATTAAAATTATTTCATTTGAGGTTAGATCTGGGTTAGGATTCTGTTGGCTGCCTCCAGGGATCTGTGGTATCTATTTTAAAATCCTGAGGGATGATTTGGAAGCAAGGAAAATAAGAAAATTTGGGCAAGGAAGCAAGGAGAGCAAGACAATCATGCTTATTAGCTGTTTTAAACCAAAATATTAAAACTTTATTAGAAAATCAGTTCACATCATTTAACTTCTGATTTTTCCTCAAGCAAGGCTCTCTAAAAGCTAAAGTAAAGGTTAAATGGTATAGAGTCTTGAATGCAAACACAAATAATTTCATTATCCCCAAATGAACTGTTTCCAGGATTGTCAACTAAATATCCATTTTCGTGTGTAACTACAGAAGAGACATTATTTTATCTTCTTCTTGCCTATGAAGTTTCTCCATGCTAAACCCCTAGACCATACTGATGGTTATTTAGAACACACACACACACACACACATACACACACACTAATGCACTCACACATGCATAAACATAGTAAGAGACACAGAGACAGAAGAGACAGAGTCCTCTTTTCATATTATGTTTTTTAACTAAATTTTTGAAAGTTTCATACGTTTTACAATGTATCTCGGTCATATCTGTTCCCTCAGCGCCCACTTCAACACCTCTCACATTTCTCTCTCAGGTTCATGCTTTTTTGTTGTTTGTTTTATAACCCACTGAGTTCAGTCATTGCTGCCCTTGTGTACATTTACATAGTTATCCCACCAGGGTATGAACAACCTATCACTGTCTAGTCAACTCAATGTCAAGTGACTCTCCCTCCCTCAGCAGACTTCCCTTAGCTCCTCAGTCAGGGTAGAACATTGGGAGGCCTTCCCCCATGCCGGAAGCTTTGGTGCTCTTGGTTTATGGAGGTCTTGCATTAGTAATCCAGGTGGTGTGAGTTCAAGTATCTCACAGTCATGTCATATTCAGAGGCTAGCCTTTCTCTGGATGCTTTTCAAGGGCTTTGCATTCTTCCCTCCCCCCTCCTTCTGTAATGATCCCTGAGCCTCTAAGGTAAAGAGTGATCTGTATGTTTATTCTCAGCCTTTCAAACAGTGTCTTTGCATGAACCACATTCTGAATCTTTTGCCTGTTCTTGGGACTCTTCCCCAAATTAGGTTGGCTAGTTCACCCTCCATATAAGGGCTTTTGCTTTGTCTTATTGAGTCTTGTTTTGTTGTGTTTGACTGCTGCTCCTGTTACTTTTTGAAGGTAAGTGGAGGGAGAGTGGATTTGGGTGAGAGGGAATGTGGCAGGGTAGCTGGGAGGAGTGGAGAGAGGGGAACCTGTGGAATGGTTGTAGTATATGAAAGAAGAACCTATTTTCAATTAAAACAAAATTAGAAGAATAACAGCCCAAGACAAAGCACAAGAATCAGAGACCTACCTGTTCACACACTCAGAAATTCCATAAATACACTAAGCTAGAAGTCAAACTATTTGCAAAGGACCGGGTGCAGGTCGATGCAGGTCCTGCATATGCTACTCCAGCCTCTTTGAATTCATCTGAGCTTTGCTTAGTTAATTTAGAGGGCCTTGTTTTCTTGTTCTCCATTCCTTCTGGTTTTTACACTCTGCCTCCTATTCTGTGGGGTTCCCTAAGCTCTGACTGAAGAAATTTGATGACGATGTTCCATTTAGGGCTGAGTGTTGTAAGGTCTCTCACTCTCTGCATGTTTTCTGGCTTGTGGTTCTCTATATTTGTTTCCATTTGCTGCAGGAGGAAGCATCACTGATGATAGCTAAAGAAGGCACTGATAATATTATAGCAGAATATCAATAGGAGTCTTTTATCACTGCAATTTTTCTTTTTTTCTTTTTAGACCAATATTATTTGGTGTTTATCCTAGGCCACTGGACTCTCTAGTCTCTGGTTCTTGGCTACCCTAGCTGTGTTGAGTACAGGTTCCATCTCGTGGAGGGGGTTTTAAGTCAAATCAGTTATTGGTTGATTACTCACTCCCACAAGCCTTCTTGTATCATTTCTCTAGCAAATCTTGTAGGCATTACACAATTGTAGAACAAAGAGTTTGTGGCTGACTTGGCATTTATGTTTCTCTTATGGTAGCATGTAGAGTGCATTCCTGAACAAAAAATAGTGAAATGTAAAGCTCTATGTAGGACCAGCTAGACTTCTCTATCTTCAATGAGTTGTGTAAATATTGTTTTTAACAATGAAGTTTTGCCATCAAGGAGTCCAGACTTGTAAAATAAAATAAAAATTAATAAAACAAAACCATTTATAACAGGATACAGACATTTAGACATTTCTAAAACTTGAGAGGTAATTTGCGAAGTAAATACTGGGTGACATCGTTGCTCCCATGAATTACTGAGTGACTAGTGACACTAGCTCACAATGGAGTGTTTCCATTGTTGAAGCAGATGGGGTCTGGAGGAAAACAAGCCTGCATCACTGTCTGCATGATTGCTGCTGATTTCTCAGGATCAAAGCCTCGTTCTCGTCTGACTTAGGGAATGATCACAATTGCTTTACTTGTTTGCAATTGCTTCATTTATTGTTTCCAGCCTCACTGGACCATTCTCAGCAAAGCACACTCATCTATCAAAAAAGAAATCCCACCCTCATTCATAATTTGCCTTATTGATTGCTTTGCTTAATTAAATCAGCCCAGAAGAGCCTTGCTTTTCTACTCTGTCAGTCTTCTCCAGCGTTGCCTCTGCTCCATCACTACAGGTAAAGAACTTTGGTCAGGGGTCCACTATGTCTCTTATGTTCTCTGGCTCCATGAACTTCTCTGACTGTATATGTCTCTATACCTTTCAGAGGGAATGACAGATATACTTACCTTTCCTTCTGGAACTTTCTACCCATTGTTAAAACACAAATAGTTTGGGGTTCTCATTTTACTGAGCCACCTTTTAAAGCTCTTTTTAATTTTCCTTAAATGTGGAAATTCTGTAGTCCTGGATCACTTTTCCTGTTAGCGTTCTATCAGCAGACAATCTCAGGCAGCCTGATGATTCCTGTTAAATTGATATTTGATGATCAAAACTTTCTATCTTATCACCACTTCTGTTATCTCCAGATTGATATAGTCTGGCACCCACATGCCATGTCTATTTAGATACTTTAAAGGCATGTCAGAACACACCTGCTTATGATAGATCACCTGTTCTTCCTCAGTCTTTCCATCACTGGTTAATCACACAGCTTTTAAATCATGGTTTGTCTTTTTGTTTTTGTTTTTGTTTTTTTTTATCTCAGAGGTAGGATATTTCCATTATTTTTCTTTTGTTCCTTCATCCATTTAAGTCCTGGCAACTGCTTTTTTCTCCTTTAGTCTTTCACAATCACATTTATTAAGGACTAGATTATGTCCCCTTAAACATAGGTATGTTGAAGTAACATCTTCTACTAAGTCAAATTATGACCATATTTACAAATGAATCTCTACCAATATGGTCATTCTAGTATAGGGTCATTACTGAGGGCCATAGTTCCATAGGTCTGTTCTTTCTTATATAAGGGGAAACATTGGAGACAGATATACACATGGAGAATTCCACACAAAGATAAAGGTAAAAATGGACATACACAGGAGCCAAGGAGACCAAAGATGAAGATTTTTACCTACTGGTAACCTGAGCTTGGACAGAGATGTGGAAGAGACTCTTCCTTATAGTCTGGAAACAAATCACCACCTTGGTACCTTGATATTTGCCTTCCCTTCTGGCCATCAGGACTGTGAGACACTTCATCCCTCTTACATGTATGTTAGCTGAATTCTTTTAAAATCTTCTATCTGGATCTACCCATGGCCTATTCCTATTCTACTCTCTCTATTCTCTCTATAGTAACTATTTAAAAAGCCACCTCCAATCAGTCCACTTCTTAAGTAGGTATCTTCTCATCTTGTGTCAAATAAAGTTCAAGCTGACCGTAGAGACTTGAGAAATTTCCCATTATTTGTTCCACCTGAATTCTGGACATCGTCTCATTCTCCTTAACTCACTGGTCAACTACTTCCATCTCCCACTGCTTTTTATATACTACTGAGTCACTTCTTAGTTCAACATCTCTTGGCAAGCCTTCACCACACAGCTCCTTATTCTCATGGTTGAGTCTCCTGCTTCAATGTTGGAATCCATTATCAGAGGCTCATCTGTTCCCTATCTCAGCATGTCATCTTTATCTCCATCTGAATCTTACTCCAAATGTTTGCTGATTTAACTAAGTTTTAAGTTTAAGTGTCTATTTAATGCCCGTCTCTCTAAAACATCAGAAGTCTCAGAGTAAAAGTGTTTGCCTTCATGTCTTTAGTACATATGCAATGTTTGACACAGTAGTTAGGACCACAGCAGTTACTTGCTGAATACTTTGTTGACAAATAAATACATGGTCACTAGTGGCATTTTTTCAAACCAAGTAAAATGGCCTGTGCTTCATCTATTGTGCATGTGGTTTTTTGAGTTTCTTCTATAGACCTGGTACTGTGTCAGGTGCAAGCATGAACAGGACAGAGCAAGTCCCAAGTAGAAAAGGCAAGAAAAACAAAGGTCCTTAGAAATCAATGTCCTAGTATGTCTGAGGAGTGGCACTCTGGCCACTGATACGGGGAAAGAGGAAAGCTTTTGAAATACAGAGAATTGGCAAATTGGCAAACCCAGCTATTTCCTCTGTGGGTAAGCAAGGCTGGAAGCACACAGAGCAGATAAAGCTATTTCTTCAGGGAAGAAGAAATGCTGAGTGAGGACTTGCACATTTATCAGCTCACAACATTAGAGACATGGTGGGATTCTAGGGAATTTTCAAAACAGAGTCCAGAGAAAACATATATGAACTGAATTTGAGTGATATTAATAGAAAAAGAGCAATCCTGTATGATTCCAAGGTTCTTGACCCAAGCCACTTAATGAATGAAGCTGTCACTTGCTGAGATGGAGCTGCCTAAGGGGAGAAACACTGTCCCAGGAAATGATCTTGATTTGGCTTTGGCCTTGTTACATTAGAAATGTCTATTAGCTCCTGTGTGGAAATGCCACACAGGCAGTCAGCTATGCAGGGTAAAGTTCAGCACAGGGGTCATTCACAGTAATGAGTGAATTCCCAGCTGTGGAATATTACTGCTAGACTCATTCTTCAGATACCATAGTGTAGCCTACTACCACCCCTGTCTGTAAGAATGCTGCCAACTAAGTAAATGAGCAATCAAATTCAGGGACAACTTAGTCTCAGTGATTTTATTGACACCCTGTGCAATGATGTCCATTAATTAATGAGTTAAAGTATATTAATTAAGTTCATTCATTAAAATGGGACAAAAATGTCTCTATATTTCTACAACAGCTTTCCATTATATGGGAAGAATACATTTTTTTCAAGATGCTTATTGAAATTTTTTTTTTTTTAGTCACTAGACATTTAGAAACTGTATTACTTCTTAACCACTGACTGTACCCAAGTTATACAATAAAAAATAATACACACTCTCCAGACTTAAAGAACTTAAAATCCTTGAAGAAACAGGGAATTGGATTGTAGTGTACAGTAGTTGAGAAGAACACCATAATGAATTTTTCTAATGTTATAGGGAGAAAATAGATTCATGTTGTCAAATTATATTCACCCACAGATCATCAACCATCCCTTCTTACATACATACAGCTACAAGGTAAAAAGCAGTGTGTAGATGATTTATGCAAAACAAATCTCAACTTTGACTTCTAATTTTCTTTTTAGATCAAAACTCCTGCCTATGTTGATCTGACCAAGCGTGGTGCTCTCCTAAGACAGATACCCTTTGAAAGTATTTTGGTACCTCTGTGAACCTGAGTAGAAAATAAAGTGGGTTCTAAATTGCTCTGAGATATTTTGGAAAATAAAGAATTTATTTTACTTTTTATTATGCTCTTGTCTGTGAGTGCGTATGTTCATGTATTAGTGCATGTGTCTAAGTTGTGCATGAGGGAATCTGATCTCCAGAAGCTGGAGTTGTGAGCAGCCAGACATAGGTGCTGGCAACCAAATTTAGGTCCTCAGCAAGACAGCACATGTACAAAGCATAGCCATTTCTCTGCCTCCTCTTTGTAGGCATTTTAATGGGTAATTAATTGCTATATGAGAATTTTGCAATATTACGCTGTGCTACTCTGACTTTTCCTGAGTGGTCTTGGAGAAGGTTCATCCCCAAGGACCATCTTCACTCAGTGTCTGAGAAATAGAAAGGATAGTTTGCAATACTGTGTCAGTGAGCTGTAGGATAGTCAACTCCTGTGGGTGTTTTAGATGCTGTGGTGGCTTGGCTGAGGCTGTGCATCTTTACTACATTCATTCAGATCCTCTTCCTACGGGCTGTACTGGTTCACTGATCTGACAAATGAATAGATGAATGAATGAATGAATGAATGAATCTTGAGTGATTTTTTGAAATTGCAATAGGTTCACTCTTCCTTTCTTGTAAGCATTGCTTTTTTATGACTTAGTCTCCCAGATCTCTTTAGGTTGGACTGCTTCTAAGAAATTTGCTGGTAATAATTTAACTTCAATAAAACAAAGCCATGCAAGCTGTCTATTTTTCCTAATTTCAATTCTTAAAAACCAATTTCTACTTACATAAAATAGTAAAAAGTTTTTAAATAATATATTCCTAAAATGTTTTTCAAAATCTAGTTGATGCGTTTGAAGTGAGAGTGGAGCAATGGCTTGATTTTATGGGTTGAGTGCCTGCGGCTGTGCATGGTGAGAAACTTGAGGGTCAACCTTGCATCTCGTGAGTCTGGCTGCTATGTATGTGTCTCCATTACATATTCATATTCACCTTAGTTTGACCAAGAGGGAAAGTGAGGGTCATAGTGGCCATACTCTAGGACTTAATTTACATGAGTAGTAAATGAAATAATGGGAAACTAGGGGTTTTAAGTGATTCTTGTTATTCTTCAACGCCATACTGCATCATGATCATCATGTATCATGGAATAGATTGATGTTCGTTTATCTTTTAGTGATTTGTGCCTTTGCTACAGACACTGAAAGAACACACACAAAAAAGTAGACTTCTATACTGCAGGGTAGAAACGAGAGCCCACAGTCCCTAACTTCCCTAAGTAGTTCAACCTTGGCACTTGAGACCCTATTCACCTGGATCCTACTGCCATCCAGGGACAATTCTATCATTCAAATTCTATTTTTACTGTATCATTGGCTTATACCCATTAGAAGCCTGGAGCTTTCTAAGTTGTGGCAATCAAGATGTTGTCAATGGTACTGCAATGTCTTCTGGGCCAAGGTCTCCCCTGCTTTGAAACGTGACTGAAGTCCTCTGTAACCAGGAATGCCTGGAGATATTTTCCTCTTGAAATATTTGCCCAGGGTCTAACCATGGAAGATATTTAGCAAATGTCTGCTGACTGGGTGCTCTCTATGGAGATGAGTAAAATTTCCCCATTCTTCATAGCTATACTATTTATTCCTCCAGAGGGCTGAAACTCATCAGAATATCAGAAGATAATTTAGTACCAGCTAAAGGCCACTTCCTTCAGAGTGCCTTTTTTCCCCTGCCCTTTAAAAAAATTGAATTGGTGTCTTTTTCCCTTAGTTCCTCAGGGTCCCCCGTCTATAATCTAGTCTTCTGTGAATAAATTTTGGTGTGCTCCAAACTCATGATCACCTTAGAATTCCGTGTTCCTTGGTAAATCAATCCATTCTTCTTCAGTGTGAAGAACTATCTGATAAGGTTTTCAGTCTGGTCCTTTGCCCCCACTCGTTGTTGTGACCTGATGTCCAGCTGGCCTCATTGTCGCACTTGTTTTCCTCTGTATATTTTATCATCTCTGACAACTTCAGTCCACTATGCTCCAAGTTGAAGAATGGTATGAGTTTGATATGTCCATAATTTAGATAATCCCAGCATGTAGGACAGGGTTATTACCAGCATATGAGATTAATCAGATGCCTTCATGTTTGAATAACCATCATAGGCTGAGCATCTTGGTGTCAGAATTCTCAAGTATAGCACCTGCACCTTGGGTACTCACATGCTCTTTGTTCTGAAGGATGGTGACTGCTGTAGCATGAAATTCTCTGACTTCAGGACCCACTAGCCTACTACAGAGCAGAACAAGGTCTAATGTCCTGGCTGTAATCTGTAGCCAATAGTGTATGGAACCTGACGGATGAAATCCCCAGCTTTTCCATCCTTGGAAATGACATCACGTCTTATGACCTCCAGGAGTCCTTAGTGTAGCTAAGACCTGCTAATGAACGTACCTGTGTGGTCTTCTCCCATTCTTGTCACTTTCTTACTTCCTGGTAGTTTGACAGGGCTGACCTAACAAGGTACCACAAGCTGGGAGATTCAACCAACAGAAAAGAATTATTTTATAATCCAAGGGTTAATTCCTTCTGAAACTGCTGTTCTTGGCAAATGGATGACATCTTCTGAATACTTGCTTGACTCCTAATAAATGTCCTCCTCTTTTTATTAACTCTAGGCTACACAGACCAGCCTCATAACCCTGTCACAATCACCCATCAAAAGACCCCATCTCTAGGTAGATACAGTGGCATTCTGAGGCACTAAGATATGAATTTGGGGGAAGACACAGTCCAACTTCTGATACTCACTTAGCTGTTTTCTGCATCCATCTCTTAAATTAGTTTCTTATCCTCAGCTCTTTGTCCCTGTGCTCCAGAGGGCCTGATGCAAGATGGCTTTGCTTTGGTTTACTTTCTTCCCTTAAAAAAAGTACATTGTCCAGTTGGCTCTTCTTCCAAAGTTTATTATCCCTGTCATACATATAAAGAAGCAGAGACCTGAGAGATATTTTTTTCTGCAGTGGTGGGGATAGAAGCCAGGCTCTTGGGCATGCTAAGAAAGAACTATACCCTAGCTTGCAATTGTTAAAGAGAAGACATAGAGCGGTTGCTGTAACACAGAGCCTTGAGGGCTGAAGATGGCATTTTCTTGTTCTGTCTTCCTGGTTCTGCTTTGTGTTCCCTGGAATCTCATGTGACTCCCTGAAAAACCCAGGAATCCACACAAGAGTCTCTATCCTCCTCAGATGAACTTGGTATACTCAGGTATCAACTCAAACAGCAGTTTCAGCTCCCTGGATCTCTAAGAAGGGAGACAAGGGAAGGCTTGCAATACCATGCTCCTGCATGACAGCCCCACTCAAACACTGGCTAGAAGCAGACACCAAGGGCTGCATCAGCCTGACCCAAGGGACATGTGGGATGAATAAATTACTGTCCTCAATGAGCCCCTTTGTAGAAAAGGCCACACAGACATTAGTGTAGTGAGCAACTGTGTTTCCAGTGCAGAAAGACAGTTCTCCTTTGTGGGGCCTTGGAGCTGCTAATTAACAGCTAATGTTTTCTTTTCAGGCAAGGCTGCATGAAATATTAGGATTTCCCAGATCATTAATGTATTTGGATTTTATTCCCGTTCTCCTTGATAGACTTTATGTCTACTCTTCATGATATTTCATGATAGCAACAATTAAATAACAAATGAGCATAAGAAGAATATAAGAACATTAATATCCGTAAAAAGGCTTTTGAGATTTTAGAATCTGTGATTTATAAGCAACTTATTATTTTATATAGAAAACCAGAATATTGATGAGTAAGTTGGAGAAACTGCTTGGGGGTTTCTTAAAGGACTCAATGTGTCACATGGCTATGGAGGTCATATGAGATTTCCCCAAAGAGAAGTGTTTCCATGATTCAGCTGACAGTCCTCACGTCAGCTGTCCCCTATGCCTGCAGTGGTGGCTTTTACAGAGCATACATGGATGCCATGGAGGACAGACAGGATCAGGGAGGGAAGGTGGAGTAACCGTTCGTCATGTAGCACAAAAAAACCACACTCTTCTTGAGGTCAATGAAGGAGAATAACTATTCTGTCACAGTGCCAAGAGGGAGAAGAGCAGTATAAGAAACACATTCCAGCTATTTATGCAATTTTAAACATTCCAACGCTGAACCTATAAATTAATAAGAAGGTGAAGATAATTTAATAGTGTGTTTCATGTTCCTAAAACATTCAAAATATATGACCTTCCTGTTCGTAATCAATTTAACAATGGGATATTTAACATATTCTTTTTTTCACTAGGGATTTAAAATATAGTGTTTATTTTATACATAATAGCATAGATAGATTAAAACTAGCCACATTCAAGTGCTAAGGAGTAGCCTGTGGCTGCTGGAGACTGGGTTGAAGTGCACATCACTAATGTGCTGTTTGGAATGACTTCTCTCATATGTGAGAGCGGTAGCACTTCCTAAAGACTTCAAGCAAAATTTTGCAGGTCATAGAAGAATGCCAGGTCATTCTACTTGGCAAGAGGTAGCTGAAAGCTTAGCTCCAGTGTGTAGGTACTAGGGGGCTGGCTTTGAAGAAGTGCAAGGAGTCTGTATGTTTGTATTGTACTTCTCTAAAGCCCCTGTTGCATCTATGTTTGCATTAAAAACTCTAAGTCTTACATGCTCCTTGATGACATCACCCAGCTTATCATTTTTCATTTCTAACTCCCTAAGCTTGGTGTAAAAGATGAACTGAAGGTTAGATCTACTCACAGAGAGCTGATGTAGGCATCTTCTCATTAAGCATGGCAGTGTCAAGGTGGGGGTCCTTTCTCATTAGAGCTATGATGGACAATCCAAAAAGAGAGGTGAAACTAAGACTCATGTGGTGTGGACTAGTGGATTGCTCAGAACTGAAAAAGATAATTATGGTGGCTTCCTTCTATCCCATCTGTCAAGAACAGAATCAGCAGATTTGTCCTCAAAGCACTAACTAGAGCTGGCACACACACAGAGAGAAACTGTTTAGGGAATTTTGAAACCACAATCTTTATTCTGGGCTGTTACTCTTCCCTGTAGTGGAAGATACATGAATAGAACACAAAGTCCTCTTTTTCATCAAACTTACAGAGGACATCTGAAAACAAATGCATTTTATATGTAATTATACTCATATTAATATGGATATGGATGTAGATATGGATTTCATAAGAAGTATATAGGAAGACAAATTCACAGGAAGATGGGGATTGGAGAAAAACCTTTAGCTTTACGGGCAGGGAGCATCTTGGAGAAAGTGACCTTTGGATGGAGATGAAAATAAAGATGAGTTTAGGTCCAGGTGGGAGTGGGAAAGGGAGGGGGCAGGATGGTGACAGGAGCCACAGGGCACCATGAAGTGCTGGACTGAAGCAAAAGGTAGCAGCTTACCTTGATTTATTTCCACTGTGTGGGATAGTAATTCTATGCAGTATTATTTTGACAAGCCCAATATGGCTTCTATGAGGAGACACAGACACCTGAAACTAGTTCTTCAGGCTTTGAGCATCTGGGGAAAAGAAAATGTTGATGATAAGGATAGAGATACAGGAAAGAGCTGAGAGACCAAGGATCATATGGCAAAGGTACCAGGCATGAAGGAAAGAGTGCAGATTTCCAAGTGATAAAGTCAGATTAAGGCCTTCATCTTTTCTTTGCCAGCAGAGTAGTCAGGTGACTCAACCAAAGTCAGTGGCATTCATTTGTTGCTTCAGCTAAAGCCAGGAACAGTGGCTGCCTTTTATAAAGGTCTGAGTTGTCTGTCACCATTTTAACTTGGATGGCTGCAAAATGAAGCATGGGGCATTTAAACCAGCTACTCTGCCATTCTTTCCTGATTGTGTGGATTGAATATGTAATCTGTGCTTTCTCAGGAGAAGTTTCTTCAGGTACACAAAGGTAACCTGAAGGTGGGGCTATAGGCCATCATCTGGCCCAGAGCTGTCAAATAGTCTCCATCCTTTTGTATATTACTGTATCTCTGAGGCTACTTTGGGCCCCTTTCACCCAGAATTTTGTTCCAAGCCCCAAGGCCCAGCTAAGTAGCAGTGTTACCTTTTACCATATTCCTGTTGCAAACTTCAGAGGAAGAGGTGAATACAGCCATAGGAATCACAAGAAACAGCTCAGATCGTGGACTAGATATGGGTTCTCTAACAATCCCCAGCTATGCAATTCCACCAAGCCACCAAGCTACTCTGTGCATTTGACTCTTCATACCAAGGGAGAATCACAATTACAACAGCACATAGGGAGCTGATATTGTTTTGAGACAAGGTCTTGCAGCTCAGGGTAGCCTTGAACTTAGGATCCTTCTGATACATTCTTTGGAGTGCTGTAAGTATAGGTATATTGCACAATACCCAGCGCACATAAGAGGTTTTGTTTTGTCTTGTTTTTTAGAACACAAAAGCTTTACTTATCTGCACTTTCTTTTTATGTACTTTTAGTTAGTTATGGTCAAGAATAGTTGGAAAATACAGAGCAATATGGTAAAATATTTAGAGAAAGACACCCAAGGGTGGAAGGAGGGAGGAGGGAGGGAGAGAGAAAACATGAGAGAGAGAGAGTAAGGGAGAAGAAAAGAGGGTGAGTGAGATTTGGGTTAGATCATCTTAATTGCAATTTTATTTTATAATTGTTTGCCTTTAATGTTAGTTGGTGATCTCTGTGGTAGTTTGAAATGCAAATTATCTCTGATAGACTCACATATTGAAACATATAGTCTCCAGTCGGTGGTACTGTTTGGGAAGGCAATATAATTAGTAGGAAGTAGAGACTTGCTAGAGGAATTATGTCACTGGGGATGGACATGGAGATCTTTAGTCTTGCCCTACTTCCTATTCTTTCTGCTTCATATGTATGTGAAAAAAATGTAGTCAGCCAGCTTCCTGCCACGATGCCATGCCTTCTTCAACATAGTGGCACGTAAATTCTTCTGGAAAGGCAAACCAAAATAAAACTCTATGTTCTTTAAGTTTCTCTTGGTCATGGTGTTCAATTATAGCTACAGAAAGTAACTAATACAATCTCTTCCCATGCTGTAGGAGTCTTGGAATGCACCTCTCACAGATAAGAACAGACTGCTGTCTTGTACAGGATGTTGGCAAGAAGCGAATACACTCTTGATAGCTGATGCTTGGTGGAGGGGTGGGTGGTGATTGTCACAAAGCAGAGGTTACGTGAGACATCTCGAGCCATCTGAGAAATGAGAAATGCAAATTAGAACTATTTTGAGGTTCCACTCATCCCAGTCAAAAGAGCATCAAGCAAACAAATGACAACAAATGCTGGCAAAGATGTGAGAAGAGAAAAACATGTATCCACTGTGGGTTGGGGTGTGTGTGTCAGCTAGTGGACCCACTGTGAAAATCAGCAGGGAAGCTTCTCAAAACACTAAAAACAGAACTACCATATGACCTATCTATGCCATTCCCAAGCAGAGGTACCCAGAGGACTCATCTGCATATTCATATTTATAAGGGCTTTATCCACGATAATTAGGGAGTAGAATCGGCCTAGCTGTCCATCAACAGAGGAATGGATAATGAAAGTATATACTCACAATGGAATTTTATTCAGCTGATAAAATGAAATTGTGAGACTCTCAGAAAAATATATGGAAATGAAAAATATTTTGAGCACAGTAACCCAGCCATAGAAAGACATATGTTCTTTGTATGTTCTTTGTCATCTGTAGATTCTTGCTTTTAACATTAAATACACGTGTCCAGGTTGGAGAATATATGGGTAAAGGCCAGGAAACTAGAAAGGAGCCCACACGACTGGGAAGATAATGGAACTCAGAGAGAGAGAGAGAGAGAGAGAGAACAGTAGAACAACATGGAAAGTGAAATGCTGAGGGAACATGACAGAAAAGTGAAGTGAGGAACAGGAAGGTAAGGGGAGATAAGAGGAGGTAAGGGAGACAGAACTAACCAATACGGGACATTTAGAAAGTCACATATGGAAAACAATTACTTTTAAAGCTAATTTAAAAATCGACTTCTGAACAAGAGGAAGAAAGAAAGGGAGGAAGGAAAGAAGGAAGGAAGGAAGAGCTTGGATTTAATAGTAACATCCAAAATCCAGGGTGCATAGACATTAGAAAATTCATCAGAGCTGCTCCATCACCTCATTCATACTAGGGTATGGATGACAATGAGATAGTTGCCATCAAATCACTTAGAAAGTCTGAGACATTCATTTTTGAATTACCATTATAAATTAAATTATTGGAATATTAGTTAAAGAAGAGGCCCAAAGAAATGACAGTTGAGCACACAAGGAAAGTGTGGGGGATAGAAGAAGAGACATTTGATTTTAAGCTCTAATTTCTACTTTTGGCATGTCATTGCACTAGTTCCCATGCCTCCAGCATGAACTTTACCCTAGCATCACTGCTGTAGTCTACTGCTGATTAGCTGAAAGACTCACAGCTTACTGACAGGTAAAGTGACTCACCCAGGGTCATCCAGGAAGTGGGTGGAAGGAGCAGGGCTTAAATTCAGCTGCAGAGGTCAAGTCCTTTGCTTTACTCATGCTGATTCTCAGTAGAGCTCTGAGACTGGAATTTTTCTGTGTTTCTTTTTGCTCCTTCCGTAACCACCTCCACCATTACTGAGTATGAGTTACTAAAATTCTGTAGGCAATACTGCTGAATTCTATACCACCATGATCCATGTCTAAGTTTGTTTATATTGTCTACTTAATACAACCTAGGAGGGGAGAAACTCAACTGAAAACTTGCCTCTATCAGATTGTCTCCTGTGTACATGCCTGTAAGTGATTATCTTAATGGTTAATTAATGCAGCAGTGCCCAGCGCCATCCATAGGCAAGGGATCTTGGACTATGTTAGAATACTAGATGAAGGATCCAGACAATGAACTTTCTTACACTATTTCAGTTCCAATTCCTTCCTGTCTTCCCTCAGTGATGGACTGTGACCTGGAAGTCTAGGGTGAAATGAGCTCTTTTTTCCCCAAGTTGCTTTTGGTCATGGTGCTTGTCATAGCACTGGGAAAAACTAACTAGAACAATCTACTTATTCCATGTCCC
>JADRCH010000051.1:1237912-1303477 GCA_019843965.1 Rhynchomys soricoides | reverse complement strand
GGGCAGCTACAAAATGTAGACCATGTGAAACTGTGAGGACACAGGGAGAAAAGGGCACTGACAAACCACACAAGGACCACAGAAAGCCAAGGTTGCACACATCCTCACCTCATACTTTAGTCTAGGGAACCACATGGAGTCTGTGTATCTGTTCGTGCTTCACAAATCTGAATTATTTTGTCATGCTGGTCCCAAGAAACCAAGGTGGTATCATTATCAAGAAGAGTTCTTGACTGTACCTAGAGTTTAGAGCTGGGAGTAATTCCTGGAACAAGCCTACAGCCTCAGACCTGGAGGAGGCATTTACCCAGGAGTCCAAGGTATGGAGGCCAACTGTTAGACTACCATGTGAGCTGGCAAGAATTCTTTAGTTTATGCTTCTCCTTACACACTCCTTCTAGTTCCTCTGCCAGCCCTCCTTCCACCCTACCCTAGGGTGATATTTCATTATGATAACCTGTTGTTAGGCTCTCTACCTCTGTTTTCCAGATGTGGGGACTTTAGCTCTGAGATTTCCCAGAGGTGTCAGTGTGCTGTCCTGTAATTCTACCATACTGCAAAGGAAATTGGAGCTGAAGGAGATGCTAAGTGGCTTGCCCATGGACACCTAAAACCTGCTCTTTGACCTTGGTGTCACTTCTTTGCCCTGCAGAATAATCAGAGCAAATCATTTTACAAAAGACAACACCTTCTAGGTGCTATGGATTATACGACGCTCTTGAACTACAAAGGGTCCCAGGATGTTTAGAGAAATGAGGGGATGGATAATGATCGATGTGATGTGTGAACTTCCAGCATCAGGCAGTGTCTGAGGATGCAAATGAGCCAGATTTTGATAGGGTGAGTAATGAAGAGAGGAGAGTGACAATCACAGTTCCTTTGGGGAGGAAGAGGGACTGTGGTCAGGGATAGAGCCCCACTGTCTTTGTTTTTGAGGAAGCTCATCTGATCAGCCTCAGGTCTCACTTGGGATTCCTCTCTAGATGTCTTCCATTAGCATAAAACACTGCTACCTACCATCAGAGTGGGGCTCTCTAAGATCATTTTAGTTGTGTGACCTTGGGCAAATCTTTTAATCTCCTGATGTTTAACATTCTTTTCAATGAAACACTAGTAAATAAATCAATAAATCTTAGACTTGATGAGACAATTAAACATTTTAAATGCCTAATATGAAATTTAAGATATCATATGTGATGCATCGATTTCGATAACTCATCTTCACATCAATTTTTCTATCCCTGAAATGTACATAACAGCAGTTGTTGAACTCTCCAGGCAGTTGATGGGGTTAAATTAGGTGATGTGTTTGCAGGCAACTAAAAGATTTTAAACAGTTATTGTGCGTATACGGTTATAACAGCTACTCTTTCTGTTATTGTGTCCCAAAACACTGAACGTGAAAGTTGTTCACTAAAGCTTATTGAATCGAGTTCTATTAAATCAAACCCCCTTGCTTAAATTTTCACATTTTTTCAAGCAAGAAAATCGCAAATTTGTTCTGAATCACAGTAGTACATTTTTGAATTAGAGAGAGAAAGAAGTGTAACAAATATTGCTTTAAGTTATAATGCCAATTTGTAAGTAGTGGAAACTTTGGTACATGAAAAATATGTATCTGTAGAGTGACCACTTACCAAATACAAATCATCACATAGTCCAGGATATGTAACTGAGATTTATTTCCAAATTAGCTTGTTTTCCATATGTTAATGAAAATACGTAGGAAAACCATTTTATGTGTATGTGTAGGGATCAGCACATGTATTTGCAGGTGTGCACAGTTGGAGATGAGAGGAAGGTATTGGTGATCCTTCTCAACCGCTCCCCTCTTCATTATACTGAGGCAGAGTCTATCACTGAACATGGAGCCCACTGATTTATGGCTAAGCACTCTGATCAGAACATTTAAGTGGATCCTTCTAGCTCTACCCTCTTCCTACAGCTCTGGGGTTACCTGTGTTTATGACAATAGTCAGCTTTTATGTAGGTTTTAGAAGGGTCTGAACTAAGGACTGCACACATGTACAGCAAGTGCTTTTATGTGTTGTACATTTCTGAAGGTGATGCTGGATGGACCATATGAGTTCCAGGTACAGATTTCTAGTCATTCCACTCTAGAGGAGAACACAGTTTCAGTGAAAACTGAAGAGCTTTCAAATAATCAAAATGGCAACGAAGAAGAGGAAGGCACAGTGGGAGCTCCTTAGAGCTCAGCTTTAATAGCAGGATGCTAGAAGAAAGTCCGATGGATAGTAAGAATTCCCTGCAGCATTTCTCGGCTGTCTAGATGAGATGTTTGCTTCACACACTAAGGATCCTTGGCTTGATCTTTGCATATAAGCATAAGGCTATGATCAGTAACAATTTCTGGGTAATGGCTCAAGTCAGTCTTATGGTAAAAATAATGGATAACTTCAATTCTCATTTAATAACTGAGAAAACTACACCTCTGATAAGCATGCTTACATGATGGCTTAATAGTTCAGATTTTCAGTTCCCCAGTTTGTTCTCTTTGATATCTATGATGCTTGTTAATTTTTATGGTGCTGGAAAGTGATAGGCATGCTACATGCAGGAAAAGGAATCATTAACCTCAGATCTCATCCAATTGTGAATCCCGAAACCTACAAGAAGGATTGGCCTTACAAGTTGTACACATTGGAGTAAAGTAGCACAGACAGTATGGGAGTAACAACTACTCTTTAAACTGACTCTAACTAAGACTAATCCGATGAAATGAAACCATTTTCTGGAACTCTTAACTAAGCCAAGAACATGTGACTAGAAAGGTCACAGGCCTCAGAGGAAAACCCACTACTATTATTCTGCTAAGTAGAAAGTATTAAAATTACTGTTAATCAGTTATTGTTATACCCATAGATCAGTGCGTCTCTCAACCTTCATTAGGGAAGCTTATTCTTGCACTAGATAGCAATTAGTACAGAAATCCTCATCTGGTCAGTGTGCAGAGAATAAAAGACTGTGAAGTGCCCAGCTCTAAATAGAAAATGCATATCACATTCTTCCTGTCGAGCTCAGGAAACTTCACAGCAGAGGTGATGGAAAACCTATAAGAACTAAAGATGCAGGAGGATGTCAAGAAAACAGCATTTCCAGGATACAACAGGGCAGTTGCACATAGGAATTCACAGAGACTGTGACAATATACCCAATATCTGTGCAAAACCTAGACTGGAGAAGGATGGGTTGTCATGAATCCTACCTCTAGCAGAGCAGAAAAAAACAATGAAGATAGGAGGAAATTGTGATGGTAGAGATGAGGGAGGATTTGGAGCAGAAGATTGGGTATGAACTTAAAATCCATTGTATGCATGTGCAACAATCACCGTAGAATAGTATGTCGATACCAATCAAATAGCAACTACACAAATTCACTGCAATAGATTATATCTAGAAAAAGAGAGGGCAAAAACTTAAACATACCAAACAATTGGCAAAAACAAGAGTAGTAAGTGCGGAGACTTTGAAAACATTCAAAATGCTGATGGGAGGGTGGTTGCTATTATGCTGACTGGTACCCAATTCAATCCTGGAATCCAACAACTCATGGACTGACCCTTGGAAATATAGGCATAGGGAAAGAAAAAAGCTATTTGGATTCTAGTCCTGTGTCCAGGTTAGCCACAGCTCACAAAATAGGCTGCCTATGTAAACTGCTTTAAGATCACAAAGAAATCTGAGAAAGTGGAAGATGGGCAACCCAGACATGATGGAGGAGCCATCAGTTTGCACCATCTTGAGCAGGTTTATGTGCATGCAGAGTTGGTGGTAGCTGATGCATGAGATAATGAAGAAGAGACACCGACAGATATAGACTACCCTCAAGGGGTGCCTAATACCTATCCCATGTCACTTTGCTTTCATGTGGCCTTGGACCTCTTTAATGTGCTGAGTTAGCTGTTTTACTAAATGAATCAATATGATGATGGTTTAATTTAACACAGTATCCAACACACCAGTCAGGACTGCAATAGCATGACCTTGCCTTCCTACCTGTCCTCCTTTGCACAGAGTTCTGGATCTCTGTTTGGCCTCCTCCAGCTCCCCACAGGGACCCACAGTAAGATACTCTCACCTCCCTTGGTGAGGGAGAACATAAAACTCTGCATTTGTGAATAGATGAAAGAGGCTCATACTCCCAAGCCAACAAATACACAGAAAGTCACCATGCTTGTTCTTTGGAGCAGAGGGTAAGGCTTGATCTTTAAATACAAGCTTTTTTTTCCATCATAAAAATATCCAGATAGGATGAAAGCTGATATTTTTTTAGCATGAAGGACTAGATCCAGCCTTAAGCATGTGTTCTCAAAAGAAGGAGAAATAAATGACTCCCAGGTACTGTGTAGACCTTTGCCACAAGATAAATATATACATTAATTTCACTTGCTATATGCTTTTTATTGAGGTGTCAAGCTGTAGGTAACAGTCCACAGGGCAAACATAGGAGTTTCCTGAGGTTAGCAATAATATCACACTGTGAGTATGAAAGCCTTTTGATTGTCCTCTGTAATGAGGAAGGAGGTCACACAGCCAGGGGTATGCTTCAGAGAGTCACTGAAAATATAAGCCATGGGCAAGATCGCAAGATCGCCAGGAGGCTGGGGACAGCCGGTAGAAGGAAAACCTTAGGTAGGGCCCATTTGTTCATTTAGCTAGGTGCTTTCATCAACCACTGTGTCCAGTGTCAGCATGATGCTCATGGACATGTGAGAGACTTTTATCCTGTAGTTAGACAAGGCTTTGCTTTGTCCCCACAGTCAGCTAGTAACCCTTCTGATAGCCCAAGGAAGAGAAGAAATTGTTACTTCCTGCTGAAATTAAAACAAAAACAAACAAATAAACAAACAAACAAAAAACTAGACACATGCAATTTGGTATCTGGTATGGAGGATTTGTAGACTGATGTGGGGTGTTTGTAGGCATACACCCTCATGTCAAGGCTAGAAGAAACAACCCAGTAGAAGGAAAAAGTCCCAGGTACAGGCAAAGGAGTCAGAGATACCACTAACACCCCTATTAGGAGTGCCTTAAGAACACTAAGTTACACAATCATGATGTATATGCAAAGTACCTAGCTCGGGCATGTTTTCTCCTTCAGTCTCTGTGAGCCCTATAGGACAATTGTCATCAGAGAGGCTTCACCAGCAACTGATGGGAACAGATGTAGTGACCTGCAGCCAAACACTAGGTAAAGCACCAGGGGAGCATCACAGAAGAAGGAGGAACAATTTTAGGGGCCACTGGGGTCAAGGATATGATGGGAACATTGACCACAGAATCAGCTGTTCTTGTTTTCTTACTAACTCCATGCATCACAGAACATATTGCTGCCACAAGAGACAAAATAACTTTTCCCAAAACATTCTCTGTGAACAAGTATGAAGAAATAAGGAGCAGGCTTGAAGCACTTAAAAAGCCTGTCACAGGAGAAATGACAGCACTTTCAACAAATGGTGCTGGTTCAACTGGTGGTCAACATGTAGAAGAATGCAAATTGATCCATTCTTATTTCCTTGTACAAAGCTCAAGTCCTAGTGGATCCAAGACCACCACATAAAACCAGATATACTAAATATAATAGAAGAGAAAGTAGGGAAAAGCCTCGAACACATGGGCACAGGGGAAAAGTTCCCGAAGAGAACACCAATGGCTTATGCTCTAAGATCAAGAATTGACAAATGGGACCTCATAAAATTGCAAGGCTTCTGTAAGGCAAAGGACACAGTCAATAGGACAAAATGGCAACCAACAGATTGGGAAAAGATTTTTACCAAGAGCTAATATCCAACATATTCAGGAACTCAAGAAGTTAGATTCCAGAGAACCAAATAACCATATTTGGGGAACAGATCTAAACAGAGAATTCTCAACTGAGGAAACTCAAATGACTGAGAAGCACCTAAAGAAATGTTCAACATCCTTAGTCATCAGGGAAATGCAAATCAAAACAACCCTGAGATTCCAGCTCAAACCAGTCAGAATGACTAAGATCAAAAACTCAGGTGACAGCAGATGCTGGTGAGGATGTGGAGAAAGAGAAACACTCCTCCATTGCTGGTGGGATTGCAAGCTGGTACAACCACTCTGGAAATCATTTTGTAAGAACCTCATAAAATTGGACATATTACTACCTGAGGACCCAGCTATACCACTCCTGGGCATATACCCAGAAGATACTCCAACATGTAATAAGGACACATGCTCTACTATGTTCATAGCAGA
Organism: Rhynchomys soricoides; assembly: GCA_019843965.1. Taxonomy (NCBI): domain Eukaryota; kingdom Metazoa; phylum Chordata; class Mammalia; order Rodentia; family Muridae; genus Rhynchomys; species Rhynchomys soricoides. Next base: position 1,297,231 of record JADRCH010000051.1, on the reverse strand, counting down.
CATGTTTATAATAGCCAGAAGCTGGAAACAACCTAGATGTCCCTCAATAGAGGAATGGATACAGAAAATGTGGTGCATTTACACAATGGAATACTACTCAGCTATTAAAAACAATTACTTCATAAAATTTGCAGGCAAACTTGAAAATATCATCCTGAGTGAGGTAACTCAGTCACAAAAGAACAAACACGTACTCACTGATAAGTGGATATTGGCCCCAAAGTTCAGAATATCCAAGATTCAATTCACAGACCATATGAAGCCTAAGAAGAAGAAGTTCAAAATATGGAAGATTCAGTGCTTTTTAGAAGGGTGAACAAAATACTCACAGGAGGAAATATGGAGACAAAATGTGGAGCAGAGACTGAAGGAAAGGCCATCTAGAGACTGCTCCACCTGGGGATCCATCTCATATACAGCCACCAAACCCAGACATTATTGTAAGTGCTTGCTGATGGAAGCCTGATATGGCTGTCTCCTGAGAGGCTCTGCCAAAGCCTGACAAATACAGAGGCAGATGCTCACAGCCAACCATTGGACTGAGCTTGGGGGTCCCCGAGGAGGAGTTGGAGAAGGAACTGAAGGAGGTGGGGTGGGGGGTTACAGTCCTATGGAGGCAGCAACAGTGTCAACAGGCCAGACCCCCTGGATCTCCTGGGTACTTGACCACCAACCAAAGAATACACATGGAGCTTTCCATCTTCTGAGGTCTTCTTCAATTTCTTTTTTCAGAGATTGAATTTCTTGTCATACAGATCTTTCACTTGTTTGGTTACATTCACACCAAGATATTTTATATTGTTTGTGACAATTGTGAAGGATGTCATTTCCCTAATTTCTTTCTCAGCCTGTTTATTCTTTGAGTATAGGAAGGCTACTGATTTGCTTGAGTTAATTTTGTACCCTGCCACTTTGCTGAAAGTGTTTATCAGCTGTAGCAGATCTCTGGTGGAGTTTTTTGGGTTGCTTAAGTATGCCATCATATCATCTGCAAATAGTGATATTTCAAGCTGATACAACCTCTCTGGAAATCAGTTTGGTGGACCCTCAGAAAAATGAACATAATACTACCTGAGGACCCAGCTTTTCCACTCCTGAGTATATATCCAGAAGATGTTCCAACATGTAATAAAGACACATGTTCCACTATGTTCGTTGCAGCTATATTTATAATAGCCAGAAACTGCAAACAACCCAGATGTCCCTCAACAGAGGAATGGATGCAGAAAATGTGGTACATTTACACAACGGAATACTACTCAGCTATTAAAAACAACAACTTCATGAAATTCATAGACAAATGGATGGGATTTGAAAATATCATCCCGAGCAAGGTAATGCAGTCACAAAAGAATGAACATGGTATATACTCACTGTTAAGTGGTCATTAGCCCAAAAGTTTGAAATACCCAAGAGTCACTTTGCAGCAACAGTAGGACTGAGTGTGAGGTCCCAGATGGAGGACTTGGAGAAGGGACTGAAGTCCCTAAGGGAGTTTGCAGCCCCATGGAGGGAGAAACAGTTCCAACTGGCCTGATCCTCTGATACTCCTGGAGACTGATCCATCAACCAAAGAATACACATGGAGGGAGCCATGGTGCTGGCCACATATGTGTCAGAAAAAGGTCTTGTTATCCATCAGGGAGAGGAGAGGCCCTTGGGCCTGAGGGTGTGAGATCCCCAGTATAGGAGAATGCCAAGGAGGGAAGATGAGAGTGGGTGGGTGGGTGGGGGAATACCCCCATAGAGGCAGGGGAGGGGGAAGGAAATGGGGAGGTTCCAAAGGGGAGAAACACATGGAGCGACTTATGGCGATGGCCACATATGTGGCAGAGGAGTGCCTTGTTGGATATCAGTGGGAGGAAAGGCCCTTGGGCCTAAGGGTGTTTGATGCCCCAGTATAGGGGAATGCCAGGGCGGGAGGATGGGAGTGGGTGGGTGGGGGATCACCCTCATAGAGGCAGGAGGAGGGGGGATGGGATAGGGGGTTTCTGAAGGGGAGACCTGGAAAGGGGAAAACATTTGAAATATAAATAAAGAAAAAAATTTTAAAAGCCTGTCACATATAAGATCCAACACACATCATCTTCTTTTTCTTCAGTGAGGGGGTATGGAACACAGGGAGATGGTATTCCTTACAATGGTGGCTGAGGTCTCTCATGTGAGTCCTTCTCTAAATATCTAGCATATTCATCTGAAGAGAAGCTTTGACGCCAGAGGGGAGAATTCTGGTTACCAGTAAGACCTTGCCAGGGGAGAGAAAGATAGAAAATCTGCATTACCTATGGCCCCCAAATGCCAACCTCTTCCCACCCATTATCTCTTCTCTTTCTTTGTTCTCCGAGGGTATTCCCATAGTCATTGAGTTCAGGAAGGGCTCTGACCCATGCTATCTTTAGAAGGTCCTTCTTTATGGCTCTCACAATGACCTTCCATCAAATGATTTTGCGATGATTAAATTTTTGTTCATGTTATAATATCACACTGCTTTTATATGCTCATTTTAATACTATATCTTTTATTTTTCCAGCGTTAGTGATGAAAGGTTGACAAATAAAAATTGACCCCACTTAAAAACTAGACATGCTTTGATATATGGGTACATTGTGAAATTATTGCCACAATCAAGCTAATTAACTTATCAATCTTCTCACACGGTTACCTGATTTTTATAATGAGAACACTTGAGACTACTCTCTTAGCCAACTTCAGGAATATAATACATTATCCCGGACATCAGCAGCACCAGTGTAAGACACAGAGTTTTGCTGGAGCTTTAGACATCTTAGTGGCCTCTCCTAAATTGCTTCCCTCTGGTGGCTCAGTCCCCGGAGTGTTCTGTAGACTCTGCTAAGTCAACTCATAACTTATAGATGTTTAATATTTTACTTCAAACAAGTATGCATTATAGGCCTAATGCATAATCTAATGCTTTATGCTTGGTAATATGAAAACAAGTACGAGCAGCAGTGTTGCCACCCATGCACCTTTTTATGCCTTTCCCATCCAAATATAAACACTACCATTGTGCTTCTCCCGTGACCCCCCATATGTAATAGGATCTCAAAAGTAACTAATGGATACATGAATGAATGATTGGAAATAGAAAGACTTGGGAAGAGAAAGCCTCCTTGAATTGCTTCTTCTTTTGTTTATTTTACAAAATTACACTAAATCTCAGCCCCAAACTCAGGCAATCCCTGAAACTTCCCTTGCCCCCAGCCTCTACATAGAGATGAGAGAGCTCTGCTTTCTTATTAATTCTACTTTGTAAAATGTCTGTTATAGACAGATATGTGGGTGGCATCCCATGATGGTTGAGGACTGGGTTCCGTGCAAATCTCCCCATCTCCACTATAGAAATCATTGCTTACTGGGCAACACTCATGACACCATCTCTTACCTCTTATCAGCCTTCACTAGGCACTAGAGTGTAGTCGAGAAAATATTTCCAGTAATATCAACCTTTTCAAACACTTTGCCTGTTGCATAAGAATTTCAGGATTTTCAACCTCTCCAATTTATTCATTATATGTGAAACTGGGCTTTAGCAATAATGGACTCCTGCGAGCTCTTCAGAGATGGTTTCTAGGCAATTGTCTGTGCATCATATTGCATTGTTTGTTCCTATTCAGTTTTCTGTGTTTCTTGAGACACACATGCTTGTGTGTGTGTGTGTGTGTGTGTGTTCAGGTGGGTGTACACATATGTGTCAAGGTCAGAGGTCAGCCTTGGATGTCATCCTTGGCAGCTGTCTGCCTTGGTTTTGAAGCCAGTTTTCTTACTTGTTATATAACTCACTAGGCTAGGCTGGCTGGTAATGGATCCCAGGAATTCTTTTCTCTCCACTTCCCCAGGGCCAGAGTTACAAGTCTGAATGGCCATGCCCAATTTAAACGTGGCTTCTGGGAATCAAACCCAGATCCTTCTACTTGGAGAGTAAGCACTTTGATAACTTATTTCCCTAGCCTACATTTATAAATGTCTAGAACCCAAATATTATACTTTGTTGATATATATATATATATATATATATATATATATATATATCCACTATAGTTCAAACTAAAATTAAAATGCCCAAGTGTTCTAGGTATGTAAACAAAATAGCAGTGGCCTATGTCCTTTGTGTCTGGAGAGAAAACACCTGTCTTCTTAATTTGACCATGATACAAATGGTTCTTAAAACTTGGATTTTCAGAATCAGATACTGAGCCGTGATGATCCTTTTAAGGTATAAAACCAAAGTATCAGTGTTCCTAGTTGGCCATCTGCCTCCTGTTGGTCATTTCTGTCTGTCTCCTTCTCTTCAACATCAATACTTGTTACAACAAGAAAATCAACCGGGAGAAGATCTATAGCACAACAGGGTGGTCTAAGCAGTACTTTCCTCTTTAAGACAAAGAGTGAAAGCAAAGCATTCAATATTGACTCTCCATCAGCTCCTATGTTTCCAACAGACCATCGGGGTGAGAGATACAAAAACAGTTGGCCATGAACAACACCTCCTGCTGCCTGAGAAAGATGCTTCTACACATGTCTTTGTTCAGAAACAGGCAGGAGTGTAAGATGAACACAGTTTTCATGAGTTCAGTGTAGCAGATCAGGGGCTTTCCAATGGGCTCAGCACACAATTGTGTTTACTTTGAAGGATAGAAAGTGTCCCAGTGCTTCATTAACTATAGGATGTGAGGGTACATTGAAGAGGCGGATGAAAGAAAGCAAAGGCACAAACTGAGTACATAGAAACATGTTAACAAAATAATGGCAAGGATTAGGGAGATGATGCCAGGGGCTGAGCTGATGGCATTTTGTTGCAGCATGCTGGAGATCATTGACTTCTGTGCTCAGGTGTTATAGCTATCAACATGGAGACAGAGAAGTAAATAGAGGTTTCTAAGTCTAGATGGAAAGACACACAGATTGGAAGCCAGGAACCCAAATTCATCCTGGCCCAATGCTGCATCTGGCAGCCACAGTGTCCATAAATGCTAGTGAATTCTTTCAAGACCTGCTAGCTTGGACAGACCCAGTCTGAGAACTGAATCTCATTCTGGTTATTCTTCAAGCTATCTCTTTCCAAATTATCTTTCTTCTACAGATCTAAATAGTGAAGATACTTTTGATCATAGGTGAAATGGAATCAACCTTGTGTGTTCAGTTCCAAAAGTAAATGGGAAGAGCAAGGGCCAAGGATCAGGACATTTATATTTGAATTCTGATTTGGCAAATGATATCAACATGTCCAGCAGAAATTCTAATATCTCCAATTTTCTATATGTCAGCATCCATAAATATGACCATGAAGAGAGGTTTGTAAGTCTATCTGAAACAGATTATCCTAATAATCTAGTGCAGTACTTAAATATACAATTTCCAACATGCTCTACCCATTCTACAGAAATGGGAGCAATGTCTAAATCTAAACTCAATATTTTGTGATAGACCTTTTGATACCATCAAGAACTAAGTATCTGTAATTTGGAAAGATGACTCAAATCTATGGCACTTGTGAACAGTACATTTAGAAAATCCATAAGAAACACTTAAAAGCGTACCTAGAAGCATCATACTCTGTTTCCAACAGTGTAAAATCTATTCATGTTAGAGGGTCAAAAGCAGCCTTGGCCCCTTGAGGAATTGTAGGAATTTGCTGGAAAGGCACAAAATCATATTGTATTTAGAGAGTTTATATGATATTCATGACATGTCTACCTGCATAATTATATTTACACGTAATAAACAATTATGTTTAGTGCCAATAATTGCAGAGGGTGTTAGCTCCTTACTGGGTTTATATTTTAACACCTGGTAAAGGAATCATGAGACAGTTACACATAATTCTTTTTTATTCTCATTTTCCCTGAAGGTGAGTGTTGTGAGAAACTGAAGATCACAAATCACATTGCAGTTTTTGCCCCGACGATCAGTGAACTGTGCGCTCCATGCTCCCACTTCTCTCAGATTCTGTTAGGGAAAGAGGGGTGAAGATATGTCTTCGTAACTCATTCATGTCAGTCTGAACTTAATGGTTACTTAAAATACAGTTATCAGAAGAATCATTCACTCTCACATAAGCTCTAAGGTATAATTATGCATAGGATGTCCCATATGTGTGGGACTGGCAACTACTGAGGGATCCATCCGGGTACCAGCCGAGATCTGGTCAGGATGTGAGGAATTCTTCTGCAGGCCAGAAAATGTCTCCTGGAAGAAGAGACATTTAGGCACACACTCAGCTTGAATGGAAACAGTTAGTTGAACAGGAGCTGAAGTCACAGGAGAAGGGAAAATGTGGGTGGAAAGAGTTTGGTAAACACGGAAGCAAGACAGTTTGCATTAGTCCGTGGAAGGGGAAGGTATTTGGTCCAGTTGTATTTAGTGAGAAACTGCACAGATAGGACCAACCTCTACCTGCTCCCCTCATCTCAGCTTAGACTATAGAAATCTTAGAATAGTTTCAACAAATAACCATTATGATTGTACTCATGAATCACATAATTCATCTGATAACACAGATGCTGCAGTTTCCTATCTGCAGTAACATGTCTGACAAACAGTGCTCCAAGATCATTGGTTTTATCCACCCAAACAGGAGCTCGTTTTGTCCATGTTTTAACTGTTTTTTTTTTTTTAAGTTTCAACTGCTCTAATGTCTGTAGTATTAGTCTGCCTTCAAGAGTAAACACCTGAGGATGTTGTTATCGAGGAAATGGGGAGAGGAGATGGAAGGTAGGGATAAGGAGTTGGGGGGGCTTGGTCAAAGTTGCTATTCATGAGTTAAAAATAACTTTTTGGTAAGAAGTTTCATGGTCACCTTTATCTGTACATAATGCTGGAGGGATGCCAGAAAGCGTAACCCTGAAGCTCTTCATGGTAATCACATCATGTTTTGTTCTGACTCCATTTAATATTGTCCTTAACTTGTGAGGATGAATCTACTGGTGTTGGAAAAAGCAAAACATGAGAAAATCAAGGGTATGGATTACAATTGCAGCTTTCTGAGTCTCAGTTCTGAGTTTTCATTAAGACAGTATGTGTCTTCCCCTCCCCTGACAATGGGCAAAGAGACACCTTGTTGTTTGGTGGTGTGTTCTTATGTCAGTCAAAGGCAGAGCTGATAGCAGTCCTTCGTTCATCCTAGCTTGATTTTTTGGCTTGGCAGCCAAAGCTGTCTTATGCCGAGGATTCATAATGAAGTGGAAACTTTAAAGTTCTTTGGAAAGTTAATTGTGTCAGATGGTGTTTTGCTGGGGCAAACAAATGAAGGAGTGTTTTCCTGAAGTGTACACAAATGAAATGTTGCTTTGCTAAAGCAAAACACATGAAGGACTTGTGATGAAGAATTCTTCACTAACAATATGATGTACTGGATTGCCTTACATTTGTGATTGAGCTCCCTTTGTCATGACTCTATAGAGAGAAATGAACCAAAAAGCTTCTGGTGGAGTTCTAGCAACTTCTTGCCACTTCAGGGGATTCAGGCTGATTGACAGAGTGATGTCAGCTGATACGGACTCACTCACATAGAGTTTTGCTAAGACCGATTCATGTGCTGAGACAAGACAAGTGGTAAGGCAAGACCCGTGGAGGACACGTGATGTTTGGAGGAAGTATAAATACCACCCAACAGACTGAGAGGAGCTTGCTTGTAGAGCCAGATCTGCAATGCTTCTTGATCTCCAGTCTCTACTGATCTCTCTCCATTTCGATGAGAGAAGCATGACAAAGAACTTCTCCTGGGGTTCCTGCTGGTCCTAATTCCTCCTGCTGACTCAAGCTGATTCTGCTGAGGCCAGGCTGTTCCTGTTAGGTCTTGCTACCACTGCTGCTATCCTGACACTACTAAACCGAATTGCAGATTTCCTAACAAAACAGATGGGATTTGTTCCAAAGAACACTTTCTAAACAAGTCCACATCCCCCATATCCTAATAACCGTTCTTTTTCACTCCCTCTGCTGGGTGGTGGGCTAGAAGGGAGGCAAAAGCATTTAAGAACCATTAGTAAAAGTAGGTTGAGAAAAATGAAAGCCTACACACAAAAATCGAATCAAATCAAATCCAGACAGCACAGCAAAGGAGGAGGAGGAAGACAGAGGCCAGTGGACCACCATGCCACCCTCAGAGCTGCACACCAGCATGCAGCACAGGCAGCCCATGGATACCAGCTTGCTGCCATGCCAAGCAGAACAGATGAAGGATGTCACCCAAGGGACCCATCAGCTGTGAGGCCAGCCTGCAGTGGGAGCCACCACAATGTGCAAGTATGTGGTGGTCAGATGGGAAAGAGAGGTGGTCAGATGCTTAGAAGAGCCTAAGCATTATGAAGAGAGATGGAACTGGAGACAGGAAGGTGGAAAGGAGTAGCCAGTTGTGAGTGGTGAGCCCCGCCACTGGTGGCCATGTTTAGATCACAGCCATGTCTGACACCCTAGCTACACAGCAACTGGGTTTGGTGTTGATGCCTGTGGCTCATATTACCACTAAATAACATGAGGATGCCCTTCATCAAGGCAGCCTATGGGGACCATGTGGAATCCAGGGCCTATGCATAACTGGCCTCACCTCTCACTGGCAGCAGCAAGCACAGTTACTCACCCAGGTAGCACAGTGGATCCGGCCCTGGTGGTGGAGGTGTGGGAGAGCTGACTCCACTATTTGTCTGCCTTGGGGTGGCACAGGCACTGAGGTAAACCCCCTGCCTCACCACCTTTGGCAGTTTGGAAAACTGTTCACAGAGTCATGAACACTCAAGAGAAGATCTTACCTGAACAGCACAGCAGAACTGACCCTGGTGGCAGCGATGCAGGTGAGCCATCCCTGAAGGGTAGAGTGTGACTCATCTGGCTTGAAGTGGCATGGGTGTGGGGAAGTAATACCTCCTCACCCTGTACCTCTTTCCATCTGTGGCAGTTAGGAGAACTGGTCAGGTCATGAGAGCAGATGAGCTGGCCCTGTCCATTGCTGGCTACAGCACTTGGGAGAACAGGCTCTGCATCTGGGTACAGGGGTGATAACCCCCTCCCATCCCTCACCACCTGATACATTCAGAAAAACTAGCCTTGTGGTCTTGAGATCTGGTGTAGCACTCAGGAGAGCAGGCCCTGCACCTTGCCTGGGCAGCACAGGAGTGCTGAACCTGGTGGAGGTGGAGCCGGTGAGTCAGTCCCTAATACAGGGTGAAGGAAAGCTGGCCCCATCACTCATCTGGCATGAGGTGGCATAGGTGCAGGGGTGATGCCCCTCCACCCCCACCATATCCAGGAGAGCTAGCCCTGTGCCCTGCACCTTGTCTCAGCAACACAGTGGAGCTGTCCCTGATGGTAAGGTTCAGGTGAGCCACCTGCAAGGGTGTGAGAGTGGGAGCCCTCACAGGCTGCAGCACTTAGGAGAGTGAGTCCCACACCTTGACTGGGTAACACAGTGGAGCTAGCTTTTGAGGCATGAGTCTGGTGCTGGTGAGCTAGCCCAGAGAGCATGAGAGCAAGAGAGATGACAGGCATCATTGGGTGGCCTAGCTGGGGCAGTGCTGGAGAGCTTGTTCCAGTGGTGCGAATAAGGGAAAGCCTGAGGGTTGATCAGCTCACCTTCCACCCAGACACAGATCTAGAGCTCTGAATTGGCCTACTCCCAAATATACATCATCTGCAAACTATTGGGATGTATGAAAGGCCCAGTCCTGCTATTTCAAAACTTCAGGATCTCCACGAGTCAGGACAACAACAATTTAACCAGAAAGAGCTGCAATGAGGGTCCAATACTAAGGTTGACACAGGAGTCAAAGATCTCAAATCTGATCAATGACTCATTGCAATGAACATTTGCAAGTGAAGATGTGTGGACAGAGGGATATACTTTGGGTCACACTGTGACATACTACAGTTTCCATGATGACATGTTTTCTAGCTTTTGTGTTGTTGTTGCTGTTGTTTGTTTGTTTATGTGTGTATGTTATTTTGTTAGGGGAGTTGCAAGAACAAAGGGTGGATATGAGGGGACAGGGAGATGAGAGGGATTGGGGTACATGATGTGACACTCACAAAGAATCAATACAAAGTTTTTAAAAAGAAAATATGTGGACCAATGTTCCACTAAAGCATAACAATATTCTTCCCCAACCCAGAAGGTTCTATTCCATAGGCATTAAGCACTAGGAAGTCCAATGCTCTGGGCTGTTTCTCTCCCACCTCTACTCCCGTGGTGTCTGTCTGTGTGTCTGTGTTGTCTCTCTGTGTCTCTGCCTCCGTCTCTGTCTCTGTCTCTGTCTCTCTCTCTCTCTCTGAGCAGTAAAGACATGGTTCTACCACTGACACTGTATATTGAGGGTTTATGGGGGAAATGATAGGCACATCTATCTCTGAACCTGGTTTCTTGCTCATCACTCATCAGTGGAAGCTCTGTAGGTTACCTTGTTCTCTTCCCTGCAATACATCTTATAGCATGTCTTGATAATCTCTGAGGTGGTCCATGGGTCCACTTCTCCCTCCTTCTTCTCATCTTCTTGGGTAAATTCTTTCTGAGAACCTTCTTCCATATCCTGCTAGGTACAGCTACTTCCGCCTATCCAGGGAGCCTGCTCCGACTAAGCATGGCCCATGGCTGCTGGGATTTGGATATGATTTGCATGACCCAAGAGCACCTTTACCTGTAATTAAAGCATGGTTCTGGTCTCCCATTTATGGAAGAGATGCTTTCATATTTTTGTCAGTTTAGAATTCAAACTCCAAAAGGTGATATTATTTGTGAGGACCCTTGGCCTCCATCGCTAAAAACTAAGTATCCCCTTATTCTCTAGTGAATCCTCAGTAGGACATGTTGGCTGAATCTCAATCCCAGTGTTAATATCTGGGGAACCTAGAAATGGGACCTATTACCCAGGCTGATGAGCCTCAACTGTGCATAGAGCGTTAGAAAGTTGAAAACTAACAGAGAACTAACATCATCTGGTCCTAGGGGATTCTGAATTTATCCAACCAAAACCTTACAAATATGCCCCCAGCCTTTATACCATTTGTACATATATCCTGGGAGGGCTCAGCTAAGCTTCCCATACTTTGCAAAGGGTGCTCCAGTGGTTCACAGCCTCCCAAACTGGGGTACTTGGCACTGAGTGTCCTTGAGTGCTAGAAAGCTGGTCCAGACACCCGAGCTCTTTCCAGCTTGTTTCAAGCTCTTTGAGGTGTAGGGGTGGTAGTCAGTATACTGATTTTGGCACTGAATAGAACTTGAATCATGAGAAATTTGTTAATCACTCTCTCAGCTCCAAACATTACTGTTTCAGAATGAATGAAGTAACTTCTTTAGACAAAAATAAAGTGAAATTAAAAAGGATAATGGAAGAATCACAATTTTTAAAGCAATGCGTGTTTGATAATTACAAAGGTAATTGCAGTCGGTTGCCTGCTGTGGGTACCAAGTTGTCTTCAGCCTATCTGGCTTGTGGATCTCTGTGTTCCCAGTGTTCTTTCCAGTAACTCTTAGCAATATTTTCTAGTGAAAATATTGCACGTGGTATGGACAATAACATCATACTTATATGAAAAGTAAAACCACCCCCAATTCCAACATTGTGTCAAAGTATATTCCAGTTAGTATTGAATTATTGACCTTATGAGAGTATTTTTAAAAATTGCATCTCAAAAAGATGGCAAAGTTAAAGCTTGCTCAAATTAGCTTGAATGAGCCACTTTCTGTGCATATGTACTTCCAAACATGTTACAGTCATCATACATACGCATGAATACACATATATGCATTTGTATTTCTATTTACCTTCATATACACAATTTATCAATTAAAATAGTTGCAGAGAATAGGCCAGAATTTTAGTTTTTTGTGGTAAGTCTTCGACGTAAACTCAAATTTAGAGGGACTGATTCTGGCTTATGCTCTGGATAATGGTGACAGAAGGGCACAGAGGGCAATTCTACTCAACCCATGAGGACCAGGAAGTACAGAAGGAAACATGTAGAAGCCAGAGACAAGATGACTTGTAGAAAACTCAGGTAGAAACCTATTTTCTCTGACTGAGCTCTACCCCTGAAGGTTCCCCTACGTTCCAAAGTAGCACTGCCATATGGAGACCAAGTTTTCAGCACAGTAGTGATATTGGGTTTGAGGTGGAATTCCAGAAAACACACGTCAGAGACAGAAGCTTAAAAATGAAAGCTTTATTTTCTGCATGCACAGAGAGGTAGCCAATTTGGGATCTGAACCACACCCCAAAGGGAGATTGTACTACATTTGTATAGGGCAGGAACACAAAGTGAGGGGATCGGGGTAGACTGTTGCATTGACCAATCATATTTTGACACACAGGGTTAAGCAAGGAAGTTAACATTGGTGACTGAGCCTTATCTAGGTCATCGGGCTTAAAGGTCTGTGAGTCGGGTTTTTCAGCCAGGTACTCTCCTGGACTCTGACCTGGAATTTTAGAATGAACAAAGGACTGGACAAGCTGCACGTAGTCAATTCAGCCAAGACAAGCAGCACATTTATGACTCATATGTCTTAGTTTAAATAACCGGTCCTGGGATGATGAACTCAGTTTTGATTCTGACAGTAAGGTCAGAACCCTGAGATGGCTGAACTTCTGAAACTACCTCCTAACAATGGGAGCAGGGATCTAATAATGCAAAGAAAAAGACTTTTCAAAGTTGTGATCTAGGGCCAGAGAGCTGTTTGTGGAAGGCTCCTCTCAGATAAAGCTCTGGAAGGTAATCGAAGGGTTACCTTACCCACAGCCCAGTGGAGTGGCAGTGTTAGCCTGGGAGCTGCCTGGTCTTTGTTCTTCACCTCATGTGGAGGTAGAGAGTGCCAGGTCCTTTCCTGTTTCTGCCAGTATACCTTAGGTGTGTGTCATTTTGCTTTTAAGTCTCTGAAGACAAGAAGCTTTGTAAGAACCACCTTGAGATGGATCCGATGCCATAGTTTATTTTATTTTATTTTATTTTATTTTTTTGAGGGGAGCAGTAAATTTTGGTGATGAGAAAGACTATATAATATTTTAATGTTGTTCAGTGAATAGTTGTTCTAGAAGATCTGGCAGTAGATCTGGGAGAAAACTGGGAGAAAAATAAGGAGAAGCATTTTTCTATTGTGGGAAGCTAAGGAAGCCTGTGGAGAGGCTGTGTGTTGTTGACAAGGCACCACACTTTAGCCCCATGGGAACTGGCAAAGCTTTCTAGTCCCTATGTAATGTTGACAGGGTGCATAGACAGCATTCATATAGCATCCTCTCCTGGATATCTCCAGCCTGAGACTTCTGACTGACAGAGACCTCCTGTGGAGCCTAACTCCTTCCTCTGTGCTTACATAATACACTGAGGTTGTTGTGTGACAGGTGTGCTTGACTCGATTCTGTGCATATTTGTACCCTTTCTTAGTCCCTCCTCCATAGTCAAGTTTCCTGGACCAAGCCTTGCTGGCCATAGAACTGTATATGGTTGTTCCTGAGTAGTCACTTGATATTCTTTTGGGCAATGGAATTAGAGGAAGTATTCACATATCTGTATGAATCTGGAGTTAGGAAGAGAGTCCCTGCTTGCTCGATGTCTTTTCAGAGGAGAAGAGGAGGGAAGGGTGGGGGAAGGGCTGTGTGAATGGGGCTCTGGAAGAAGAGGGGGGTCTGGATCCTAGGATGTAAAGTGAGTAAGTAAATTATTTAATTGGGGGAAAAAAGAAAATCTCTTTCTCTGAAAGCCCTGGGGTGAGGAAAGGGACCAGGTCATCCTGAAGGGGCCCATTTCTTAGAGCACAACCCATACTTGAAATGATGGGGAAGTAAACATTAGTTGTTTTAAGTCAAAGAAGCATTGGGGTTCTGGGTTATATCATCTCTTCAGCAAAAATTAGAAAACTCAAAGAAAATGAACAGATCATTGAGATGGCTCTGTGGATAAAACTGCTTCCCCTGTTCCAGCTCAGCAGCCTCAGTTCAGTTCCCAGAATCGATGACAAAAAGAGAGACATGACTACACACAGTTGGCATCTGACCTTCACATGTTCATCTTGGCAATTGTGTGCCATGCGTACATACATCATACCCTGCAGCACAACACAAATCAAACAAACACTTAAAAAGGCAGGAAGGAGAGAAAAGAGCAGAGATAGGTATTTTAGGGCATCAGTCATCTGAAGACTGATTCCATGTGCTTGAGCAAGGTTCCATGTACCATTTTTAATATGACCAATGTGCAAAATATGAAATTACCCATTTTCATCATCTTTAAACTTAAATCAGGTAAGCAGCATTAAATACATTCACCAAACTGTTTGTAAAGATTCCCCCTGTCCATAGCACTTTTTGTCATTCCAAATGGAAATGCTACACCTAGTAAAAATCACGGAATTCTTTTTAAAAGAAAAGAAAAGGGCCATTCGCATACTTTTGAGTGTTTAACATTTTATATGTGTGCCAAGGTGGCTGATTAAAATATTTTCATTGATGTTCATTCTGCACTTCCCCTGTCCCTGATTCAGACTGTGAAAAGAATTTATTTCTGAGATAAAAACACATTGCCAGCCCTTAATGTCAATCTTTGTCCTTTGTCAAGGTCTAGGCTCACTGGAAAGCCTCTCTGGGGAAGACAAGAGGAATGTGAAGTGACAGAGACAAGGAGAGAAGGCCAGGGAATGAGCAGAGAGGAGAAGAGAAAGTGGGGAATGACTCACCTGGGTCTGGATGGTGGTAGCTACCCCTGAGGATGAACTTTTTTTCTCCTTCCATTAATTCCCCTCACCCTGTTCTGCAGTTTCTAGTGAACATGCCAGCAGCTGATAGGCTACAGAACCTGAACTGCCAGGAAGCCATCAGACACCCAGGAGCTGCATCAGTGGAGACAATGTAGAGCTCATGGCAAACAGGATAGCCTGAGTGTGGGAGGCTCTACATCCCATTTCTAAGCATCAAATACAACTTAAGACTGGCAGATGAAGAATTCCAACATTGATGATGATTCAATTTCCCATCTAGCTGGGGACTCATTGAATATGACTTATAGGAAGGAGAGATACATCAGGGACAGCAAGATGACTTACAAGCTGGGCATGCTCAGTGCACCTGTCCTCTCAGTGCTATAGCGAGCAGAGAGTTGAAGACCAGAGGATGTTTTATCATTAGTCTAGCCCCGGGTTCAGTAAGAGTCTGTCCTAAGGGATGGTGACAGAGCAGGACATCAGGAGACTGAATGTCCTCTGGTCTTCTTGGGTTTATGGGTGAGCATCTGCATATATATGTGTATGCATACCCATCTTGCACATACCAAAAAAGAAAAATAAATAACTAAAAGGAAAATAGAGTGGTGTGCCTGAGGTGTTAGTTAATTGTTTAATACTTATTCATTGCATCGTTGTCTGAGGATGGTCTACGAATATCCTTTTTCTCAATCAAGCTTGAGAGTGTTGGGCCACTTTGGCAAAGCCATTCTTTTAGAAGCCAACACAGCTGGTCATGTTCAAATCTGTTCTTCTCAGAATACAATCAGAAAGGTTCTTCAGAGCACAGGGACCTGCTTGAAACATCTTTTAACTAAGACTCTTGTTATAAAGAACAGAAGAAGCCATTCAGGTTATTATTATTATCATTATTATTACTACTATTTTATTACTATTATTATTTTGAGACATGGTCATCAGTAGCCCAGGTTGTCTATGAAATTTGTTATGTAGCCAAAGATTACCTTGAACTTCTACTCCTTTGATTCTCCTGTCTCCACATTCTAAATGTTGGGCCTAAGGCAATAGCACTCTACCCAGTTTATATAGTATTGAAGCTAGTATATTATATACATTAGGCAAAAACTATACAAAGCTACAATCTCAGTCAAAACAACATAAAAATATGAACTAGTAAGGACACTCTGTCTAGTACTTTATATATTTTTTTCAATATCCACTGCCTTGGGGCCTAAAGAAGATTTCTTCTGTTTTTGTTTTTTCTTTCTCTCTTTCTTTCTTTTTTTTTTTTTTTTAGATTCTGCCTTCAATCAGCTGCAGCCAGTGATTTGCAAAGTTAAAATGTACTGATTGAAAAATAGTTAAAGGAGAGCATATTCAAAACGAACACATTGTGATACTACCAACAGCTAAACTCTAAAAGAAGATAGAAACAAAAGAATAAAAAGCCAAAATGGATTAAACTTGGTAAGTCAACACTGAAAAATATCCTGAAGAGCCTAATATTAGTAACGAAATAAACACTGGGTAAATGTAATTAAGAAAATTAAAACAAATGTTAAATTCATATTAGAATAGAAGAGTAACCTTGCAAACAAGGCATAAGAAACACTGTACTATGGATACAGAAAATGTGGTACATTTACACAATGGAATACTACTCAGCTATTAAAAACAATGACTTCATGAAATTTGTAGACAAATGGGTGGATCTTGAAAATATCATCCTGAGCGAGGTAACGCAGTCACAAAAGAATGGTATGTACTCACTGTTAAGTGGTTATTAGCCCAAAAGTTTGAAATACCCAAGAGTCACTTCGCAGCAACAGTAGTTCTGAGTGTGACGTCCCAAATGGAGGGCTTGGAGAAAGGACTGAAGGATCTGAGGGAGTGTGCAGCCCCAGGGAGGTAGCAACAGTGGCAACTGGCCTGACCTCCCGATACTTCTGGAGACTGATCCACCAACTAAAGAATACACATGGAGAGACCCATGGTGCTGGCCACAAATGCGGCAGAGGAGGGTCTTGTTATCTGTCAGGGGGAGGACAGGCCCTTGGGCCTGAGGGTGTTAGATCCCCCAGTATAGGAGAATGACAAGGAGGAAAGACGAGAGTAGGTAGATGGGTGGAAGGGAGGGTTGGAGAATATACCCATATTGGCAGGGGGAAGGCAGAGAGAATGGGGAGGTTCCAAAGGGGAGATCTGAAACATTTGAAATGTAAATAAAATATGAAAAAAAAAATCAAAAAACACTATACTACTGTAGCCAAAGCCTTACTGGTAATGTCTCCCTATATGTAGAAGATGCTGGATTCTTTGCTCTTCCCTTCACAGCTGTGTCCTTGAAGGCTGAGTCCTTCTTGCTCTATCCCGAGGCCATGACCAAACACCACCCAAAAGACAAACACCAAACAACGTACTTCCAACCTTTGAATGGCTTTCACTAAATATCAGTGAGGTTTGTCTCACCTCATTTAAACCTGAAAATGACTGATCAACATGGAAACATGAATAGGAGAATTACATCGCTCATATTGGAAGCCATTACAAGAACTGATTGCTACAGGAGGGTTTGAGAGATATTTAAAACTTAAAAGGAGGCACAAATGCATGCACGATTGCACAGGTTAACTTATCCTATGCAATAGGGTAAAAAAAATTAAAAAAATTAATTTAACTTCAAATTATAAAGCTAACATTTTTGACTTGCTCAGCCTGCTTTCTTACAGAACCACCAGCCCAGCAATGGCACCACTCATAGCAGGCTGGACCCTCCCAAAACAATAACAGATTAAGAAAATGCCCTAAAGCTTTGCATGCAACCCAATTTTATGGAAGCATTTTCTTAATTGATATTACATCCTCTAGGATGACTCTGACGTGTGTCAAGTTGGCACACAAAGCCAGCCAGTACATCTGACCCCTGTCAGCTCGATACTCAAGCACATCCTATTAAGTCTCAACCTTTTCTTCCTCATTCATCCCTAACATCTCACATTAAAAACATAAATAACTTTAAAGTCTCACCGTCTTTACATATTTAAACACATTACAAGTTTAGTCTTGCAGGGCAGTGGTGGCGCACGCCTTTAATCCCAGCACTCAGGAGGCAGAGGCAGGTGGATTTCTGAGTTCAAGGCCAGCCTGGTCTACAGAGTGAGTTCCAGGGCAGCCAGGGCTATACAGAGAAACTGTGTCTCAAGAAAAAAAAGAAAAGAAAAAGTTTAGTCTCTTCTCTTAAAAATTCACATATTCAAAGTCTTCCAGCTGTAAGCTCCTGTAAAATCTAAAATTAAGCTAAGTACTTTTCCCAAGAGGGAAGGACCAGGGCACATTCATAATCTGAGCAAAGCATAATCAAACTTCAACAGTGTAAGTAACATAATGTCCAATTACCTGGGTTCATTCACTGTATTCTGGCCTCCTACAAAGGGTTTAGTCACTTCTTTGGCTCTGTCTTCTGCAGGACACACCATGAGCAAAAACCAAATTGGTAAGGAAAGCATTTATTTGGCTTACACCTCCACAGAACTGTTTATCTTAGCATTCAGGACAGGAACTCAAACAGGCAGGAACCTGGAGGCAGGCGCTGATGCAAAGGATTGAAGAAGCATGCTGCTTACTGGCTTGCTTCAATGGCTTGCTCACCCTGCTTTCTTCAAGAGCCCAGGACCACCAGTCCAGGGATAGCACCACTCACAGCAGGCTTGTCTACAGTCTGGTCTTACAGAAGACTTTTCTTAATTGATGTTCCCTCCTCTCATATTACTTTAGCTTATGTCAAGCTGATAGAAAACTATCCAGCACAATAGATGTATCACCAGTCTATGCCAGTTGAAAGACACCTTGCAAAGTTAAACCTTCAGCATTTTACTGGTGGCAAAGTCTAGTCTTAAACACAGCCTTTGCTTTTTCCTGATCATGGAATCTGATGGGCCTTCCTGAGACAGTTTGCAGGGCTTGTTTCTTTATTGCTCCTACTGTAGCAATTACATTTCCTTTGAGTCATTTTTAGGTAGAAATCACCTCAACGATCATTTTGATTTCTTTAAAGTCGGCACAATGTATTGTTTCAAGGTAAATTCTACCATTCAGAAGTCATAGCCTATGGTTATGTGTTGTGTTGTGTTGTGTTATGCTTGTCCCTGTGGCTCATAAAATATCATTCTTTACTGTTAAGTAGCTTGTGGTCTGTTCATGTGGGCATGTACTGTCCTGTAGTTAATCACTTTGTTAGCTACCTGGCAGATCTCCAACTTCTTCTAGAAGGCAAAAAGAGAAGGCTCCCTTTGAATAAAGGTGGGGGTTATACTAAATATTTTATATGTATATTCAATAGGAATAACTGGCCCACAAAGTAGGTCTCCCAAATTCGGTATTTTGTGATATCTATAAAAAGATTTTAACATTTTAAGATCCTGAGCCTCCTTTTTTGAATGTCAATGAAGTCCCTGGGCCTTTTGCCTATGAGAGGAAAAGAATATATACAATTTCTCTCTCTCTCTCTCTCTCTCTCTCTCTCTCTCTCTCTCTCACACACACACACACACACACACACACACACACACACATACGTAAAATCTGCATTCAGTTCTTGGGGACAGTCTTGAGCATTCTGATGTATGTCCTTCGAGACCCTCGTTATCCATGATCTCTTGTTCTAAGCAATTGTGGATCCAATTAATTGTACAAGGTGTTCTTAAAACTAGCACTAAATTTCAGTTCTTAAAATACAGAAGCACAGTTTTGAAATGTCTATTTTTTTTTTTTTTGATGTTGGAATGACTTAGTAGGAATGGTTTCAAATATTTTTCACATGACAATCTTGTCACATCTTCTGAATGGGAAATGTTTCTCTGGTTACAATGAGATGAAATAAGTGCTCTTATTATTTCCTAAAATCATTATATCCCAGGACTGTCTTCCATAACCTGTCATTTGAAGACTCTCTGATCTATGTGATCATTTAAATACTTCTAGAATAACAATATTCTGTTTAGCGATTGAGGTTTCTTCCTGAATACATGAAATGCATCTATATTTCATTTTCCAATATATTGAAAGAACTCTGGGTTCTCTTTTCTTTTTGATGGACTCAACTGAATTCGGAAAGAGAGCTGAGCAAATTATTGTCCCCCATATAATTCTGTCTCTCTCTGCAGAGATGGTGTGGCAATTATCTTGATTGGAGATGTGCCAAGAGTGTACTTACATTGCACTTTAGTGATATTTTGGAAAAAGAGCTTTATTTTGTAGAATGCAGAACAGCATCACAAAATTATTTACCTCTACAAAACTTTTCCTAGTATTCTACACAAGCGGGACTGAATGACTCGCCTCCTGCACTCTATCTGGATTTATACAGACTCTGGCACATCTGCTCATGGTCAGCATTTCTGGAGCCATGCCCCTGCAGACAGACTGGAACCTCCAAGTTCACAATTAGAGACCAGGCCGTTCAGAAGATGTGACAAGATTGGCATGTGAAAATTATTTGAAACTATTTCTACTAAGTCTTTCTAACATCAAAAATAATAATAAAAAAATAAAATTAAAAACTCTAGACATTTTGAAACTGTGCTTCTGTATTTTAAGAACTGAAATTTAGTGCAAGTTTTAAGAACATCTTGTGCAATTAATTGGGCCCACAATTGCTTAGAGCAAAGGATCATGGATAACCAGGGTCGCCAAGGACATACATCAGGATGCTCAAGGCTGTCCCGCAGAACTGAAGTGAAGTGCATGTGTCATGTATAAGAAAGACTGTGTCAAATAGGCACAGTATAAAAGGTTTCCTTGGCTGAAGCAGATAGAAATGCCAGGCTTAGAGGAGGGGGGATTCCTGGATTATGCAAATAAATGGAGCAGGCAGAACCCAAAAGAGTTGAGAAGCTGCCTCAACTGACAGTAAACTCAACAGAACTTTCTGTCTTTAATAACTTGAAGTTAGCATTAGAACATCAGAAGCAAGTGTGTGCCTTGAACCAGAAAGGCTCAAGAAGAGGAGAAAGTGGTAAGAAGGAAGCAGAGAAGGGTGTGTGTGTCAATGTTTCCCAACGCAAAGCCCCTAAAGAAGAAAGACTGATGCAGAGGAGGAAGAGGAACGGTGCCCTAAGCCTTTGTAGAAATTGAAAAATACTTACTTTCTGGGCTCTAGAAACCATACATCTCAACCTGTTGGCAGTGACTGCAGAATACTGACTGGGGGTGAGGTTGCTTGTATTTAATGTGCATTACATTTGTTCTTCCATCTGTTTCCATTGTTCCTCACATTAGTTTAAGCCACTGAGGCATTCATTCTTTAGAGGTAGTCGGTGCATGACCAATAGCAACATTATGGGAACTGTCTTGCTGCTAGTTAGCTTCTGTCTTTGAACAGAAACAAAAGCATTGAATCTCTGTTTGCCCTGGTAGCATGAAGCTCCTGGATAATGACAAATTGAAGTTTACTCCCTATTCCAAGTCCCAGGAGCTCAGGTACAGGTTCACTATGATCTGAAGATAGTATTTCAGCTGTAAGTGTTTGTGGTTATGTCTTGGTTTCTACCTCCAGCCCTCTTTTCTTTCTGCTTCCCTCACCCTTTTCTAGATAGGCACAGTTTTCTGTGATCTACTTTGTGACACATGGGAGAGCCAAGTAGCTTTGGTGGTGTAATGGATTCAGGGATATTTAACCCATTCCAACTGTGAGTTAAGAATCTGGCTCACTGGCATGGGACATTCTCCATGGCACATTTCCAGTCTCTCCAGGACACCCAGTGTTCCTAGTGTGAATATCAAGTCCTGCAAGGAGATGTGTGTTTCTTAGGTTCAGTACCTTCTTATTCAAGTAAGACTAGGTACCACACAGTGTATTGTAAAGTGGAAGGGATTTCCTTGCTTAAGTCCTTGAAAGGTAGGAGCCGATGCTGCTCATCTATGAAAGATTTCCAATTCCCAGTGTCAGAAACCACTGCCTGTTTGCTGCCCGCCTTTTCCACCACTATGATGAGTTTGAACAGTGTGCTACCGAGTTTCCTGAGAGACAGACACTGAGTCTTGCCTGTAGTTGTTCTAATCACAGTGGCTAGCTCATTCTCTGGTTTATCATGGTTTCTTTGTAAAGCTGTGGTAAAAATGAGGGGATATGAGAGGTAGGGACTGGGGAAAGAAAAAGAGGGGAAGCTGCTAGCAGGATGTAAATAAAATCAATAAATTAATTTAAAAAGAATATAAGTATAAAAATAAAATACACGAGTTGAGTTTGTTTACATTGAAACTTACCAACTTCTTACTGAGGGTGGTGCTCAGTGGTAAGGTAGTTCTTAGCATACATAAGTCCTTGAGCCCAATTCACACACTATCCCACCACTTTCCACAAATCAAAAAAATAAGTAAAATTGCATATCCTTAATGGCAATCTATATAATCAATGTTCAAACTTTCTGAAAGACTGCTACATAGAGCGTAATACAGAAGACTCTGGCATCTAGTGAGCCTCTTCACCTGTCAAATTGAGGGCTAATTTTTTTATAAACAAATTCCTATTTAATCTTACAATGACCCTTGAAGTGGATAGGTTGTTACCGTCTCGTCAAAAGAGAAAGCTGAGGTTGGAGCTGAGGTCTTAGGAAACTCAGGGTTTGTCCCAGGAGGCAATAAATGCAAGCAATAATATAATAGGAAGATGGAAAACTGTAGGGACTATCAGTTTGGCCTCACACAAGGCTTCCAATTGCTAAGGCTGTCTGGAAAAGCAATAAGCTCTCTGCCCTTGGAAATAATTTGTAGTCGAAGGATAGAAAATTATTTGCCAGGAGCATTATTGAGGAGTTAAAGGACGAGAATGTTAAGTGTTTGAAAGCCTCCTCTTTAATCTGAGAGTTGCCTCTGTGCTTTACATCATTACGCATGTTTTCATAGGCTCTGATCCATCGACCTACCCACCTCTCTGTTTATAGGGTCTGTTTTATTCACTAACTCACAGTGGTGTGTCAGGCTCTCGGTGAGCAGCAGGTTCACACAAACACAGGACATTTTAGGTGGCCTTTTTGCTTTGAATAACAAAGCTGAGTTTCATTTAGAAGTAAAAATAAATAAATAAACAAACAAACAAACAAACAAATGATAAAATGGTTCCGAACTAAAGGTTTTTAAAAGTCGAGTATAAGTTAGAAGCATTTGAAGCAACTGACTTGGCGTTCTCTTTGCTGTCATCATTTTTGTTTTGATTCTCTCTCTCTCTCTCTCTCTCTCTCTCTCTCTCTCTCTCTCTCTGTTGTGTGTGTGTAAGAAGACTTTCTACGCACCCCACCACAGGCAGGCACTCCTAGAAAGAAACTTTTTTTTAAGAGTCTATGGGAATATTCTTCAACCCCAGAGAGAAGAATGGCCAGAGGCCAACACTCATTTGAGGGTCTCTTCCCACTCCATTCTTCTTGGCTGGTCCATTGCCAGTCCCCTGCAGAAAAAGATCCTTATTAATAAGGACATAAGGCATGACTGGCAGCATTCCAGAAGCTCCTGTGCTTTCTGGTCCTAAAGAACAGGCAGGAAGCACCTCTGTGTGACACAGAACATGGTGAGCACCGTGTTCTTCCTGAAAAGAAGTGGGTTTTTCAGTGGTTCCGTTTGTTTCAGGACTCAGTGGGTGAGCAAGCTCCAGTACACAGTGGCTTTGCTTCAGTTAGCCCTGTCCTAAAGTAGATGTGCTTTTCCCATATGTTCCTTTTCAGACTACACCCTCCCATGATTCACCCTCTTAGTGTAGAAGACAGCTCCTGCTCAACCATTTGTGAACTGGCTTTTCTCTTTTCTCAGTTGAAGAAATGATAGGCATGTTGCTAGATATCAGACAATCCATTACCACTGTGACAGCTCTTAAAATATACTTCAGTAGTGTGTGTGTGTGTGTGTGTGTGTTTGTATTCTTCTGTAACTGAGTACCTGGGGCTGAGTAATTTATAAAAAATAGAAATTTTTTTAGAGTTTAGAGGCAGAAAATTCTGATAAAGGTGGCAGGGGAGTTAAAATCTGGGAGAAGCAGTCTTCCCTTCCAAGATAGCATCTTTTAAACAGCATCCCTCAGAAGGAAGTAACATTTTGTTCTTGTGTGGCTGAAGATAAGAAGACAGCAAAATCCACCAGAAGTCCTATTAACCTGTTCACAAGGGAAGGTATATCAAAGCCTAAAGGGTCCCTGGAACCTTACTTTCAATGCACATTCTTGGCCACGAAGTTTCTTATACACAAATTCAACAAAGGACTGGAGCAATAAAAACCAGCAACATACTTTTAATTATTGATTCTTCCTCTAGGGTACCTTAAGTAGCTCTATCAGCCCGCTTAGAAGAGAAACTTAAGGTATACATGGATTGTGTGCTTTTCAAGGCTTATACAATGATTGAAGGACAGCTTTTTCTGAGCTGGCTAAACTCCAAATTGCTCAGCATTGCACTGTCTCCTGTGACCTGACCTGCTGGCCTGATAGTGTAGCACTGCATGTTAACACACCTAATGCCTGTGTTTCCCCTTTTTTTACATTTATTTAGCACTTTTATGGAGAACATGATACATGGACATTCTTACTTTGCACTTTTCCCAACTCATCCTCCTCTTCTCTGTGCCAAATTCAGGGACCCTTCTTAAATCATGTACATCTGTATATACAACCTTCTGAGTCCATTTAGTATTGCTGATATATACATATATATCCCCATTATATATACATATCCATCATATACATGTATCATATATATATATATATATACACATATATATTTAGCCATTGTCCACCTTAGCTCTTCATTTAGGGGTGGGGTCTTATACAATTTCTCCTACCCACATTGGCATGTCAACTGATATTGTCATTATGCAAGACTTGTTCATGCAACTTAGCATATTGTTTGGATTTCATGTGTGTCTTTTCTTTACTGTAGTGATGCCTGCATGTACGGCATGGCCCTCATATGCAGTTCTGTGAAGGTACAATCCAACCCCTAATTTATGTGTATATGATAGGGCGCTTGATATGGCTTCTGGCATTGCATAGAAATGGTGATTGCTTTTCAGACAAAAATTATTTTCTTGGTTTCCATCTGTGGTTGGAAACCTCTGACTGGGCCACCAGGTTCCATAGCCGAATAGTGCAGGAGAAATCTAGACTCCCGGGAGTGTGGAAAAGCCTGTCTGCTCAGAGAGACTGACCTGGAATCCCCAGGTCACAGGATCTGAGGAGTGGACTTCTGGTTTCTTTCAGTGGGTGAGGAGCTGATCCTGTGACACAGGGCTCCATACTCAAATAGTGCCAGGAGAGAGCTGGTATCCCAGGAGTGCTGACACACCTTCGAGCAGAGGCAAGACTACCCCCTCTGTTCAAATTCACTGGATCAAGAAAGACCCTTGCAGAGACATCAGATCACAAGAACCAAGGGACAGCTGGGGACAAGATCCTTCTGGCATCTGTCTGCACCCCAGAACTGACCCTGTACCACAGCTCTCCAAACCCAAATTCCTCTCAGAAAGAGCTGGTCTTCTAGGATTATTGAAACAGAGGCTTGCAAGAGGGACAAGCCACAGTCAGAGAGAGTAAGATCAGCTAATACCAGAGATAACCAGATGGCTAAAGGCAAGGGCAAGAACATAAGGAACAGAAACCAAGGCTACTTGGCATCATTAGAACCCAGCTCTCCCACCACAGCAAGCCCTGGATACCCCAACACACCAGAAAAGAAAGACTCAGATTTAAAATCACATCTCAGTGATGATAGTAGAAGACTTTAAGAAGGAAATAAATAACTCTCTTAAAGAAATATAAGAGAACACAGGTAAACAACTAGAAGCCCTTAAAGAGGAAATACAAAAATCCCTTAAAGAATTACAGAAAAACACAATCAAACAGATGAAGGAAATGAACAAAACCATTCAGGAACTAAAAATAGAAATAGAAACAATAAAGAAATCACAAAGGGAGACAACCCTGGAGTTAGAAAACCTAGGAAAGTGACCAGGAGTCATAGATGCAAGCATCACCGACAGAATACAAGAGATAGAAGAGAGAATCTCAGTTGCAGAAGTTACCATAGAAAACACTGACACAACAATAGGAAATCCAGGACACAATGAGAAGACAGAACATAAGGATAATAGGTATAGAAGAGAGTGAAGATTTTCAACTTCAAGGACCAGTAAATATCTTCAACAAAATTATAGAAGAAAACTTACCTAGCCTAAAGAAAGAGGTGAACATAAGCATACTAGAAGCTTACCGAACTCCAAATAGACTGGACCAGAAAAGAAATTCCTCCTGTCATATTATAGTCAAAACACCAAATAAACAAAACAAGGAAAGAATATTAAATGCAATAAGGGAAAAAGGTCAAGTAAAATATAAAGGCAGACCTATCAGAATTACACCAGACTTCTCACCAGAGACTATGAAAGCTAGAAGATCCTGGGTAGTTCTCATACAGACTCTAAGAGAACACAAATGCCAGCCCAGGCTGCTATACCCAGCAAAACTCTCAATTACCATAGATGGTGAAACCAAAATATTCTATGACAAATCCAAATTTACACAATATGTTTCCACAAACCCAGTTCAATAAAGGATAATAGATGGAAAACACCAACTCAAGGAGGAAAACTATACCCTAGAAAAAGCAAGGAAGTAATCTTTCAACAAACTCAAAAGAAGAAAGCCACACAAACATAAAAATAACATCAAAAATAACAGGAAGCAACAATCACTATTCCTTAATATCTCTTAATATCAATGGACTCAATTCCCCCAATAAAAAGATATAGATTAACAAACTGGATATATAAACAGGACCTCCATTTTAAAGACAAACACTACCTCAGAGTAAAGGGCTGGAAAACAATTTTCCAGGCAAATGGTCCTAAGAAACAGGCTGGAGTAGCCATTCTACTATTGGATAAAATCGACTTTTAACCAAAAGTCATCAAAAAAGATAAGGAGGGACACTTCATCCTCATCAAAGGAAAAATCTACCAAGAAGAACTCTCAATTCTGAATATTTATGCTCAAAATGCAAAGGCACCCACATTCATAAAAGAAACTTTAATAAGGCTCAAAACACATTGCACCTCACACAATAATAGTCGTAGACATCAACACCCCACTATCATCATTAGACAGATCTTGGAAACACAAACTAAACAGAGACACAGTGAAACTAACAGATGCTATGAACCAAATGTATTTAAAAGTTATCTGTAGAATATTTCATCCTAAATCAAAAGAATATACCTTATTCTCAGCACCTCATGGTACCGTCTCCAAAACTGATCATATAATCGGTCACAAAAGAAAGCTCAACAGATATAAGAAGATTGAAATAATCCCATGTCGCCTATCAGATCATTGAGGATTAAGGCTGGTCTTCAATGGCAGCAACAACAACAGAAAGCCCACATACACATGGAAGCTGAACAACGCTCTCCTCAATAATAACTTGGTCAAGGATGAAATAAAGAAAGAAATTAAAGACTTCCTAGAATTTAATAAAAATGAAAGTACAACATACCCAAACCTATGGGACACAATGAAAGCAGTGTAAAGAGGCAAACTCATAGCTCTGATTGCCTCCAAAAAGAAACTGGAGAGAGCATATATTAGCAGTTTAAGAGCACACCTGTAAGCTCTAGAACAAAAAGAATCTAATATACCCAAGAGGACAGGAAATAATCAAATTAAGGGCTAAAATCACCCAAGTAGAAACTAAAGGAACTATCCAAAGAATCAACAAAACTAGGAGCTGGTTCTTTGAGAAAATCAACAAGATAAATAAACCCTTAGCCAGAGTAACCAGAGGGCACAGAAACAGTACCCAAATTAACAAAATTAGAAATGAAAAGGGAGATATAACAACAGATTCTGAGGAAATTCAAAAAATCACCAGATCCTACTACAAAAGCCTATATTCAATAAAGTTTGAAAATATGAATTAAATGGACAATTTTCTAGACAGATACCAAAAACCAAAATTAGATCAGGATCAGATAAACCATCTAAACAGTCCCATAACACCTAAAGAAATAGAAGCAGTCATTAAAAGTCTCCCAACCAAAAACAGCCCAGGACCAGATGGGTTCAATGCAGAATTCTATCAGACCTTCAAAGAAAACCTAATACCAATACTCTTCAATCTATTCCACAAAATAGAAACAGAAGGAACACTACACAATTCATTCTATGAGGCCACAGTTACACTGATACCAAAACCTCACTAAGACCTAACAAAGAAAGAAAACTTCACACCAATTTCCCTTATGAACATCGATGCAAAAATACTCAATAAAATTCTCGAAAACCAAATCCAAGAACACATCAAAACAATCATTCACCACGATCAAGTAGGCTTCATCCCAGGGCTGCAGGAATGGTTCAATACCTGGAAATCTATCAATGCAATCCACTACATAAACAAATTGAAAGAAAAAAACCACTTTGTCATTTCATTAGATGCTGAAAAAGCATTTGACAAAATTCAATATCCCTTCATGATAAAAGTCTTGGAAAGATGCAGAATTCAAGGACCATACTTAAACATAGTAAAAGCAATATACAGCAAACCAGTAGCCTACATAAAACTAAATGGAGAGAAACTTGAAGCAATCCCACTAAAATGAGGGATTAGACAAGGCTACCCTCTCTCTCCCTATCTATTCAATATAGTACTTGAAATTCTAGCTAGATCAATTAGACAACAAAAGGAAGTCAAAGGGATACAAATTGGAAAGGAAGAAATCAAAATATCACTATTTGCAGATGATATGAAACCTCCACCAGAGAACAGCTACATCTGATAAACAACTTCAGCAAAGTGCCCAGATATAAAATTAACTCAAGAAAATCTGTAGCTTTCCTATACTCGAAGGATAAACAGGCTGAGAAAAAAATTAGAGAAATGACACTCTTCACAATTGTCACAAACAATATAAAGTATCTTGGTGTGACTCTAACCAAACAAGTGAAAGATCTGTATGACAGGAATTTCAAGTCTGTGAAGAAAGAAATCAGAAAAGACCTCAGAAGATGGAAAGAGCTCCCATGCTCATGGAATGGCAGGATTAATATAGTAAAAATGGCCATCTTGCCAAAAGCTATCTACAGATTCCATGCAATCCGCATCAAAATTTCAACTCAATTCTTCATAGACTTAGAAAGAGCAATTCTCAAATTCATTTGGAATAACAAAAAACCAAGGATAGCAAAAACTATTCTCAACAACAAAAGAACTTCTGGGAGAATCAGCATCCCTGACCTCAAGAAGAACTACAGAGCAGTAGTGATAAAAACTGCATGGTGTTGTTACAGTGACAGGCAGGCAGATCAATGGAATATAATTGATGACCCAGAAATGAACCCACACACTTGCAGTCACTTAATCTTTGACAAAGGAGCTAAATCCAGTGAGGTAACTCAGTCACAAAAGAACGAACAAGGTATGTACTCACTGATAAGTGGATTTTAGCCCCAAATTTCGGAATACTCAAGATTCATTTCACAGCAACTGTTGGACTAAGTATGAGGTCCCAGATGGAGGAGTTAGAGAAGGGACTGAAGTAGCTGAGGGAGTTTGAAGCCCCATGGATGGAGCAACAGTGTCAACTGGCCTGACCCCCCAGGGTTCTCCCGAGACTAGACCACCAACCAAAGAATACACATGGAGAAACCCATGGTTTGGGTCACATATGTGAAAGAGGAGGGCCTTGTTAGCCATCAGTGGGGGGTTGGGCCTCAGGGTGTTAGATGCCCCAGTATAGGGGAATGCCAAGGAAGGAAGATGGGAATGGGTGGGTGGACCTGTGGAGGAATACCCTCATAGAGGCAGGGGGTTGGGAGTGGAGATAGGGCGTTTCCAAAAGGGAGACCTGGAAAAGGGGAAATATTTGTAATGTAAATAAAATATCAAAAAAAAAGTGAAAAGAAAATTATTTTCTTGGAAATACAATCTCTTCTTGAAAACACACTTTTCAAAACACCACATATGTTTAAAGGTGTGAACCTGCATGTGTACTGTCCTTAGTGGCTCTGAGTAAGAATTCCCAGGATTATGAGAGTTTGCTACACTGGCTTATACAGAGTATGGCCTGCAGCTACTGAGAACAGAACACACACATCATACTTTAAATGGTATCAAAGTGATGCTATTTTAATATTATCATTGTCCTAGTTTCATTTTAGTTGCTGTGATAAAAAAAAATACTGACAAAAAATTAACTTAGGGGACAATGGATTTATTTTAGCTCTCAATTCCTGGGTACTGTCCTTCAAAGCAAAGAAATGAAGGTGGCAGGAACTTGTAATAGTGGATCACATTTTGTCTGGTCAAGAGCGAAGAGAAATGAATGTGTGTATGCTCAGTTGATTCCTTGGTTGTTCTTGGCTTGATCTCTCCACTCACTGGCAATTTACAACAACTTTCTTAGGAGTAGTGTTACTCACAGTGGCCTGGGTCTTCTCACGTTGATTAACTTAACTGCAACAATCCCTCTCAGACATATGTGCAGGCAAATTCAATGTAGACAATCCCTCATGTAGGCTTTCTTTACACATGACTCTTGGTTGTGTTTAGTTGATAATTAAAGCTAACCATTGATGATGATTGCTGTAAGATCTTAGGTCTTATTTATTTAGAATAACTCTACATTTATAGAAAATGTAAGATAAACAGACATTCCAGAAATTAATAATTAAAAGTATAACAGATTAGATGCTAACATTAAATATTAATAAGATGTATGGCTTGCCTAGTAGACATGGAAATTAAACAGTCTAGGAACAATGACCTCTGTCCTACACATCTCTCCTCTAGCTTACTCAGTCTTTTTGAGTCTACTGAACCCTTGCTATCTTTGATATAGGTATCAAGATGTCTATATGATATCATAAGCACTTGATATCAAGAGGCCCTTTCCTGTCATAGGATTTAGGGAATAAGGTATATTCAGATACATTTCCACACCTACTCAAAAGCACCATGTGAACTTTGATGAGATCAGACTATGCCACTGTTCTTGAAAATTTCCATAGTGAGTCACTGTTGTTGAAAGAAAGTATAATGTCTTCAAATGGTTCTTCTGGGAAAACAGAGGTTGGGCTACCCCGTAGAAGGAAATGGACTGTGGACGGAATATATGTTCATGTTAGAACCATGAGGGTTGATTTAGTTTTCTGATGACTTCTTAATATGTTAACTCAGTTATATTCCCTAACTATTTACACATGTACTTATTTGGATTTCAATTTAAAGTTATTTTGTAAATATGCTTTCAACCTGTCCTAATTTTCAACTTGATACAGCCTAGAGTCATCTGAGATGGGAGTCTTAACTGAGGGATTGCCTAGATTAGCCTATGGGCATGTCCATTAAGGATTGTCTTGATTTTTAATTGCTACAGTGGGGACCAGCCCACTTTGGGAGGCACTGTTCCCTAGACAGGTAGCCTGGGCTCTATGAGAAAGTCAGCTAACCATGAACCTGCACTAACTATTAAACAACAGCCTCCATATATTTCTTGGCTGAAAGTTAGTTCCTTGGCCGGAGGTAATGCTTTGTGGAATAGTGAGTTCACCTGCCTTCAAGCTAATGCTTAAATTTTTGCTCCAAATTCCCTTAATGATGACTATGGCCTGGATGTGTAAGCACAATAAATCCTTTCTTTCTGTAAGTTACTTTCAACCCTGGTATTTTTCTCAGCAATGAATGAAACTAGAATACAGGCCCTCATTATTTATTTCAAGGTGACCAAAGTAAAGATTATCCTGGGTGGGCCTGACCTTAGTTGTTCATATTCTTTGTGCTTCAAGATTTGGGCCTCAAGGATTCCAACTTGCTAACACCTTCCCTGTTGTTTCTCTTATTGAACTCTGAATGGTGTACTTATTTAGCATATATAGAAAATATAGCTAGCCTCTGAAGTTCTTTGCTTATGGAAGGAGCATTTACAAGAAGAGGTGCTGCTTATGAGCTTCTTAGACAAAAGAAATTAGAATCATAAAAGCTTAGGGTTATAAATTCAGGTAAAAATAGATTACTTGAAATGTTTAGTCTGATCAGTGAGATATGTATATTTTTTAATCTAAAAAGAATGACCCTATACATTTTATGGAAAGACTTTTCCTCAATGATTAACAACAACAATCACTTCCTAGTCTTCTTGTATCTTCCTCTTTCTTTCTTCCTCCCCTCCTTCCTTCTTTTTTCTCTCTTTCCAGTGAAGAATACATAGCAAACACACTTAAAGATTTCACGTAGAACATACAGGCTCCATTGCACTTTGATAGATGTAGTTCATATTTATTATTCCTCTTAGAAAAGTGTTTCATACTTTTTTTTAAAAAAATTGATACTTTATTTACATTTCAAATGTTTTCCCCTTCCAAGATCTCTCCTTTGGAACCTCCCTATTTCCCCCTTCCCCTGCCTCTATGGGGGTATTCCCCCCACCCTCCCACCCACCCACCCACTCTCATCTTCCCTCCTTGGCATTCTCCTATATTGGGGCACCTAACACCTTCAGGCCCACTGGCCTCTCCTCCCCCTGACAGATAACAAGACCCTCCTCTGCCGCATTTGTGGCCAGCACCATGGGTCCCTCCATGTGTAAGCATATGTAACAAAACCAAGAAGAACAGAACAAGGAATGGAGGGCAGACGTGTGGCCCAAAGCCATTTTCTGTGTGGCGTTTGCCTTACTACTTATACTTTGGGCTGAGCTGTAGCTCCTGGGAACCCATAACCGCACAATTTCAAAATACAGTAGAGAGCAATACAGTGAAATTATTAATTAGGAAAATGAGGTCTGAGGTGTTCTGTAAATTTTTACTTTATAAAATGAATTTTGAAAGCCAAAAGAAACAAAGTTTAGAAACTGCACAATGCCTGATATAACAATGATATAACAAGCGCCAGTTTAGAGTTATAGATACCAGGGCCTGAAGTCTAGAACCCTGTCTCTGAGTGAATGGTTGCAGTGGTCTCCTTTCATTATAGCACTGTGAAGGGCTCAAATTTCCACTCTCTGCCTCCTAGTAGTAGTAAATTTTTAAGCGCAATGCAATTAAAAACGTCATTAAAATTTTAAATAAAATTATGTAATTGGAGTCTATAAAATTGCAGCAACTCTTATGTTCACAGATTTGCTCATAAAACAATTTCTTTATGCACAAATAGAAAAGCCAGAGGGGAGAAGTTTCATTTTCCTGGCATGTGCTGTGAATGCACAAGAAAGCTATTCAGGAATGGAGCATATTGACACTAGGCATAAAAGAGGCAAGGAGATGGTTAGATGTGGGATGTACTTTGCCTAGAAGTTGGTATTTTATGGTTTGTTCTCCTAAGACTGTTGATCGCCAAATTGATAACTGTAACGGTGTTAGCTCATGAACAAAGAATAAGGAAAGTGGAATCAAGTACCCAAAGTTCAGATGTTGGATTAAACTATTTGGTTTCAAATTCTAGCTAGCACCTTATCAGCTGTATGACTCAGGACTCACTGTGATGGTTTAGTATTTTTACCTTTAAACAGAGATAACATCATTGCAGTAGTTACTTTTGCGGCACTGTGACTAATCTCTAACAAAAGCATCATTAGGAGGAAAGATTTGTCTTGGCTTACAGTTTACATCTACTATATCAGGAAAGACATTGAAGTAAAGTTTAGACCTTGGTAGTAAGAGATGATGGCATCTACGATTTCCTTCCATTGTGGTAGTCTGGGAAGCAGAGAGCGGATAGGGACCTTCAAAGGCCCATTCACAGAGACTTACTTCGCCAACTAGGCTTTTCCTGTGAGATCCATAGTACCATGGGATAGTGTTGAAATTGGAGGCTAGATGCTGAGAAGGTAATCTTAGGGATTATGTGGGAGACTGCTTAGAACATGTAAGGCCCTGCATTCAGTTCTCCACAGAAAATGACTACAACAACAACAACACAAAATACATGAATCTGTGGAGCACAATTCAGATTTAATCCAAAGCATTCTGTCTTTGACCCAAAAAGACTCATGACCATCTTATATGACAAAATGTAACTAGTTCAGCATTGAGAATCACCATAGACTCAAGAGTGCTAACAGTGTCCAGAAAATCCAAAGTCCCTTTAGGTATTCAAGGTAATCACTAAGCTTTATAATTAGAATGGCCACATAATTTTAATATACAATGCCAAGATCACTCCAATAAGAAGGGATAGAAGAATATCAAAGAAAGACTAACCTGAAGCAAGATTGTAATCCACCAGAGCAAATTTTAAATACTACAACCACAAGTCTGGGAAGGGGGGTATTTTATGTCATGACATGAACTCCAATGAGCTTCAGAAAGCCCTTCCCATGACTTCTCTTTTGAGTCATCACTGTTGGCAAGTCCAGATTTCCTAAGCACATTCTCACATCCCCAGTGTTATGATCTGAAATACTCTTCATAGGCTCATATGTATGAGGTCACTTGTTCCCTCTTTTATGGCTCTGCTAAGAATGTGATGGAACCATTAGAAGGTGGAACTTTGTTGGATGAAACAGACATCTGGGTTGGCTTTAGCATTTTATAGATGGGATCCACTTCCTCTTCTCTCCCTGCTTCCTGACTACTAAGATGTGACTAGCCATACTGTTGTTTCTGCCTCCATGGCATCCCTCTCACAGTAGTCCCTTTTAGCTTTAAGTCAGAACAAACCCTTCACTCCTTAAATTGCTTTTGCTGTGCATTTTGTTGCAACAATGAGGAAAGTGATGCAGAAAATTTCTAACAAGATGTGGGGTCGAAGCTGTGCTAAACCTGAACATATACTTGTTACAAATTTAGAACCTGAGATTTGGAGATGAATATAAAATATCTAGGAGTTGTAAGCTAAATAAATCTGGGGATGCTGTAAGCACATGATTTTGGTGGAAGTCCAGATAATCAGAATGCAGAACTGTAGGCAGAAAAACTCTGCTTATGAGTTGCAGATGGAAACAAGGACTCTACTGGAAATTTTTGCTAGAGTCTGTTGAAGGGGGCTATTTCATATTCAAATTATAATGCTCATCTAAGTGTCTGTTGAGAAAACTGAAGTTACTTAGATCATATTTAGCACTTGAAAGTCCCAATAACTGTGATTTTTTTCACCACACTACAGCAGAAAGAGGTAAGAGCAAGCATATCTTCTGAAGAAGGCCAGAGTTTGAAAAGGAATGTATCCTGGGCTGTTTCCGGGTAGAGATCAGCTTATCAGCAACAAGCCCCTCCTGTTTATCTGATTGTTTCAGATGTTTCACATGCAAGGTCTAAAACAACAGGGTGGATTTTAACATTTTTATTGTGTAGTGCTTGTTCTAGCCTGGTTTTTGTTGCTATGATAAAGCCCACAACTAAAAGCAACTTGGTGAGGATAGGGTTTCCTATTTGGCTCACACTTCCATGTCAGACTCCCTCACTGAGAGAAGTCAGGGAAGACACTAAAGCAGAAACAATGAAAGAACTTTGCTTATTGACTTTTGGCTCAGCTAGTATTTTTATACAGAGCCAGGCACACCTGTCCAGTGGTGTCACTGCCCATAGTAGGTTGAGCTCTTCTACTTTAATCAGCAATCAAGACAATGTCGCACAGACATGCTCACAGGCCAATCTGATCGAAGTTCTCTTTCTTTTTTTGTTTATTTATTTTTCATACTTTATTTACATTTCAAATGTTTCTCTTTCAAAGAGGTTCTTTCTTCCCATGTGACTCTGAGTTATATTAACAACAAGAGCAACTCATGACACTATTTTGATTACTTTTCTTTTGATGTATATAATGGCCTAGACAGTGAAATAAATAATTGAGTGGAGTAAAGGTCTATTTTGGCTTATAATCCCAGAAGGGTACAGTCAATAGTGAACAGGAAGATATAGCAGCAAGCATGGAAGTCATAGTGACAGGACCATGAGGCTAGATGGTCACATTGCATGTCCAGTCAGGAAGTACACAG
Source organism: Rhynchomys soricoides (assembly GCA_019843965.1). Classification (NCBI taxonomy): domain Eukaryota; kingdom Metazoa; phylum Chordata; class Mammalia; order Rodentia; family Muridae; genus Rhynchomys; species Rhynchomys soricoides. The sequence goes on along the minus strand of JADRCH010000051.1, from coordinate 1,261,590 downwards.
CAAATAGTAAGTGAATCTGGGTTATAAACCCTCAAGGCCCATTCCCAGTGATCCAGTGATCCACTTCCTCAAACAAGGCTCTACTTTTGAAAGCTTCCATGAACTTTCCCTAAACATCTGAGACCAATTGTTGACACACATAAGCATATGAGAGGCATTTCACATTCAAACCCTCAATACATACAGTCACAAAAGCATACAGCGAAACTATTAAAAGTGGTAGATAAGTTTATTATCTTGATGGAGGCAATGATAATATAAACATTATATATATTCATCAAATTGGATACATTAAATATGTACACTTTTATATACCAATTTGACTTTCCAATGCTGGAACATAAATATTCTAACATAAAACATAAAATATTAGAACAATAGCATCCTGGTTACTGTGTGCCTAACTACAAATAATTATTTTATTCTTGGACCTTGAAATGTGTCATAAGAATGGAGAACCCATGCTGAGGGTGGAAGGTTCCAATGAGCACAGAATGGAGTCAGACTTTACTGTAATCTCTGACTGCCTGCCAACCTGGATGTAGACTTTGCATCAGTTGGAACAACATTACATTTGTTAAGTATGTTCACATGACAAGGAAATTGTCCCACAGAAGTCCTGGAAGATCCCACCATCTGATTAGGGTTAAATTTCAAGTAGAATTTGTCTTATAAGCAGTTGTGCATGTTTATGCCTGGACCCCCTGATGTGTATAATAATTATGGGAGAGAAATGATTATTTTCATTTTAAAGAAGAAGAAAACATGACTGAAAATAGTAATGTTCCACCAGGGTTCAGGTCTGTGCCCTAGAAATCCAGAGGTCTAGGAAGTCGGAGAAGGTTGGACGTCAAGACAAATATAATCTTCAAGGTATTATACAAAAGTGGAGGAGCCCTCCGTTCAAGAAGGCATCCTTGCACTACTCAATAATTTCAGCCCTATCTGTCTAGCTATTTCCTTACTACATAAGGCCTGATCACATGGTCAATTACCCTTAATACTTTAATACTAATTATTCTTTGTTCTTCAGGACAAGCACTGAGAACCATTTCCCCTGGTCCACAATAACGACACTCACCAGCATCTCACCCTCTGTTCCCAAGCACTCAGAGTTACCTTGAGACCCCAAAGTTACTATCAAATGCCTCTCCATGTAGCTGGTCTATGGACTTAGTATATCTACAATTTTAGCACAGCAATTGAATCTCAGACCCTCTTACCTGTACATTCTTGAGGAGATCGTGGGTTTGGTTCATATGTATTATAGTTTGGATATGTTGTGGGTCCCTAAAGCCATCACGGGTGAAAACTTGGTCTTAAGTAGTATAATCATACTTATACTTAAAGCTTCATTACATGATGGTGTTAGTACATGATGAAGATGAAGAACATGTCTTTTAAGGGTGAGTCTGGTCCTAGATACTTCCTCTTGTTTGGTGTCAGCTTCACAGACACCATGAGATAACCACTTGAGCCTCTTCACATTCCCCATAGGCCTAGAAACAAAGTTTGCTGACTTTTGACACTAGTCTTTGAAACTATGAACTAACATTAGTCCTTCCTACTTTTTAGAAAGATTTTTGGTGCTTGTGTGTGTGTGTGTGTGTGTGTGTGTGTGTGTGTGTATGTGGTGTGTGTGTGTGTGTGCTGTCTACATATATGTATCTACACCACATGTGCCTGGTGCCCACAGAGACCAGAAGAGGGTATCAGATCCCCTGGAACTGAAATTATGAATGGTCATAAGTCACCAAGTGAGCTCCTGGAATCTAACTCAGGTTCTTGAAAGAGTAACAAGCACTATAAGCTGCTGGCTCATCTATTTTGCCCTATCTTCCCTTCCTACTTTTAATTGTTTCTATCAGATATTTATGACAGAGACAAAACATCTAATATATCAAGTCATGTAGTATGTTTGGACAATAATATTTCTTCAGCTTATTCTAGATACTCGAATGTGGAGTGAGGAAGCCAAATAAGGCAAACCCCCAGCAAGATAGAGAAGAGGAAGATCAGAGAAGGATTAAAATTATCTTTGGAAAGTAGAATTGGACACAGATCAACTTTCTCATATTGTTATAATCAGACTTTATGGTATAAATTCTAAGCAAGTAAGTAAATTGCTTAAGAGCAGAAAATAAGAGACACTAGAGTGGATGATCTGTACTATTTTAAAGAGATTTATTTTATGTATATGTATTAATGCCTGCATATGTATGTGTACATATACATATGCATATATCTCATGCATATATATATACACACATATATATACATATAGATACACATATATACACACATGCACATGCACACACATGTACCATATACATGCTGATTCTAGAAGAAGCCAGAAGAGGACATTACATTCCCTGGAATTGGAATTATAGATGATTGTAAACAGCCATTTGGATACTGAGATTTGAACATGGGTTCTCTAGCAGAGCAGTAAGTGTTCTTAACCACTGAGCCTCCTTCCCAGCCCATGTGGAGTTTTGAAACTTTTCTTAGTTAATAGCACTCTTTTGTGTTATTGCCTACCCAATGGGGTACCACTGTTGCCTCATAGTCATCCTCCCTAGAGAACAATTTCTGAATCCTTTCAGTGTTTGCTTTTTTCCTTATTTGATTTGTGAGCTCAAGCACAGGGAAGGAAGCTACAATAATCCTTGAGCTTATTTGTTTTCAATTAGAATCTCATTCCATTCTCTTGGTAGTCATTTCCATAGTCTTCCTCTCCTTCTCCTTTTCTGTTTTCAAATGAACACAAGTTCACGAAAATAAGAGGCACTAACTGCAGTTTTGAGCGTTGGCCAATCTGATTCTCCATGGTACAATTTCTGGTCCTCTTACCATGTGTTTCACTCTGGAAATTATAAAATGGAATTGGGTTACCAGTCAGTTATATTCAGTGCCAGTAGATGTGCTATGACAGGACAACAGGAATAATTTTGCCACATCCTTGCATGGACCAGTCTTTGCACAAGACTGGGATGACAAGAAAAAATTATTAATAATAATAATAATAATAATAATAATAATAATAATAATAATGAGGAGATGGACACACAAAAGCCTGAGATCAGGTAGACAGGGCTCTCTGGGTGAGAAACTGTAGTACCTTGGAAGCTCATCATGTATATTATTCAGAGCTGAAGAATGAGGCTTGATTATGACATAGAGCTTAATAAGAAAGCAGAGTTTATGGTTTATAGTTGGATCAAGGAGATGGGTCTAAATAATCTCAGTATTAGTAGCTTCTGTAAGGGAGAAGTCTCTAGGCCATAGAGGGAAGGATAAACTATGGTGGGATTTATTTTGCACACACTAGCAGCATCTACACATGGACCAGATGAAGACCTTGCCATTTTCATCTGAGTTTCACCCTAGGGGTGACTTTGCCATTCTTCCCTGGATCTGAGGCTTATGGCTAGTCTATGTCCATAGCACATAATAGGGGCTTCACTCATTCGGGGCTTTCTGTGCTCCCTAGGTTATTGTAGCCAGCAAGCTATGAAGTGACGACATGTCTCAGGAGAAACTTAAAGCTATTTGCTACCATAGCCTCAAATGCGGCCAGCCATGGTTAGGATGGCACAGATCAGGAATATGGCTGGGGGTGGCAACTCAGAGTTCTTTTCAAACTGCACACTTGTATTTCACTGTCTACTCTAAGGACAATACACAGTAATGTGTTCTCTCAAGAGGCCTTTAAATATAGTAGTGGCCATTACTGTGTATTGACATGTGGCTTGATCAGAGTGAATGGATATCAAAATGCAGTTTCCTGTCTCTGGGATTTGTCAGACTGCCATATTCCACACTGTGCCCAAACCAATCTTAGCCATTACATCTGTGATCAGGTTAGTGCCCTGGCTCAGATCCCTGCCGCTGACCTCATCTCTGTCTTGCCATTGCCATCTGTTTTCTACTTCCTCCTGAATTCTTTCCAAGATGATTCTTCTTGTATCTAATGCTTTCCTCCAACCAGTACTCCCAGCTCTCTTTCAAATGTGTGTCTCTCCTTCCTCTGTGGTATTTCATGCTGCCACCTTTTTGTATTTCCAAACTTAGCATGCTCAATTTCAAGTGGCATGGGAAGTCTTCAGCAACAGCCCGGTCTTCTCTGCTCTTGAGGTGAGAACTAATGATCTTAAAAGTCACTGTGAGGCTAGTGAGATGGCTCAGCATGTACAGGTGCTTGGTCACCAGCCAGAGGACTAGAGTTCGAGCTTCCCAATCTACAAGTGCAAGAAGAAAACTAATCTCTGAAAAAAAAATTGTCTGAATTCCATATACACACCATGGAAAATATACTCACACCCATCCATATACCCAGAGACAGACAGACAGAAGAGAGAGAGAGAGAGAGAGAGAGAGAGACAGAGACAGAGAGACAGAGAGACAGAGAGACACACAGAGAGACACACAGAGAGAAATACACACAGAGAGACTGAATCAGTCACATATAAGTGTAAAACTTTTCAGAAAAAAAAGAAGTTAAAGTTACCGTGAACTAGAGACTGCAGACATAGTTCAGTTTGTAGATGATTGGCAAGGATGTATAAAGCCCTGGGCTTGATCACCATCATAGCAAACGGCAGTCAAAAGAGTGTACTTTTGTGATCTTAGCACTTGAGAAGAAAAAGCAGGAGGATCAGAAATACAAGATTTTGACAGCCATATATGTGAGTTTCAGACCAGCATGGGGAGTATGAAACGTTGACTCAAAAAGAAAAATATTTACCATGATATCCACTAGGCTATATACATAAATTCACAGATAATAAGCATAAATAGAAGTCTATATTATATTTATGGATAAACGTGAGCATATGAAGTAATTGATTATCATGAGGATGCTGCAGCAGGTCTGAGGGATTCCTCTTGCTTTTCTTCTGTAAGGACGTAAGTCCAGTCAAGACTTTGAGTGTGGGACTCTGACTCCTTGCAAGAGGCTCTCACTCACTCTCATGCAGCTAAGCAGTCTGCACTCTTCACCCTCAGCAACTGCAGTGAATATTTTTTCTAAGCCACTACACTCTGTGGTAATGTGTACAGAGCAATGAATCAGTGACATAAATACTTGGTACATAGAGATTAATGCACGTCAAGCACTCTGCTAATTGCTTTCCCTACCTCATAATGTATCCATTCTCTGTCCACTTCAAGGAAGTATTTCAGAATCTATATGTCCATTTTCCAGATGTGGATACCAGAGTTTAAAGATGTTAAGCGCTCTCCACAGAAAGCCAGAATTTAAAGTGGCCCCATGGACTAGAGTGTCAGACTATCTCTGATGTATTGGTATATTGCACAGAGGCCTAGAATCATAGAATGTTTTCTCCTAATGATCCATAGTTTTTTCTACATTTTATTCTAGTTCAAATTGAATTTTTGAAGGCAAAATTTTTCTTGTAGCTAATCTATCTTTAGTATTTTGAGTTTGCAAAGAATTTGACTTGCTTTGTTGAGACTCGTATGTGTGTGTGTGTGTGTGTACATATGCTTGTGTGTACACAAGTGAATTTGCATGTGTGCTTGATTGCACATGTGCCTGCATGCATGTGTGTTGGCACATGTGCTGGTATGTGAATTGGTATGCATGTATGTATGTACATGAGTATGTTTCCTTATATAATTAAAAGCAAAGATATAAAACAACTTTGGAAAATGTCATTTATTATGATGAGCATCCAAATGTTTCACAAAAGGATTGTAATTCCTTCCCCCAAGGAAGTGGCAGTAGATATCTAAGTCCGCAGACACATGGAGACAATGGCAGCTTCTTGCCAAGAGAGGCTAGAAGATTAGTTCCCATCAAACCAAATGAGTCAAAAATCAGTTCTGGCCTAAAGCTTCATTCTTTCCCAGTCAGGGAACATACAAAGGATCTGGATACAACTGGGTTATTTAGAAGATGTTTTAAGGCTGAACACACCAAGAAGTAATGGGAATGAGGCAAGGAAAGAAGACAAGATGACAGATTTACTGAGGTCACTATTAACACCAAGGAAGGCTTCTTTGTTACTGTAACTTCATTACTGTAATATCTCTGTAAACAATAGCAAACACCCTGCAGAACCATCATCTGCAGGAAGGAATTCTGGGATATAAGGACCACTGACTCTTCTTTCCATGGGTGAAGGGTGCTTGTGAGGCTGTACCTACCACAAATTTCTGTTGCACAGTCTGATGGCCAAGATGGCTTCCTACTACTCGTGGACGTATGGACAAAGTGGAAATATGGACTACTGTTGCTGAGGCTGCAGAAACAGGAACTACCAGAAACCTTGGCCCTGGCAGACACCCATGGCCCTGTAAGGCTAGAGCTGGGGGCAGCTGGTAGAGGCAGCAGCAGATAATGAAAGAGCTGGAGGTGAGCTGTGTGTGCTCATGTGTTGTTTATTATTTCAAATCAGCTAACATGTGAGTCACTCTACTTCTTCAGTGAGAAACACTTTTTAAATGGGCAAAGAGAAACCTAAATTTCATTTAAGTAAGTAAATAAATAAATAAATAAATAGCATGTGTTCATGAAATTTCTAAGTTAGAACAAAGCACGTCCCCTGTCCATATCAGGTTTCTGTCAAAAGATATACAGAAATAAATGTATATATATATATATATTAAATTCACTGTGTCACCCAGACAGCACCCAGCTAGTGCGTCAATAAACATCCAATATAATATAAGAAATATAATTTATCATAAATATAATATAATAAATACAATAAAAATCTTTCTATTCCTATTTTCTCTCTTCTGATTCTTGAGGAAGGCTTTGGAAAAGCCACAATAGAAGTGTTCAGTGTATCTCAAATCTCGGCAGATCCCTGTAGGGAACATCATTACAAATATATTCACTCCTTTCTGATGTCTCTAGCAGTTGATACCAAAAAGCATCTGTTGTTCTTAAACTACCTCCCAAGTAAGCATGTATGTGTGATGAAGAGAAGAAAACATCAAACAAACCAATAGGGTGGTGTAAGAACATGTTGGGATAGGATATAGATGATTTTATACACAGTTTCTGGCATAATTGAGAAATACACACTCAGGTGATCAAAAGCCTGAGATCAATATGTGTGCTGGGTTAGTTAGTGCCATTTAACACAAGCTAGGGTTATATGGACAGAGAAAAGTCAATTGAAAAATGTCTCAGAATATTGGTTTGTAGATATGTCTGTGGGACATTTTCTTGGTTAGTGATTGATATGGGAGGGTCCATCCCACCGTGGGTGGTGCCACCCATGAGTAGATGGTCCTGGGGTCATATAAAAAAGGCAAACTGAGCAACTCTGAGGGAAACAAACAAACAAACAAACAAAAATAAATAAACAACAACAACCCAAACAGTAAGCAACACTCCTTTGTGTCTACTGCTTCATTTCCTACCTCCAGGCTCTGCCTTGAGTTCCTATCCTGACTTCTCCTCATTATCTGCTTAGGCTGTATGATGAAATAAACCCATCAACTCAAATAAGCTTGTTCAGTGATCTATCACAGCAATAGGGAAACAACTAAAATGGAAGTTGGTACAAGGGTGGGATATATTTTGTTTGGAGGAAAAGCCATGGAAATATTTGGAATTTGGGGCTGGAAAAATCTCTCAAGCACTTCAAACTTAGTGAGCTGTTCTGTAGGAACTTGGCAGTTAATGTTGAGAGAGATATAAACAAGGGAGTCTCACTATGTAATTTCAGAGGGAAACAAAGGACATTAAGGCTGTTTGTGTGACAGTTTGAATTGTGACTCTATGGTTGCTGGTCAGCTAGGGCTAAGACTGCACTAAGATTAACAAAAGACCAGCAGAACTAAAATGAAATCTTCATGTTACTGGGAAAATCAATCCTGGTCAACTGAGGCTGAAGAATCTCATCTGTGCTTATTAAGATATCTATATTTTAGAAGTGAATAAATCTTCTAGGAAGTTTTTCTTTAGTGTTAGCACACAGAAGTCATGTGATCCAAGGGACCAAGTATGCCTCTTAAGCTGGCAGTTGAATATGGTAATGTATAAGAGCTTCACATGTGTAACTGGTTTTGTTGACTTGAGAGTTGAAGGGGGTCACAGAAAGACTCTGAGGCTTGGGAGGCACCATAAGAGGAAATGGTGGATGAAGGTGCACTTTTAGCTGCAGTGGAGACCCCATGGTTGAAGGGGTTATAGAGACAGGTTGAAGCTTAGCATCATGGGACAAGGTTGGGACCCTTGAAGAGAGCCCAGGCAGGTGTTGGTAATTGAGCAGCCTCAGTAGTAGTGAATATCTTAACATGATGGACATGTTAGGAACAGGGGATAACCATGAAGGACAATGGCAGGTGTGGAGTAGAGATGACCTGAGCCCCTGAGATAATCTATGTGTAGTGTACATGGCAGAGTCAGAGAAGTGTGACTGATCAAAGCTTTTGAAGCCCAGCAGATCATGGGTGAGTTTGGGACATTAGATACTGGGCTATCTATACTGTTGGATTTGGATGCTGCTTTGGTTTAACTGTAACCATGCCCTGGTCCTTCCTTCTCAAAATGAGAAAATATATAACTTATTTTATTTTACAAGTGACTGACTTTGGCTATTTTAAAGAGATTCAACTTTTGAAGTGTTTGAATTTTTTAAGACTGTGGCCTTTTAAAATTACACTATTTTACATTGTGAATTGTAACCAAATCTTGGGACCAAACAAGAAGAAAATGGTTATTATCTAAGAGTGATCTATTTTGTGCCTGGTTTATAAAGAGTGAATTGTCCTAATTAGGTTTTTTGACAACTGATTACGTGTTAGAGTTATTGAGAAAACCCATGCCCAAAACCTTGTCTCCCAGGTGACTCTAGATCTCATCAAGTTGACAATTGTGACTAATAGTCATAGTCATAGATAAGAGCTCTTGAGAATTTATGTGACAAATCGGTACAAAGCATTGGAAGGCCTTAAAGACACTCCTCAAATATTGGTTCAGTGAGTGATAGATATTTTCATCCTTCTGTACTAGAATGGGTTCAGCAGAGGACAATGGGAAGAGTAGCTGCTGGCTTTTCATGGCCACAATTGCTTCAGTGCCCTGGGACAAGCAGGATGGAAAAACAACCAAGGTGCAATATGAACTGAATATAAACAGAGTGCCAGACCTATATTGAGAATCAATACACATTTGTGTGTGTGTGTGATGTAAACATACAAATGTATTCTATGTAAACATACAAGCAAGTGTATAACTATGTGCGTATAGTATGTACACACATAAAAATATATGTTTGAACATTTGTATTCATGCATGTAAGTATAATTTAGCATTTATTCATTTACTTCTAAGGCCTGCAATGGAAAATGATTACAACTTCTCTAATTTAGCAGTAATGTGTTCTTATCCAGCTCCAGAGGTTAGAAATCTGAGGCTTGAAAGGGAGTCTCCGCTCACGTCTTACAGCCTGAGAGGATCCTGGGCTCTTCGGCTCACACCTGCATTACGCTCATCTTTATACGTTTCCTCTATCGTTTCTCTTCTCTGCCTCAAATCTATCTCCAGTTTTCTCCTGTAAGAGCTCCTGACATTGGATTCATTTGACCAGATGATCCAAGAGAATATTATTTTGAGATCAATAAAATCTAATTTACTTTTTCTAAACAGGCTCCCTGACACAGGGTCTGAGGATGAGAGCACATATTTTACATGGGGCTCACTATTCAGCCTTCACCCATATACATACAGATAAATGTGTGTTTATACATATATATGTATATGTGTGTATACATATATATGTGTGTGTATACATGTATATGTGTATGTGTATATATGTATACATATATGATGTATATGTATATATGATGTATATGATATACATACACATTTTATATACACAGTTTACTTGTGGTTTCACTTAACCCTCACTAAGTGTTCCTGGGTTGGCAGAGATGCAAAAGTTCTGACAAAGGAGTAAAGTGTGCATTTGGTTGGCTCCTTTTGTGATTGTTAACCCTCCCAAGCAGGTATAGGTATTTAGGAGTAGATCTTCATCATTCAGGGAGAAGAATAAGATTGGCATATTACTCAGCTGCTCCAATTTCACAAGAAGTGACTTGGCTCTTTAAAGCCCAGAATTTGAGACTGTGTACATTTCTAATGAAAGTTCTTGAATGAAAAATTGAATTTATGTAAGTCATTATTTCTACTTAAATAAAATGTATTAAATATATTTTCATTGAAGTACTTTTACTCAAAACAGAATTGTCAAGAGATCAGAGAACTAGAATGCACATTGCTGAAAAGTGTACCAAGGATACAGAGAGTTGAGTCTAGGAATTGGACTTTCCTGTGCCTGGCATTTTCTTCAGAGGATAGTGAAATGTCCAGCATTCTTACCTTTCCAGGAGCAATGAGAACATTGACAACGACCTGAATGTGATTTCTGCTCATTGCTTTAAATCATTTGAACTTAAAACTATACTGCGTTTGACAACGAACAGATTTAATTGGGCATAGTTAGTTAGAAATAGTAATTAAAATCTTGTTAGATTATGCAATGTAAAGATGCAAATACAAAGTGTATAACGAAGACAGCTTATCTTTCACTGATGCCTCAATTCTTAATACCCTGCTCACTCCGTAACCGTGTCTTGCTTCTGTCTAAATACATGACATTGGACTTCCTTTCTGAGAAACATGCACATGGAGTCAGAATTTGATTTGGAAAATGGCATTGCTAAAGGTTGAAAATCAGCTTGTACTAATTTTAAAAGTTGTGATCTAGGACCTCAAAAGCTAGGCAGCATTTCAATGACAAGCTCTTGAGTCAGAATTCTGGGTGACTGAGATTCTGCTCTGTCTGAGGTGTTTCTGTCTCATGCCTGTGGCCTTGGGGGTTATGTCAATGCCATCTATTCAGTCTTCCTTGTGCTCTGGTTGGCAGAAGAGAGTACAGCAGGTGAGCCTGTTATCATAATATGGCTAGGTGATATAGCTGATGGGCTGATACAGTTGGATGGGTTCAGGAACTTAGCTGTTGCAGAGCTCTCTGCATAGATACAAAACTTTCCCTACCTGATAAGTGCCAGTCACTGACTAGACTGTTGGTGAAAACAATGGTTTGTTCTTCATTTCCTCCTAGCAGTGTCAATTTTAACTTGGTCCAGGAAAAGGATTCTTGTATACCCAATGTCCAGCAAACACATTGTGACTAAATCCCTCATGTGTCTTGTCATTGCATGACAGTCTCTGTTTTTGCATCACTGGAGACAGGTCTCTGAATGATGCTTCTGGCAGAGAGACAACACAAGAGAATTGTAGTGTGTGTGTGTGTGTGTGTGTGTGTGTGTGTGTGTGTGTGTGTGCATGTTTAAAGAAAAGGCCACAAATTTGAAAAAGAGCAATAAAAATAAAGGCAGAAAAAAATTAGAATTTGCCCATGGAACTGAACACTTTTCAAAAGAAGAAACATAAAAAACTAGCAAATATTTTTAAAAGTATTCAACAACCTCAGTCATCAGGAAAATGCAAATTAAAACTACTTTGGGATTCCATCTTCTGCTAGTCAAGTTGCTATTACTGAGAAAACAAATGATTACAAATGTAGTGAAATACTTAGAAAGGGAACATTTATTTGTTCATTGTTTGAGGGAAGGTGAACTTTTACTGCATCGTGGAAATATTTGTAGAAGTTCTTCCAAAGGATGAAAATAGAACTGATGTAAAACCCGACTAAACCATGCCTTAGAACGTACCCAAGGGACTGTGGATAGTACTAGAGAGACACTTGCTCATCCATGGTTATTGTTGCTCTCTTCACATTTCCAAGGAAATGGAAACAGCCTAGATGTACAATCAACTGAAGAATAGGAATTAAAAAGTACAATGGGGCTTTATTTAGTGGTAAATAATAATGAAATTGACAGGAAGAGGTGGATCTGTAAAATACTATGCTGAATGAGATAATCCAGACCCAGAAAGGTAAGCCGGATATGTTCTCTCTTATTTGTACATCTTATATACAAATATCTAGAATAGTGTACTTAACTTGAGTGCATGTAAATGGTGGAAAGAAGAGGACCATTGGAGGGAGGAAGAAGGGGTAGAGGATAAAGGAAGAGGGGATGGATACCATGTAGAAAGCTCAAGATATGGCAGGTGCCACAGAATAGCTAAGAGGAGAAGAGTGGGTAAAAAAATAAAAGCTAAAGATACATGTAAAAGCCATGTAGAGATCTACTATGGTGTACGCTACCTAAAATATAATTTAAACACATCTAGTTTGATAGCTGGGCAGTGTTGGCGCATGCCTTTAATCCCAGCACTCAGAAAGCAGAGGCAGGTGGATTTCTGAGTTCGAGGCCAGTCTGTTCTACAGAGTGAGTTCCAGGACAACCAGAGCTATACAGAGAAACCGTGTCTCAAAAAACAAAACAAAATAAAACAAAACCAAAAAACCCCCACATACTGTATTCATCTAGTTTGAATTCAGGTACCTTCCCTGGATGAAGAATGTTTCTCTCAGAATCCAATTAAACAAAAATCCCAGCTGTGACAGCCTCCTAACAAATTTATGGCTAGGAAGACCCTAAGCCCTTAAAACAAGCCCTTGGTTGTCCACTAGTAATGACTTTCTAGACAAGATGTGTCCTCAAATACAGCAGCGGCATGACTGTTGTGAGAGAAACCAACTGCTTTCTCAGTTTCTCTGAGTGGGTTTGGCTTACTCCTCAGAAGAGAACTCATGCCTAGTTACATAAACCAAGGGCTGGAAGCTTAGGGGAACATAGATCTTAGATGGGAACTCCTGCAACTCTCATTTTGATAAATAGTCATGTTGTCTAACTGACTTTCAAATGCCATTTTTAATACCCTGAGAGTAATGCTGAGCCCAGATCTCTTCAGAGAAGAATCTTACAGTAGTGGGTAGAAATTAATGCAGACACTCATAACCAAAATGCCAAGACTAAGTGATGATGTATTGCTCATCCCAAAGCGGAATCACTCCTTCCAATGCTCATGGGATTCTGAAGAAAATAGGGTTAGAAGGAATGTAAAAGCCAGAAAATGTGAATATGTGCAGTCAAAGGATGTCTTCTGCATATGATGTAACTGTTGCACTCATGAACTGACTGCTATTGTGTTATCCGAATGAAACCTGTACAAGATTGACTTGTCCATATTTCATCATGAAGAGAGGAGCAATCCATTTTTCTACCCAACATTTTCCTAAGAGACTAATGGCAGTTCATAGTTTTTGGGCAGAGAGTAATTTTCTTCTTCAGCAGTTGAGTTTCCCTTGTTACATCAAATAACCTCACACCTACACTTGGACAAGAAACTCTGATTTAATTTTTTGGACTACACAGAAAAGATGAGAGAAAAGTAAGAGGAAGACTTATCTAAAGGAAGGGTATTTACAGAGAAAGAATAGACCAGAAGAAATAGGAAGTAAAAACGACGAATATTCATTATATAATGTATGAAATTGCCAATAAAGTATAAAAAGATTGACACAGTATCTATTACTAAACACTTGCCTACAGGGAACCCTAAAAGTAGCCCAGCTTTGTAGAGTCACAATGTTCTTGGCACTAAGCATGTATAGTTCAGATGCACTAATATCTGTTCTATTTTAGGGAAGATTCCATGGGCTGCTGGGAAAAAAATGTGTTATGTAGTGTGAGCAAAATGCAGTGCAAATATCTATTAGGTCCATTAGATCTATGGCATCACTTAATCTCAGTGTTTTGCTCTTCATTGTTCTCAGTTTGATTTATTTGATAATGAGAGTGGAGTAGTGACATCACTGACCATTGCCAAGTTGGGATTACTCTGTTATTCTATCTAATAGGTTTGTGAAATCAGGTGAACTTTTGTTTGGTGAGTATATATAATTATAATTTCCTATGGATATATTCTTCTCCTGATCAGTATTAAGTAGCCTTTTAAAAATCACTTCTGATTAAATTTGGTTTGAAGTCTATTCTGTCAGATGTTATAAAGGTGACACATTTGGTCCCACTTGCCTATAAGATCTTCTTTCCTCCTTTCACACTATGTGTCTGTCTTTGGTGGCAAGATTAATTTCTAGAGGCAGTAAAATGAGAGAACTGGTTTTCTGATCCAGCCTGTTGGTCTGTGTCTTTTCATAGTAGAATTGCCACTATTACCATTCAGAGTTATCTATGAAATGTATCAATTAATTCCTGTCATTTGATCTTTGTGCAGATTTTGGTGTTTTTAAAAGTCCTCTCTCATTTAGCAAACATTGGCATTGTTTGTTTGTTTGTGGATTGGTTTTATCTTTCTCTTCTATTGGAAACAGTCCTTACAGTGTCTTCTATGGACTTACTTGATATTCATAAAATCCTTTAGCCTATTTTTCTTGTGGAAAGTTTTTCTTTCTCCTTCAATTATGATAGATGATTTTTCTGGATCTATTAGACTGAGGTGGCAGTTGTGGTTTTTCAAAACTTGAAATACATCTTTCAAAGCCTTTCTGCCTTTTAAGGTTTCTATTGAGAAGTAATTATTCTAATGGACCTGTCTTTACATGTGTCTTGGTCCTTTTCTCTTATACTATTCAATGCACTTTCTTTTACCGAATATTTAGTGATTTTATTAGTTTTTATATTTTAAATATTTAAATGTACTTTAAATATTTATTATATTTTTCTGACATGGAGAGTTGCTTTCTGGGTCTTGTCTTATTTGGTGTTCTCTGTGCCTCCTGTGTCTGGATGGACATCTCTTTATCTCAGATGGAAACCTAGAGATGGGGCCAAAGTGTGGGCATGGTCCTACTCACTTTCTATCTACCTAAACTACAACATGCTCACAGATACTGACAGGAGCCATGAACAATATGCCATTTTTAATGCCTTTCTTTTGGAAGGGCTGTGGCTTCTAAGCTCAGGAGTTGGCTTACCCTGACCTATAGTGGAGACAGGAAAAGAAGCTGTGTTCTGTGCCTGAATTCTTATGGAGGACGGTAAGAAGTAAATGAGCCATCTCCATGGCCCCGTGCTCGCCTGTGTGAAGGAAGTCACCATATCTTACACTTGGGTTATAATAAAGGTGGAGAATCCAGGATGCTCCATTCTATGTCTGGGACACATGTATCTGGGCGAATCTCAACTTCTTGCCTCCACTATCCCAGAAAATACATGTGCCACAGACCACTATCACTTTTGCTTACAAAGTCTGGATTCATGGTTCACACATATTGACTGTTTGAGCTTTCTGTGTAATGACTCTTTAGAGAGACATATCATCCTCCAGATGAAATGTCACTTTTGTTTGCTAAATTTCTGATCTAGGGTCACTGGGTCTGTTCATATTCTCACACACCCTGCCCCAAGAACAACAGAGATAAGGCAAGCTGGAAACAGTGGAGCACATTCCAGCCGCCAATAGTGGTTTGTGCAGTCCCAGGTCTTCTGTCAAAACAGGTGCTCCAAGAAGATGACAGACATAATTTGACCATAGAGGGCTATCTCTCCCTCTGGCTCTGTTCTCACATACCCTATGTGAGGAAAAAGCCTTTATCTTCTTGTTCCCATAGCTATGTCATCCTGGTCATAGTGAATTACAGAGCCAGAAGAGGGAGAAAAGCTGAACTCTAATTCATTAGGGATATCAGAGTTCCTTCTAGGGGACAGTAGCTTCAGAGTCTGAGCCAATTAGCTGGGCAATAAAAGCCCAGGCACTAGCAAAGAGCTAGCATTTATCACATGCCCACATTTCCAGGGACACTGAATCACTTTCTGAACAAACTTCCTGTGGGGTAGAGATTCCCATTTCACATCTAGAGTAGAGTACACCCCAGGTGGCTAAGTGACTTGGCCAGAGCATCAAAGCCTGTGACAGAAAGACTTTGCATTAGAGTAGTTTTAATTTAAGGTGGTTAGGCTTTTTGACTTCACAATTGTATGAAAGTATACTCATACAACCAGTCTAGGGTTTTTTTGTTTTGCTTTGTTTTGTTTTGTTTTCCATTAAAGTATTTGATACATTACCCAAGACATTCAATATTTCATTGGGAAATAATGTTTTTTATTGTTGTTATTGATCAACTGTTACAATGTAAATGTTTTGGTCATTTTATTAACACACCTTAAGGGCCCAGTACAAATTGATGGGGTTCACTGTGATATTTGCATACAACATAGGTGGATGATGTCTTCTCAACCTCTATCTCATTCTCCTCTTCCACCCCTATTTCTTGCTAGTGTCTCTTCTACTTTGAGTTTCTCTTTGGATATTTTTGTTCTATTTTTGCATAAGAAAATAAGTGGTCCTTGTCTTTCCATGTTTTATTTCTTACATGTAGATGACCGCTGGTTCCAGCCATCTTCCTATAAATGAAAGGTTTCATTCTTTGTGACCCAGTAAGTCTCTATCATATGAAGATGTATACATCTCAGAATTTCTTTATCTGCTCAACTGTTTGCTGACATCTGGGGGTTCTATGTACCTTGACAGCCATGAAAAGTGGTGCACTAAGGGTGGCCATGCACCCTTAGTTTCTTTTGTATCTATACTTTGTTTTAACTTTGGATTGGTCCTCTCTAGGAGTGGGTAGATGGTATAAATGGTCATTCTCTTTTTAGGTTTGTGAAGGAGCTCCATGCTGATCTCCACAGTGTGTGTACTAATTTCCAGTCCCATGCACAGTGTACTAGAGTACCATTTTCTCCACATCCTCACCAAAACTTATGTTTTGTTTGATAATAGATTAATATTTTTCTGGTGAAAAATTGTCAATGTGATTTTTATTTGTATTTTCCTGATGGCTGAGAAAGTTAAATGTTTTAATTATCAGTTTTTGGTCACTTGTGCCAAAAGTGCCCAGTTAAGTAGTTTGACTATGACTTTATGTTTTTTTCTCTCTCTTTTTTTCATTAGTTCTTGGAGAATTTCATACAATTCATTTGTCAAATCCCCCCTCCTATTCTTCCACCATCCTCCCTGACTTCTCCCTCCACCTAAGTTTGTGCAGCCCTCTGTCAGTTGAATATTTGGTACACACCTTCCTAATGCTGAGGTCATTTCTTACAGTGACTTGTAGTAGAGAATCACAACCATAAAATTAATTTTGTTTCTATTTCATAAATGTATTTTTCTACTGTTATGAATGATAATACTTTTGGAGATAAAGATTTTCCAAAGGGGTCGTGACCCACAGGCTAAGAATCACTGCTCTAGATTATTTGTTTTTTAATTTGATTTAATCCCACTTGCCATGTTTTGTTTTATTTTGTAAGCTATTGGAGTTTTATCAAGAAAATATTTCTTGGGAAAATATTTTCAACTGTGTCTCTCATGTTTTCTTCTAATATGTTCGATGTCTCTTTGACCTATGCTGGGTTGATTATGCACAGTTTGAAGAATGGAGTCTGTTTCAGTCTTCTACATGAGTATCCACTTTTCTAAGCCCATTTCATGAAGTGGTTGTCCTTCCCCCAGTGTTTACCTTCAGCACCTTAGCTTAAATCAAGTTGGCCAAAGATTTGTGTATTTTTTCTGGGTTTTCTCTTCTCTTTCATTGGTCAATGTATTTATATTTACACTCGCATGACACTGCTGCTGATAGAATGCTGTGTTAAGGTTTGAATTAGGTTATCCTGGTGCTTCTGGCATTGTTCTTTTGCTCAGGGTTACTCTGATAATTTACTGTCCTTTGTGCCTTTTAGTGTATTTAAAGATTTCATTCTAGTTCTTTGAAGAATGGCCTTGCTATTTTGATAGAGACTGCGTTGAATTCTGTAGGTTCTTTGGGGCACTGTCACCATTTTAAGAATGTTGATACTGTCAGTCCTCAAGGCTCAGAGACCTTTCCACCTTTCAGTGTCTTCAATTTCTCTTTCTCGTGTTTGGAAATTCTCATTCTAGAGAACATTCTCTCTTTGTCTTTTTGTCTCCCTGTCTTTCTGTCTCTGTCTCTGTCTCTCTATCTCTGTCTCTCTTTCTCAGTTGGGCTTATTTCTATATATTTTATTTTTATAGTTATTATAGCTAGAATTTTCTTTATAATTTCTTTAGTTCATTATTGATGATTAGAAAAGGTGCTATTTATAAAACCTATTTTATGTCCTGCTACTTTATTAATTTTTTCAGTTTTAAAAGTTATTTGTTGGAATCCTTGGAGTTTTGAAAATATAAAGTTATTTCATTGCCATTCATGGATGATTTGAATTCTCCTTTGCCTATTTGTATACTTTTTGTTTAATTTTCTGGCTCAGGTAGAGTCTCTAGAACAACACCCTTGTCTTATTTTTAACCATAGAGGATTTTGTTTTGTTTTCCTAATTTAATATGATGTTGTCTATGAATTTGTTCACAATCAATGCAAAAATACAGTGAAAATATCTAGTATTAGTGAAAATAATAAGTCATTACCTATTTTCAAACCAAACATGAGTAACTATAGCCTGGGAACACAATCTTAGGTTAGTTCTAACATGCACTGATATAGTACCAGATTCATAAATAGAACAAAAAAGAAATAAATCAAAACACTTTTAAAATACATTGGGAAATATAAATATATATATACTTCTGGGCAGGTGAGGTAGAGCAAGTATTGAAAAATCTCTTCAACAGGATTTAAATGCTACTTGATTACATTCTTACCGATAAAGTTAGTAGCAATGGGATAGGTTTATATATTATAGAAGAGTTTATCCAATAGTCAACAAGATGGTAGGTCAAACACAGAGGTAGGCAATAGATGGTTATTCAAAGGCTAAGATATCCCAAGATTAATTTGGGTTTGAATTTGCAACATTCCCACTCTTTAAGATCCTTGACATCACAGTCAGTTAATCAGCCTTCTAGAATTTTTAATGTAGTTTTGGTTTCTGTGGGAGAGCTTCAGTTAATCATGCCTTTATGCTGAGTTATGATCTTTCTGTACCTATGTTAAAGTTTATCAAAGACGTTCTGAGAACATTCTTAGGGAAGAATAAGGTAAGCTATGATTCTTTGTAGGCCAGCCAAATTAACCACATTTCAATTTAAAATATTCTCACTATTAAAGTATGTCTATAGTCTATTTGTATCCCATGATCTAAGTTGTTTTCCCAGTCAGTGAGTTCTTTGGGACTTTATATTTTTTTCAGAATAACATGGTGTGCAGGGTAAAGGGTCCATAGACAATTAAAACATCCACAGAAGTGCTCTATGCCTTGGCATTTTCCATGCCACTTCAGTTCAGCCAACTTTTGGATAAGTTTTAGTTAGAATGTCATGGAGTCTCTGGCCTGGGTAGTACTGGGAGCTGGAGAATAATAATACAAAAATGAAAAGAGAATACAACTACCTCCTGTCTCAAACACCATAGGGAAAGAGTCCCAATATATCAGATACTTAGTCTTAGCCAGATTCTGGCTTTGCACCTACCAAAAGTGTCTGGTGGTTTTATGTAAGTTACTTCTCTATCTAGCATTTTCTATCAGTCTATATCAGACATATTAGTAAACCAGGAGGTATACTTTAAAAATAGCTTATGAAAATAGCTGCATGCAATAAGAAAGATACTCTAGAAGTATAGATATTAAAGTGAAGACCTGCTGAAGCTGGAATGCTTGGGTCCACATAGACATGGTTGGATGGTGAAAATTGTTTCCTAAGATTCTATAGTTGTCACACTGGCCCAAACATCCTGTTAGAGAAAAGAAAC
This sequence comes from Rhynchomys soricoides, assembly GCA_019843965.1. Classification (NCBI taxonomy): domain Eukaryota; kingdom Metazoa; phylum Chordata; class Mammalia; order Rodentia; family Muridae; genus Rhynchomys; species Rhynchomys soricoides. Next base: position 1,241,938 of record JADRCH010000051.1, on the reverse strand, counting down.
ACAGAAGTTGAACAGAAGAATCCCCATCATCCATAAACTCTAAATAACCAAGGCATCTACACAGTGCACATGGGGAATTTATCAGGTTTTTCTAGTTACCATGACTCTGTCATCTCAAACCGTAGATAGGCTGTCCACCACAATTATGAAGAGAAACTCCAAGCATCCAAGTGCTGTCCTTATGCTTTAACCAAAGCCTTTGGGGGGCAATCATCCTGTCGCTCTCCAGCCTCTCAGCTTCTTGGGTATCCCTGTTGCTTCCTGGCTTGTATACATCTCACTGGTATCAATCTTTGTCTTCATGTGATCTTCTCTCTGAGTATGTCCAGATTTCCCCTTCATACGAGAACTGCTTATAGTGGATAAGGGGCTGATTCTTCATTGTGGCTTCATTTTAATGAGTTACATCAACACTATCCCTATTTCCAGATGAAGTCACACCTTGAGGTACCCAAGGTGAGAACATCACCTTTCTTGGGAAGGAAGGAATGAGGATCAACAATCATCAAGGATTAGGAAGGATGATTTCAGCCCCAGGATAAGATTGTCTTGTCTCAATCCTGACGGTAATGCTTCTCTATTGTGTGACCTTGAACAGGTTATCTAACCTCTCTCTGTTTCTTATTTGAAAAGTTATATGGTGGAGAGCAATTCGTGGAAGTTTAGTAAAAATTAAAATTATAATATGCTGAAAACAATTTAAAAGCTGTTTAACATGAAAGGAATATGGCCTGCTCATATCACATGCGACTAGGAAGCCCCAGCCTTTTCCATGTATATATTGCTTGCTAGTAATTGACAAAACTTAATTTTCAGCTTTGGCTCTCTACATGCAAGAAAAGTGTCTTCGCGCAACTGCCTTATTGGTTTCAAAACAAAATTTTCGCGAAGGATAGATAGTGAAGAATAAAGACTAGAGGGAGGGAAATGTAGAGAGGAAGAAAAGACAGACAGACAGATGGAAAGTGCAACTAGTGGCCCATTCTCCTCCCTGGCCCCACCCACCCATGATGAAACAGACTAAATAACTAAATTACTTTCTTAGAAATGAGAAATGAATTGAAGAAGACAGCTGAAAGTCTAGCATAAAGAATATGCGAACTATGGCTCCGGCATTATTCACTATCAGATTCCAGATATAGGACACACACTCTGCTCTTTAAAAGAGCTGTATTCATCTGTTTCCTTCATTAATGAACCTATGATGTGCAGATCAATGTTTTATGCTTTAATCTAGCCATTTTGCCATTAGTAATTTCCTTCAAGGCAGTAATTAAATCCACACAAAGATTTAGTTATAGTGGTTTTTGCTGAAGAACGCATTAAGCGGATTATAGAGTGCATATGTTGACAGGGGTTCCAGTGCATCACAATAGGTGATGGGCTGTAGACATGATTATCCTATAGCGGAAGGTACTTTCCCAGCTGCTTTTGAAAAAAACAGTGTTTTCTAGCTACATCACCAACCTAATCACAGATACTGCAACTCTGTAGTTGTGATTAAGGTTAATGTCCTCAAAATGGAGAATTTGTCTTAGATTATCCATGTGGGCACAACCTAATCTCATAAACCTCTCAACGAGGAGAATTTTCCACCTGAAACCAGAGGGAGAGAGTTGGTGTAAGAGGCTGGAACACTACTTTGCTGGCTTTGAAAAGTGGGGTGGGGTACTAGTCTAAGAACTGAAAATGATATTTTGAAACTGGGACAGGCCTGTTAACATCTTGACTTTAGCTCTATAAAAGGCACAGTGCACATGAGGACTTCAGCCTCTCTGTGGAGTCACTCATTTTAATAACAACGGGGGGGAGGGGCAACATTCAAATGCTTGAGACACACAGTAGAGCAGATTTCAAATACTTATATGTCCATTGTAGCCAGGCAGTAGCAGGCTACAATGCTGATCAGGAAAGCAGCTTGATCTTGTTCTAAAGTAATCAATAGTGAGTTCCATTAATTGATAAAAGTTTGTCATTTCCCTCTTCTGTTTTATAAAAAGATAAGCAGAGAAGGAATATGTTTGGTGGATGTCAGGTGTGGGGTAAGGGGGTACCTCCATGGGCCCATGCTGAGGTATCCCTTCTCCCTGAGAGACCAGCTACACGATGGTATCATATAGAATAGAGTTAGTTTATTCAGGGCATGGGGGGTGTTACATGGGTGAGAGAGAGAGAGAGAGAGGAGCAGAGGTAGCAATGAGTACATGGAGAGAGGGGGAAAGGAATGGGGAGAGAGGAGGAGCAGTATGAGAGGACAGAGGGAGAGCAAGAAGTAAAGAAAGTAAGAGAGAGAGGAGGGGGCAAGCAGCCCCTTTTATAGTCAATCAGGCATACCTGGCTATTGCCAGGTAACTGTGGGGCGGAGCCCAGATGAAATGCTAACACCCTCCAGTTATTTAGACTGTTTCATCATGGGTGGAGCCAGGGAGGGGAATGAATCATTAGTTGTATGAATAAAATAAATTAAAGAAAAATAGCTGTTCTTGGGGTAGATGTGCTATACTCTTTTTATATTATCTTGCAGGTTTATTTACACATGGAAAGATTGTAAAAGTATGATCTGGTAAGAGCAACCATCTGAAAGGTTAGATATTGTATTTTTATGTTTTAATGTATTTTTGCTTCTTTGCATATTATTATTGTCTTTCAATGACCATTAACTGTTTTGAAAATAAACTATACAAGTGGAGAGAAAAGGGGTTGTTCCCTTATGACAGAGCAGGGCTGTGGAATCAACTTGTCTGAGCTCTGAAACACAACTTGAGCTACATTCCAGGCTGTCACCAGTTTTCCAGTCTGTCCTGTGTGCTGGTAACAATTGCCTTTGATGAGATTCAGCCAGCCAAGCCTTATTTATTCTTCTGTAGGGCCAGTTCATTTGAAAGTGTGCTGATCCTACAGAAAAGGCCCCATTCTGGGGCTGTCTCCTGGGGATGCCTCCATTCCACAGCTAAGGAAAGGTTCTGCACAGAGCTCATAAATTGCCTGCCTCCTTAAATCTAACACGCTGTAAGGCAGCACACACAACACATATTAGCGGGTCATGGCACCCATCTCAGGGGGTTGAATGTGATAGAACTGCAAAGTCAACCTACAAGGAACCTCCCTTGGAGGCTTTTCACTCTTAGCTTAATGCTTTTTCTCATTCACAGCCTCCCCACATAGCTTCTTTGAGGAATTATGATGCTCCACCTGAAGAGGGAGGCTAGCTTACTGGAAAAAATGTAGTGTTTAGAGGCACACTACCTGCAGCAAGATCCCATTCTCCATTCTACAGAGACCTTGAATATGGCCCCATCAGTTCTTGCATCTGTACAAAGGGAAGGAGCTGTTCACCTCCATGCTTACTGTCGGCAGTGCCTTTTATGGTTAGCAATTCTGGAAAATTCCTAGGAAATGTCACCTACTAATAGATTTGTCTTTCAAGGTGGCTTTTTTCCCTTGAGGAGAAATATGTATATTGAGCATTTAACCCATCCCTGTAGCAGAAAGATATTGAAGTAGGTTATAGAATTATATAAAGAAGTTTTTTAATTGGTAAATTGGAGTAAAGGAAATATTAGCATGGGGAAACAGACTAAGCTACTGGTTCATGCTTAAAATGGTTAGTTCTCCTGGCTGGGAGACTAATTGCTACTCTTCTGAATTTGGGTACTTACTATAAATACAGTTCTAAATGCATCAGTGAACAAAAAAGGAGAAGTTAAATTCTAGATGTATCATTGATAAAGGAGAATGAGTTCAGTAGAGAAGATCCATGGCTCTTCTACTCATGTCTTTCCTGTGCTACTATGATAAGAATCTCAACTGTAGAAAATGTCCCTTAACAACTCTACTAGAAGTAAAGTTGCTATCACTTTTACTTCTGACATTCTTGATGATGGAAAAAAGATCTAGATAAATGCAAGTTTTGAGGGTTCTGACCTTGGTGTTGAGAAAGTCAGCTATCAGTGTGTAACACAACTGAGCTGCTTTTCCTTTCTTCTTCTTCTTCTTCTTCTTCTTCTTCTTCTTCTTCTTCTTCTT